>JAKSZT010054281.1:15586576-15730457 GCA_026826555.1 Tolypeutes matacus
GTGCAGGTGTGGCCCCCCTGTATTACCTAGTGCAGGTGTGGCCCCCCATCACCTAGTGCACGTGTGACTCCCTCTATCACATAGTGCAAGTGTGGCCCCCCTGTATTACCTAGTGCAGGTGTGGTCCCCCCATCACCTAGTGCAGGTGAGGCCTCCCCCCCCATCACCTAGTGCAGGTGAGGCATCGCACACAACGTACCAGGAGCAGCTGCAGCAGCAGCACCAGCAGAAGCAGCAGGTGTTGTTGGGCCTCTGGCCTCCAGGGGCTTGAGACACAGCAGGGGCTCCTTCATTTTGTGCCTGCTGCCTTTTTCTCATTTCAGCTACTTCAGGACCCAATCGGCTGAAAGGGGCAAGAAAAGAACGCGAGATAAAAAATAACGTAAATTGCCTGAGCTGAAGGAAGCATCATTTAATTAAAGGGGGGAAGAGTTTAAGAATAGAAATAAAACAAATAAGCTTTAGCAGTCACATGGAAAATTCTCAGTGAAATGTTTTTTACTTCTAGAAACTTTGGGGACAAACTTCTATCCTCTGCTGGACAGAATTGTGTAATAGTAACGATGTTTCCATGTGACCAAAATCAGTTGCTAAGGTAAATATTTACTTTCAGCTTCCTTCTTTAGTCAAGAGTTAGTAAAGCTGCTTTCCTTTAGGAAGACCTTTAAATAATTATAGGAATGTATACAACTCATTCCTCCACTGATGCTTACAGTAAGGTTAATTGAGTTTTACAAATTGTTTTTGCAAGGTTTAAAATTATGAGGAAGATCATGTTCATTTTTGGTGCTTTCTCACCTTCTTTTAAATCACTCCTGGACTCACCCTCCAGGGGCCTAATGTGATAAATTGCCAAAGTGCCTTATTTTCTGGTAGGCAAAGATATCACCTCTCATCCCCCCACTCCCTAAAATTTATGTTCATTTTAATAGAGAATTGTGGAAAGATAAAAGGTCATCAAATTCCAGGAGAATTACACTGGTGGAATTTATATGGCCTGGCAGATAAGGAAAACATTGGGGTACAGGATGTCCTACCTGTGACCTTGTTAATCAGGACACAAGTTGCCAGCTATTTATAGGACTGATACTGATTTAGGGCTTTCTTGAGGATAAAGAAATAAAAGCTTTTTTCTCCTGGAATAATATCAAAGTTGACATGACCTCTAAGAATACAGAATGAATTCTGCTGCTAGTTCTTGTAAATATGTGGTGCATGTAAGTCATATACCAGTATTGTAATAGACGTGTCCAAGAGCAATACTTATTAAAAATGTAGAGTACTTTAAGTTGGCATTGTGAGTTCATACTTTTAAAAAATTGTATTTTCAGCTCTGAATATGATACTTTTAAAAATGTTGTATTCTTGAAAACAAGATAAACATCTTTTAAGACCAAAAAATGGAACAGAAAACCAAAGTGGAAGATAAATGGGGACTAATGCCACAGGGAATTTGTTAATCAGCAATAGAAATAGAAAGGGGCAAAGGAAGCACACTCTAACGTGGTATGAAACACTTCACTGTGAGAAGCTGAGACCAGATTCTAGGCCACCTGCATAAAAACAGGAGTTATGGCTCTGTCATTCATAAAAATGTCCTGGAAATGCTATGACTACCATCCCATTTTATCTAGCTGCAGGAGTGAGAGGATGTGGAGAAAGCAATCCACATAGGACCGAGGCCAAGCAGCCCACTGGCTCAGTGACTAGGTCAGGGACATCTCCAAAATCATCAGTGGATGGGAGGGGATCTTGAGATGCTGACCAATGGCCTGCTTCATGACTGAGGGTCTTGAGCTACAAGGAGAACCACTGGCAAAGCACTAGATTATGAATACTGAGAGAGTGGGAAATACCTCTCACTTAATGTGTTGTCTGCAAGCAAATATTCCAAATTATCATGAATAACTAGCCAACTCAAACCTCAGGAGATAAGTATATTCCTGATCAAATGCAAATAATAGAATAACCTAAAAGTATTTTAACAAACACGTTTATGATAAAAGAAGTGATAAGAAAGAAAACTATTCAAATAAAAGAGGCAGTAAAAATATAGGCAAATATGAAACAAAAATTGACAGAATGATGAACAGAAAGGTAACAAAACAAATACAAAATCATATGACTATTAAAAAGATCTGGATGGGATAATCTCTTACTAAAGCAATCTGTAAGAGAATTAGTGGTGGTGCCATGGGATGTGCTGAGAATTCCACAAAGAGAAAGAAAGAGATGAAACATAAGAAGAGAACTGAAACAAGTAGAGCAGTAACATTGAAAGGCTTCAATATGCATCCAACAAGATTTTTGTAATATGAAGAGACTTAATGAATTGTCAGGGAAGCAATTTTTAAGGGATATTGGCTGAGAATCTTCCAGAATTGAAAACAACAACAAAACATATGTCACATTGAAAGGATACACCATATGTTAAATAGGGTAAATAAAATAAGAATAATCCACACTTACACACATTATAATGAAATGACAGAACACACAAAGATAAAGATATATACAGAGAGAAACAATTGGACTGACAGTAGACTTTTCATGAGGAGCATTAGAAGCCAGAAGACAATGAACAATGGAGAAATATTTTCCTAGTGTTGAGGAAGAAAAATGATCATCCTACAATTTCACATTCAGCTAAACAAACTTGCAAGAGTGAAGGTTATTTAAGACAAATAAGCTGATTTTATTACGCAAGTCCTTCCCAGGATCTGCTCCAGTCAGACGAAAACAAAACCAGAGGAAAGGAGTTGAATGTAAGAAACAATTAAACACTGAAACTAGTAAAGTATGATGCTGAACTTAATAGTTGGCCAAAGTAAATCACTATGCTTCTCTGTTTAGAAACAATGTAGAACTAAATTTAAGACTGCATAAACTAGAGGAGGGGAGGTCTGCCTTACCCCTTCACTGAAACTCTTTTTGTGTACATCACAATATCCCCCATACTGTTAAATACAGGAGTCATTCTGCCATTTTCTTCTAGGCTGATCAGCAGCATTTGACACAGTGTTCCCTCCATCCTCTTTGGCACATGTTCTTTTCTTGTCTTCCTCAGCATCACTCACCTTTTGATCTCAATAGTCACTTCCCAGTCTCTTTTCTTGTTTCCTTTTTGTTGTTTCCCTGACTTCCAAAACGTGGATGGCCACAGTAGTCCTCCCTTAAAACTCCTTTCTATCACTTCTTTGATGAACTTATTGAGACTTGTTACCACAACACCTAGTTTTCTGCTCAAAATTCCCAAACTTATGTCAGGAGAGATGATTTTTCCAAATTTAGTACCCAACTGCTTACTTCTCATTGGCTTTCAGATGGGCACCTCACACTTCCTATGTTCTAATCTGACCTCCTTATCTTCCCTCCAAAAACTCCCCCAGTTTCCCCCATCTCAGTAAATGAGAAAATCTCGTCCTCCTAATTGTTCAGACCAAAGAGTACTGGATTCATCTTTGGACCCTCTATTTCCTTCCGATCCCCCATCAGGAATGTGAGACCTCTT
The DNA here is from genome assembly GCA_026826555.1 of Tolypeutes matacus. Lineage (NCBI taxonomy): Eukaryota > Metazoa > Chordata > Mammalia > Cingulata > Chlamyphoridae > Tolypeutes > Tolypeutes matacus. The sequence goes on from JAKSZT010054281.1 coordinate 15,590,088, forward strand.
CGCTAGTTTCTCCATTTCTACCACTGCCCATTTCTTTCTCTTCCTCTTCCCATTCCTCTCCCTTCCATTCTATTCTCATCACAGCAGCCAAAGAGAGTCTTTTAAAGCATAAGTCAGGTTAATTCAGCAAAGAGTCTTCCCCTCTAAAACCACTCAGAATCTTCCCATGGCTTCCCAGCTTGCTCAGTATAAAAGCCACGGTTCTTGCAGTGATCTACAGAGCCAAGTCTGGTCCATCCTTACTTTTTCCTTTGCTCTCCTCTTTGCTCTGGTTTCATTTTGTGTTTCTTTATTAGAGAAGTTTTGGGCTTACAGAACAATCGTGCATAAAATACACGATTCTCACATACCACCCTATTATTAACACCTTGCATTGGTGTGGAACATTTGTTACAACTGATGATAGCACAATTTTATAATTGTACTATTAACTATAGTCTATGTTTTAATTTAGGGTTTGGAGCAGTGGTTAAGCACCTGTTTCGCATGCATGAGGTCCCGGATTCAATCTCCGGTTCCTCCTAATTAAAAAAAATTAATTTAGCGTTCACAGTGCTGTGCAGTTCTGTGGAGTTTAAAAAAAATTTTTTTTCTGTTACCATATATACAATCTAGCATTTCCCCTTTTAATCACCTTCAGATATATAATTCAGTGCTGTTGACTGCACTCAAGCTGCTTGCTACCATCTCCACCACCCGTTACCAGCACTTCCCTGCTGCTCTTTTACCAGGCCTGGTACATCTTGTGTCAGGGCTGCTTCCAAGTCTTTAGTTCAATGTTACGTTCCCAGTGAAACCTTCCCTGACCAGCCTTATTTACGGTGATGCTTCCCTCACGCCCCTCCAAGAGTAGCCTACCACTCTTTCCTGTTTAATTTTTCTTCTCATTACTTATCATCATTTGTAATACTACAGATTTTACTTCTTTGTCTAACCAACTATTAAAATAAGCTCCTTGAAGGGAGCTATTTGTTTGTTTTGTTCACTGTTGTAACCCCAGCACCTAATAATGTCTAACAATGAGAACATATCAGGTTCTCAAAAATATTTGTTAAATGGTGGATTTTACAAGCATCCTCACCACTGGCAAGAAAACGACAATGGAGTCTATCACAGCCATCGTTTGAAATCATTCATTTCCTAGCCAGTACAATGAAAGAAGAAAAAGCAGTATGTCTTGGAAGGGAAAACAAATATTTTTCACTATTTACACGTGATATGGTTCTGTGCATAGAATTTCCAAGAAAGTCAACAGACAAGCTATTGGAGACAATTCAAGAAGGGGACAAAATCAAGATTCAAAATTCAATATATTTCTAAGATGCTAGCAAAAACCAATTAGAATACATAAAAGGAAGAAAGACATAATTCCAGCAAATAAAAACAATAAAGTAACTTTGTTATATTGCTGATAAAAAGGGCAAGAACTATGAAAACATTACAAAACTTTATCAAAAGCCATAAAAGAAGACCTGAATATAGAGGCAGGTCATTTTCTCAAATGGGAAGGCCAAATGTCTTTCAATTGTTAAATGTCCTGGATTATTTTATAAATTCAATGTAACGGTAATAAAAATTCAAGTTATTCATGGAGACTAACAAATGGATCCTAAAATATATATGGCAAAACTAAGGGCAAAGAATAGCCAAGATATTTCTGAAAATCAAATAATTAAGATCCATGGTAATGGCATATATAGACCAATAGAGTGAAATAGACAGCTGAGAAACATACTCAGGCATACATGCATTCATGGCTTATATTAGATGATGCTTCTACATCATTCAGAAATGATAGACTATGCAATACATGGTCTTGAGACCACTAGATTTCCATTTGAAAAAAATTGCATCTCCAAGTGATAACACACACAAAATAAACTCCAGGTGAATTAAAGAGAGACGTCACAAACAAATTATAAAACTACTATAAGAGGACGGATGTGGCTGAAATGGTTGGGCGTCCGTCTCCCATATGGAGGGACCCGGGTTCGATACCCGGGATCTCCTGGTTAAAAAAAAAAAAAAAACTACTATAAGAAAATTTAGGAGACTATCTTTATGGCTTCAGGGTAAACAGGGATTTCATACTATAAGACCAACCAAAAATGAAAAGATTATTTTTGATGTACTCCAATTTATCAAAAACGTTTGAACAAGGAAACATAAATAAAGTAAATAGAAAAGAATCAGCCTGAAAAATACAAAGGATTAATATATAATACCTACATAACAAAAATAAAATACCAACCAGCTAATATAAAAATGGGCAAAGGAAATATGCAGTTCACAGAGAAGGAAAATGTAAGGCCTCAACATAGATGCTCAAATTAGTAATCAGAGAAATTAAATTTAAAACATGATTTCACATCCAAATTTCCCACCTTTAAAAACACACATTATGCTAATTTTGAAAGAGAACTTGGGTAAATGAAAAGTTTCATATCCTGATGGTGGGAATGCAAATTGGTAGAATGAAAGAACAATGCTGACTATATGTACTTAGTTAATGATAAACATAACCTATGACAAATTCCACTTTCATGTTCATATATTGAAGAAACTCTCACATGCATATGAAAACATTAATAGCAGTAGTTTTAATAATACTCTAAATTCGAAACAACTCATATATTCATCTTTTTGGGAATGGATAAGAAAATCATGATAGAGGATGATATATCAAAGGGCAGTTAAAATGAATAACTTAGATCCATATGAATCAACTTGGGTAGATTGCAAAACAATATTGAATGGAAACAATACCTGCAAAATATTAAATATAGACTTGTACCATGAACATATTTCTCAAAAATACATGCAAAAACATTTCATTTTTTTATTCTGGTAGCAAAGTTATAAAACATGAACTGGATCCATGACTTGGTTGTTTTTGGAGGGTAGGGATGGAAATGTGATTGGAGAAGAAAGGATTTAAATTTTATCTATTTCTTTTAAAAAGATGTTAAGCAAAAATAACAAAATATTAATATCTGTTAATTGGGGTTCTTGGTGTAGGAGTAATTTGTTTTATTATCTTTGTGTCTATCTTAATTAAATCGTGTTAGAAACACACATCCAGGTACACAAGCATGCACACATATAAATACAATATATCTTTGTACCAGGCAGGTGTATGTTCCAGAAATTTACAGAAAGTACAGCAGCTTTCTTGAGAACTGGTTACCTTGGCTTCCTCAACGTTAAATTCTCATTTCTGAAATATTCAGAGGGAAATGCCATCTTGAGCATCCCTCTTTTCATGCAATCTCTAGAAATGTTATGGTTTGAAATAATTGCAGCTAAGGTCCAAATAGTATTCGATAGATTTGAAGGGCATCACTCTTTTCTTTTGGTTAACCAGAAATAATCACAGGTGAATGCTTTCTTTGTGTTATTTCTGAGGAAATTGTGTATGTTGTGCTACAAACATCATCCTTCTTGAAAGATATTCCCACTCACTCCTCTCTTTAGGTTCCTACACCCTTTGGAGCAGGTTGCTTCTATTTTTCTGACAGATTCATAAATGTCCAAGAATACAAGCTGTTCAGTATATCATCCGTGCTTCAAGTCTGCACTTTTCATGGCTGCCCAGCATACACCTAAGTATAGGAAAAGCAGTCTACCCTCATATTTTGCTACATTGCTGCATCATCCAAAGAATTAGATAGACAGAGCTGGGGGAAGAAAGATTCTCTGAGAGAGCTGCTTAATCACAGGAAGGCACTGGGGGATTAAGCATGGCAGATAGCGCAGGGCCTTAGGAGCTGGCTGGCTGCATCCTGGAACCCTTATTCTGCATCTACATGCAGTGTGCCCTTTGTCTGCATCTACATACAGTGTGCTACTGTAAACAGTGGTGCTTAAGGTTAGGGTTCATCATCAAATGAAAAAGGGAAAATCTATATAACTGTTATACTTTCTCTTCTAGAGCTCACTGATTCTAGCTTTTAAGCAAAACAGATTTTCTTTTTTTTTTTCCGACTCTATTTTGTACAGTTAATAATTGAAAATATAAACAAAAACTAAAAAGTAAACACAGATGAATAAATATATACATTTCTCAATTATATGTACTGGATACATATAAAATTTTTTTCAAATCAAACAATATGTTACACAATATATTTGGTTCATAGTAACACATTCATACAGTATTTGTCCTTTTGTGTCTGGCTTGCTTCACTCAACCTAATGTTCCCCAGGTTCATCCATGTTGCCATATGCTTTATGACTTCATTTCTTCTTACAGCTGCATAATATTCCATCGTGTGAATAGACCACTGTTTGTTTATCCATTCGTCTGTTGATGGACGCCTGGGTTGTTTCCAGCTTTTGGCAATGGTGAATAATGTGGCTATGAACATCGGTGTGCAGATGTCTGTTCGTGTCACTGCTCTCAGTTCTTCTGGGTATATACCCAGTAGTGGTATTGCAGGGTCACATGGCAAATCTATATTCAACTTCTTTAGGAACTGCCAAACAGTCCTCCACAGTGGCTGTACCATCCTGCATTCCCACCAGCAGTGAAGAAGTGTTCCTATCTCTCCACATCCTCTCCAACACTTGTAGTTCTCTGTCTTTTTAATAGTGGCCATTCTGATAGATGCGAAATGATATCTCATTGTAGTTTTGATTTGCATTTCCCTAATCATGAGTGATGTGGAGCATTTCTTCATGTGTTTTTTTGCCATTTGTATTTCTTCTTCGGAGAAATGTCTATTCAAGTCTTTGGCCCATTTTTTAATTGGGTCGTTTGTCTTTTTATTGTTGAGTTGTAACATCTCTTTATATATCCTGGATATTAAACCCTTATCAGATATGTGATTTCCAAATATTTTTTCCCATTGAGTTGGCTGCCTTTTCACCCTTTTGGCAAAGTTCTGTGAGGTGCAAAAGTGTTTAATTTTGAGGAGGTCCCATTTATCTATTTTTTCTTTTGTTGCACGTGCTTTGGGTGTGAGGTCCAAGTAACCACCACCTACTACAAGGTCTTGAAGATGTTTCCCTACATTTTCTTCTAGTAGTTTTATGGTCCTGGCTTTTCTATTTAGATCTTTGATCCATTTTGAGTTGATTCTTGTATAGGGGGTGAGATAGGCGTCCTCTTTCATTCTTTTCCCCTCCCTGCCTGCCCCTCCCCCCATGCCAAGATGGCTCCCTTGTCTCTTTGCTCATTGTTTTCTTTGGCTTGTGGTTTGCACTCGTCTGCTCATTGTTTTTTTGCTTGTTGTCTGTTTTTTTTCTTTAGAAGGCACTGGGAACGAACCCGGAACCTCCCATGTGGGAGGCAGGCGCCCAACTGCTTGAGCTGCATCTGCTCCCACCTATAGCTTTCTTTATTTTCTTTAAAGATTTATTTATTTATTTCTCCCCACCCCCTCATTGTTTTGTGCTCGCTGTCTGCTCTCTGTGTCCATTTGCTGTGTGTTTTTCAGTATCTGCTTGTCTTCTCTTTAGGCAGCACTGGGAACCGATCCTGAGACCTTCTGGAGTGGGAGAGAGGCACTCAATCTCTTGCGTCACCTCAGCTCCCTGGTCTGCTGCGTCTCTTATTGTCTCTCCTCTGTGTCTTTTTTTGTTGCATCATCTTGCTGCGCCAGCTCTCTGTGCAGGCAGCACTCCTGCGTGCGCCAGCTTGTCTTCACCAGGAGGCCCCGGGAATCTAACTCTGGACCTCCACATGGAAGATGGGAGCCCAGTCACTCAAGCCACATCCGCATCCCCCTACACCTTTCTTGATGGTCAAATGCTGTTCTAGTGAGATGATTGATATTTGAAAATTGGGCCGAGTTGAAAAAAGAACTGAGGCTGCACCTCAAAATTAGTGGTTTCTCATCTTACTCTTCGTGTTACAATATTCTGAGAACTCAAAGTTATACAAATAAAAACGGCAGTACCCCTCACCCCTCCCGCAAGTTGCACTGGAGTATGGTAGGTAAAGAGACAAGCTCTGGTCAGGCTGCCTGAATTCAAATCTTGCTTCTGCTCTTAACTGCATGACCTCTGGTTAGTTACTTAGCCGCTCTCTCTCTCAATTTCTTCATCTGTAATAATAATTGAGAATAATAGAGCACCTAAGTACTACCTTAAGGATTAAATGAATTAAACATATAAGATACTTGGAACAAATCTTTGTACAGAGAGTAAGTACTCAATAAATGACAACTCTGTCAAGATAATACTGAAGACAGTTGTTGATAATACTGCCAAAAAGTTGGTGTGCTGCAATGTTTTCAGGCTCCAGATATTGGAGCTTTCCATTAGTACCTTCTTGCTGAGAGTTCATTTTACTTCTTAGATGGGCGGGCTGTGAGGTTTTTGTATGCACTGGTTAGAGTCTTCCTATCTCAGGGATCTACACAAAGGTTTACTCAGTGAAGAAAGAAGAGTAATGGTTTGGTTTTTTATTGAGTCAGGAACACTGAAATTTTTATCACATGTAAATGAATTGAGTCTCAAGTGACTCATGTTCCCCACAATCAACCCCTTATCCACAATCAAACTTCTTTCTAATTGCAGCCATCCTGCCATGCTTGGTGAAAACATTCAGCTTTTTAAAAAAGCTTTATTTTATTTATTCATATCCCCCCCACACCCCCTGCTCATTGTTAGCATCCACCGACTGCTCTCTGTGTCTGTTTGTTGTGTGCTCGTCTTCTTTTTAGGAGGCACCGGGAACCGAACCCAGTGCATTATGTGGTAAGTAGCTGCCCAACTGCTTACGCCACATCTGCTTCCCACCATTCAGTTTTGCCCTACAATTGCCAATTCAATGATAGCACCAAAAAGGTATTTGCAAAATAAGCCAAATTTGTGGGGTCCGAGATGGATGAGGAAGCAGTGCACCATGTACAGATATTTATTCTTAGTTGTGATGTATTTACCCTGTGAAGGAAAACAACTTGTTCCTCAATTTAAAGTTTCTGATAACTCCCCTCCTTAAGCCAGGCAAGCAATGTAATTTAGCATGCTTTCTACGTCATTTCTTTTTTTGACATATTTTTGTAAAGAGTAGTCTCCAAACTAGTTTTCGCTTTCTTTGTTTTAGTGTGCCTTTTCAAAATCACTTTTTTTTTTTTCTTTTTTGAGGAGGTACTGGGGAATGAACCCAGGACCTTTTCATGGGAAGCAAGTGCTCAACCACTGAGTTACACCCGCTCCCCCCATTTTTATGATTACATTAAAATACTGAAAAAATTCAAGAAGTAAACACTGTACGCTGAGAGTGGAAAATCACTGAGAATATTTTTTCCAGTCCATTCTTTGGCTGGTTAGAATCTGGTCCCATCAGTGAATATGTCCATGCATTTCCTTTTCCAGCTGATACATAATGCTTGCTGAAACGTGGTGTTATGGTGAGTCTTTAGTCAGCATTTCCCTATCTTCATGTTCATTATATTTACATATATATCCATAAATATATATCAGGACTAAAAATTAATTGCTCCTCTGATTTCCTCTGTCTTTAAAGTATAGAGTCAAGTTCGCATCAGTCTCTCCCCTAGTTTTGATTCATGTCTATCTTTTGAACACATCTGAAAGCATTAGTTGACAGGGTTATTTGAGAAGGCAACTTAAGAAGCTCAGCTGCTGATTTTTGTCCTTAGAACATTCAATCATTTCTATTCCACAGAACTTCATAGAGATTTCTACTCTTAGGATTTTTCTTTCTTTTTAAATTATGCATTCTATATGTAGTGGCTTTGGAATAAGAAAGATCTGGAATTGAATCACAAAGACTTGCCTCATACTGGCTATGTAGGAACTGGGTCAACTGCTTGGCCTCTGCCTTTATCTGTAAAGCGGGGAAACGATATTGACTTCACTCAGTAGTGGTAGGGAATAGAGGAAAACATATCATGTCACAATTATTATTATTTTCCTTAGCAGACTGCCAAGCAATAAGAACTCAACGTTGGAAATCACTACCATAAAAATGACTCCTGTTATTATTATTACTCCTAGACAAGTATTCTGTCTTCATATGACAAAAAATACCTGATGGCTTTCCTTCAAACCTGCAGGACTGGTTTTAAATATTACTGCAATGTCGATTGATGTATTTGGTGATTGGCGAGGTTCTCCCACAGGAATTAAAATCTGGGCCTTTGCTATTCAAAGCATAATCCTTGGATCAGCAGCTTCCCCGGGGAGGTTGTTAGAATCAGACTCTTAGACCCCCGCGTAGCCCTACTGCATCAGAGTCTAATTTTCACAAGAGCCCCAGGCAATCAATATTTCCATGCAGGTTGGGGAAGCCCTGGCTCCGGCTACACTCAGCTGTGAGCCCGAGGGTCTCACACAGCATGGGCTGTGATGGGTAGTGCCGAGGAGGTATATTCACATGGCATGTTTTTTCATGAAGCATCGTGTGGGAGGAGAAGGGCTTGCTGACCAGCTCATCACCTCCCAGCACTCGGTTCCCTTGTCACTCTCTCTCCATCTTCTTTCTTCCCATTTGGGCAGAAGTAGGTGCTTCCCTCTCTATGTTCACACAGAACTGTTCAGCTACCACTTTGAGTGGCAAAGTGTGTCCAAGTTTGCTTCCCTTATTAGGCTTTGACATCCTAGAAAGCGTCACCGTTTTTGGATAACCCCAACCTCTTGCAGAGGCACTTCAGGGAATTGCTGCAGACCCCTTCCCAGCTCTTCCGGAAGGTTGTCACAGAGCTATGCCTCTTCTGGCCTGTGGTTCTATGTTATTTTATAGCTTTGGCATTTGTCAGGTTTTCCTACTATACTATGAGCTCTTTGAGGACAAACACTGGGCACTCATCTGAGTACTCCCGTTACACGTGAAGGAAGGAAAATTATGAGTCTCAGCCAAGCTCCGGCAAAAACATCGCTATCCTGTGAGCTGCAGGAAGTTATCCCCACCCCACGTAGTACTGTCACTTGATTTGGCTCCGAGGAAGAAAAATTAATTTAACAAGAAAAATGTCTCTCATAAATTTTCTCCCATTTTTTTTCCCCTTAAAATGTTGGGAACTACTAATGTTTGTGCCCTTGGGAATCGAATCTAAGTCAGTGTTTAATTTCTTTTTTTTTTTTTTTACCGGGAGGTCCCGGGAATCGAACCCGGGTCCCTCCATATGGGAGACGGAGGCCCAACCAGTTGAGCTACATCCGACCCCAGTGTTTAATTTCATATGGATGCTATTATTATTAAAATGGTATGTGGTAAAAAGCACCATGTCTTCCAGGAACTTTGGTGTATGATCAAGCTTGAGAACCAAGGAGCTCAGTCACGTGTGTAGTGAGTGAAGCAAGGGAAAGAGAAGACCTGTCGTAGAGTAGGTGAGCAGACGGTTAGGTCCTATAACTATGCACATGCAAGATTTGCATGGTTAAAAGGACGGGGAACGTCCTTCTGTTACTTAGCAATTTGGAATGTCTAGAAGACCAGCGCAGATAAAATAAAGCTTTTAAAAGTGCGATTTTTACCTGACTTATTCAGGCTTTGCTTTAGTTTGGAACATTCAGCATTAACTTAACCTTTCCGAAATGGGGCCAACCGTACATTTCAGTAAGAGCACACTTTGTCATAAACACTGCCTGGTGGCAAGGAGAGTCTTTAGCACGGCCCTTCTACATTTATTGTGCCATTCGAAAAGGTATCAGTGATTAATATAGCATCATAATGTGTTTGCCTAGGAAAGTACTGACATCACTTTTATCCATGTGACATGTTCATTTTGAGACTAATCAAACTGCTTTTCAGAAAGATGTGTGCTCATTATATAAATCCACCTGAAGAGGATAAGCCACTTTAAAAGAAGGAAAGAAAAAACTCATTTAAAATATGAAAGAAGAAAACAATTAAATAGGCAAAACCAAAACCCAAACATTTGAAAAAGGGTGGGTGGGAGACTGTTTACCCTAAAAGTTATCATTCACATAATAGTTACAAAATCAGTGTTAATTGCTGTGGAAATTTGATATAGAGGAATGTTTATATAAACATGTTAAATGAGAAGGAAGTGATTACTACTATCTAGGAGTTATCCCCAGAAACAGCTAAAACACACAAAATATATTATCCCATTTATTATTGTGTTTAATGCAACATCACTACGTGCCATTCAAATTTTGTTTCTAAAGCTGGGCCAAGGGAGGCCACTTCTGATTATCTCTTGCACTTTGTATTACCTTCTAATTGAAGAACAGCTTTATCTTGTCACCTCCTCAGATATATTCAGGATATGAGGGAGTTTATTAACTATTCTTTCCAGTGCTATGTTTTGTGTGTGTGTACATATCAATCAATTTTAACAGAGCCTTTACAAAACAATAAAATAGCCAATAAACTTTTTCAAAAGCCTGTGTTCCACTCATTCAGCAAGGTAAAAAGAAACTAACGGTTTCCCTTCGCTACAGCACATTATTTATTATGCTTTTCTAATCAGAGTAACGACTTCCTATCCCTTTGCCTTTCACGTAACGTGTTTTCAGGAAACTGGTCTGGTTTATAAAGTTCACAGGAGCTCTTTTATATTAAAAAACATAAACATACCAACCTCCAGGAAGTGCACAAATGAAGGAATGTATTAAATGAGCACTCTTCACTCCCGTGGCAAACCATTTCCCTCCTTCCGGGAAGAGTGGGCAGGATCTATTGGAATGGCTCTGCACAGAAGGAATCCGTAAAGCTTCTACCTACCAGCCCACGGAACAACTTTCTCAACCTTCTGCCAAAGTACCCTCTGAAACACAGGGAAAAAGGTAAGAAGTAAAATGACAATTTTTTAGGGCGAGGGGAAAGCATGATTATTCCCCATCCTCGGGAATCCATGGAGGAGCTTGGACTTCCACTCCCCTCCCAACAAGGGCAAAGTCAGAAGCAGCCCTTCTGGTCTCTCTCTTCATCCACGCCGATCACTCACCCACCAAGGAAGAGGCACCATATATTTATCCAGCTGACGATTCTGGCGAAAGCCTGACATCCACTAGACCCATATTTAAGAGGCTCAAGTTCATGGCATTGAAAGGGTGACCTTAGCTGCCATTGGCTGACTCTGGCTCTGACTCGTTTGTGAGGCTGGCCATAATTCCCCATACAGCTATCTGGGAAGCGTACTTGGTTTCTGCTCTGACACCCAAGTCTCTTTCTTGGCAGATTCTAAGAGAGAGATTAGAATTTTGCTCCACTTGTATTCTCAAATCCAGTTTCCCCAGGAAACTGGTACTCCAAGAGTTATTGTTCTCCATTAAATAAGCAGGTATTTTGAGCCCTATAAGGTTCCTTGGGTCAAAACAATTCATAGAATAGAAACGGTCCATAAACATGCAAATGTAACCTCACTAATAAACAAATAGTAAAATTTCATTTGCTCTCTAGAAATATGCTAACATTTTAAAAATAAAAATGTCCATTTTATTCAATTTGAACAAAATAGGCACATTCATTTGCTGTTGGTAGGTAATAAATTGATACGTATTTGGAGCAAAAATAGTTGGCAATAGCTTTCAAGAGTATTAAGAACATCTACACCTTTAACTGAGTGTTTTCATTTTTAGTGTTCTGGAGAAATAATCATACATATCAACAAAGATCTGTGTTCAACAGTGACCATTTCAACATTATTTTACTGTCCATTAAAGTAATTTTTTTAAAAAAACAATGATGTAAAAAGTTTCATGTAGAAAGCATCAGCTGGAACATACACAAATATATATAATCCTATTATCTAAGAATACGATTATGTCATATCCTGACATATATACAAGTTCTTTTGTACAGAGACACACTTATAAAGACAAACAAGAAACTTGGAGGACACAGCAAAATATTAATCTCTGTCTTTATTTGTAAAATGAGGAAATGATATTGACTTCACTCAGGAGACATATATGTTGCTATTATTATTATTATCCTCAGCAGATCACCAAGCAACAAGAATGCAAACGTTTGAAATCACTATCATAAAAATGACTCCTGCTATTATTATTACTCCTAGACAAGTATTCCGTCTTCATATGGACAAAAGTACCTGATGGCTTGACTTAAAACTGCAGGGCTGGTTTTAAATATTACTGCAATGGTGATCGGTGTATTTGGTAATTGATGAGGTTCTCACACAAGGAGTTAAAATTTGGGCCTTTGCTCTTCAAAGCACAGTCCCTTCAGCATCACTGGGGAGGTTGTCAGAAATGAGACTCTGAGGCCCCAGCCTAGACCTGCACTGGAATCTGCATTTTAACAAGATCCGCAGGTGATCTATTCAGAGCAGTTACCTTGGCTTGGTGGATAAGATTCTGACAAGGACATATACTATTTTTAAAAATTTATTTTATTTATTCCTCCCCCCCGCCCCCATTGTTTGCGCTCACTGTCTGCTCCTTGTGTGCTCATCTTCTCTTTAGGAGGTACCAGGAACAGAACCCGGGACCTCCCGTGTGGGAGGCTGGCGCTCAACTGCTTGAGCAACGTCCGCTCCCTGCTCATTTGATTTTGCTCATTGTCTGCTCCTTGTTTGCTCGTTGTCTTGCTTGTTGTTTTTGCTCATTGTCTCCATTGTCTGCTCGTTGTTTTTTTTTGTTGTTGTTGTTCATTGTCTGCTAGTTGTCTGCTTGTTGTTTGTTTGTCTTCTTTAGGAGGCACCCGGAACCGAACTCGGGACCTCCCATGTAGGAGGCAGGCACCCAACTGCTTGAGCCACATCCGTTCCCCAGATGCAAATTAGTTTTAAATTAACATATTGGAATTTTTGAGAGGACAAAGCTTAAGGTTTGTGATTGAAAGGGTAGAGGGGAAAGTTTAATCCAAACTTTTTTTTTTATAGAGGTGTACGTTGGGTGGGAAGAGGCAAGCAGGTTATGCTGAGGAGATGGAGCAGTTAGTTTTTGTGTTGGCTAGCAGAAAACAGGAAGTAAGGAGCCCTATAAATACAGTTCTCTATTGTCATTCAAACAGTTGTGAGCTCACTCCACTCTCTGAGCATTCAATGAGCACTGACAAATAAATAAATCACCAATGGAATTATTAATGGGAGAGAGACAGAGAAAGAGAGGTGAAAAGGCAACACTACTTCACCCAAGATTAGGTTTCATGTCCCACTAGCATATGCTAATACACATCACTGCCTATTAATACAATTCTAACCAGTCTTTTATGAGGGACTGTGTGTTATATTTGGCCATTGAAGTGACAAGAACGACTAAGGCTTCCTTTACTCCATGGTTCTGTTGAGATCACAGACAGGAAAAGTGAAAAAGAAAATCATCACCATAAGAGACTCTTCATCAGGTTCTCTATTGTCTACCAACCTGGAGGAAAATGCCCGCTTTCCCTATGAAGTGTGCTCTGCGGATGGACTTAGGCTTGATCTTTTATGACAGAGGCCTCGTAACCTCCTTGGCAATGAAGGGCACCCCTTTTGGTTCAGCTTTAAGCAAAGGATAACTCTGGGGTGAAGTGGATATTGACAGCAAGCCCAGAACATAATGCTGTAAATATAATAATTATTTCCTCTGTGAAGTTGTAGGGTTATTGTGGGGATTAAATGAGAGCAACATTTAAAAAGCACTAAGCTAATTGTCATTAGCTATTCATATTGTCATCATAATTCCTGCTTCATCCTTGATACCTTCCCACTTCACTAATCCTCTGGGTGAGAAGAGAGAGACACTTATATTAGCTGTGGTGAAGGACCAGGTGTTTTTTTTTGTTTTTATTTAATTTCCAATGAACCAAAACTGAGTAATAAATTGGAAAAAATAAAACAACCATGAAAATATAAGTCTCAGTTAGTTTTTACTACCATAGTTAACCGCCATAAAATGACTGGGTCAAATAGTTATAAAATTTTCTAAATGCTTACCCTCCATTTTATCACTATTTTGTGGACCAATAAGAAACGCCTGGCAAACCAGCATGGTTCGTGGCTCACACTTTTAGTAGCAATGTATAACACTTACTGTCTGTACCACACGTTGGAAGTGGCATTGCCAGGGAGGACACTGGGGGAAAGAGCACGGCATTTACAGCCAGCCACGTGTGACTTCACATGGTGGATGTACCTCCTCCTGCTCAGCAAATAGCTGAATCCTGTTGAGTCCTGGGTCAGGCAATTGTGAGAGCGACATGCTAGCAATGCCTGCTTCATCAGGTTCTGATGAGGATTAAGTAGAAAATCCTTGGTAAATATGCTTAGCCGGGTGCTTGGTGAGCCCTCGAGTCATGTAATTACCATTATATATATATTTTGCTTTTGTCCCTTCTCTACAGTGTCTTGAGGATAAAGGATCTAGAAGATTATGACTTGTATCCCCAACATCGAAGGCAGAGCACTATATGGTACCAGCTGCTCAGTTAATGTTAGTGATGATTTGTGATGCAGAAGCAGAACTATTTCTGTGATTAGGGGTATGAGAAAGTATAAGCAATTCAAAAGTCATTGCAGGAAAACAGATGTGGCTCAAGTGATTGGGCTCCCGTCTACCATATAGGGGGTCTGGGGTTCGATTCCCGGGGCCTCCTGGTGGGAAAAAAAAAAAGGCAAGCTGGCCCGTGCGGCGAGCTGGCCCGAGCAGAGAGCTGGCGCAGCAAGATGACGCAACAAAAAGAGACACAGAGGAGAGACAATAAGAGACGCAGCAGACCAGGGAGCTGAGGTGGTGCAAGAGATTGAGCGTCTCTCTCCACTCTGGAAGGTCCTAGGATCGGTTCCCGGAGCTGCCTAAAGAGAAGACAAGCAGACACAGAAGAACACAGCAGACAGCGAGTGCAAAACAACAACAGCATGGTGGGAAGGAGAAATAAATAAAAATATGAATCTTAAAAAAAAAACAGTCATTGCATTGCTCTATTCCACGTTACTGCCTAAGCCACTAAAATACTAAAAAAGTGAACAACGCTGCAATTATCATAGGTCTCACAAAATTCAGCCTCATGAAAAAGGGCTTCTGTTACTGTTACTGAGTTGGGAAGAAAAAGACTTTATAATTAAATAAATGTGGGATGCAGATAATTATTTTTGTACTAAACAGTTTACATGCACTCTCAGTCAACTCTCAGAACAACCCTGTGAGATATGTATTCTCATTTTATAAACAAGGAAAGTGAGATCAGACAGATGGACTTGCCACAGGATAGCTACCTACTACCCAGTACAACTTAAGCCTGAGCCTGTCCATCTTCAGAGCCTGTGCTCCTTCTGTCCCTGTGAATAATTCCAACAGGGTCTAGCCCAGATTTCCAGGTTTATAGGGCCCAGGAACTGCTAATGGCCTGAAGTAAGAGCCCTCGGGTAAACCTCTGTGCTAGACGAAGGGCATATCCGAGGTGCCACTGGAAGGCTGAATGGGTGAGTCCATCCATGAGGTGTTATTTTGTGTCTTTCTGGACGTGCTTAGCTGGTATGCCTTTCTATAATGTCATGGATCGCCAGAGATAAAGTATTTTTTTCCAACCAGAAAACCTGTGACAGAGTCAGCATTTATTTAAATACCTGTTGGTAGTTCATTAAACAAATAAACTTACTTGGTTTCAATTTATATGTGAAATATTTCATCTAAGATTAAAAGTATGTAGCCTGTGGCTTACAATTTCAGGGAAGATTTACACATTCAGAAAATCAATGAACATGTATGTGTTAAGTTCACACTGTAACTAGCTCATATCAGGCCAAAATAGTGTGTCTTTTTTTATCTTAATGACCCATCGGTTTCCATTAAGTTGGTTTGCAATGAAGCAGTGTCCCCTTCATTGCAAATAAATCTCCCAGGGTTTTGAAAAAATATTTCAATATGTATGTGTAAATGTTATTTCACTAGAATTATCACAAGGAAAGATGATATAATAAGATCGTAATGCATACTCTAAAGATAGTCTCTTGAAATTACACAACAACGTGTCGTGGTTTGTTTTTGAGATTATGCCATTATAAGTACCAAACACAAAAATCAGATTTTGTTTCAGTAAAAATGGATTATGTTATTGACTAGCATGGGGACACAAATGCTAGTAGGCTCTAAAACAGGGTAGGATTTGGGCCAGGAGAGATGCTGGGTCTAGAACATTTACATTACACCTAAAATAAAATGAATATGATAATGATTTTCAAAGTGCAATCCTGGAAAATATCCAACACCAATTACTTGGATTTTCGCATAATCCAAGATAAACTGAAGTCACTTGTCACTTGTGTACCTTCATAGGATAGTCATAGAACAAGTAAACAGGTCATGTATTTTGGAAAAATTAAAATCTGATATTTAATCAAGAATTGCTTTTCAAAATGCAATTTCTTTGTACAGCGGTGAAAACTCAGGTGCTGAAGCTAAGGGATTTGGTACTTGTTACGGTCTCGTGCTTAGT
Source organism: Tolypeutes matacus (assembly GCA_026826555.1). NCBI lineage: Eukaryota > Metazoa > Chordata > Mammalia > Cingulata > Chlamyphoridae > Tolypeutes > Tolypeutes matacus. The sequence continues at coordinate 15,606,409 of JAKSZT010054281.1, forward strand.
GGAATCCAGTGCTGCCTGACTCCGAAGCCAGTCCACTTAGTGCCATGTTCTTATTGTTGTAAAATAAACAAAATAAGTAAAGAAATTTGTGAAGTTCTTATCTTGCTGGGAATCTCAACACCCTTAATCAACCTTACATAGGGAAATCTACCCCCACAGTAAGATGCTCAAAAAGAAAGTACTGGAGCTTTAAATGGGGTGGGAAAGGGGAGTAGGACTTGTATTTTGTGCATGACTGCCCGGGGATGGGACCCTAAATATCAGAAAGGAAGTCTGGAAAGAAATGTATCACTCATCCGTGCAACATCCCAACTCTGCACCCTCTTCTCTTCTTGTCCCTCTTCAACCCCAGCCTAACAGATGCCATTTCTGTCCATTTTCCTCCAAATGGGCTTGCTCCACTTGAGAAAGTCTTATCAGCATCTCCTCCTTTTCCAGACTCAGCTTGAGGGGCCACAGGTGCGCCCTTGGTAGCTTGAGGCTATTCTGTGAAATTTTCAAAGAGGGTTTAGCAGGGTCCAACAGGAAACAAAGTGCCCAGTTAAATTTGAAGAGGGTTTCGTGATGGGCTGTTTAAAAAGGCTCTGTCAGATGTAGGGAAACCCCAAGGGACAATGCAGTACACCCCGAAGCAGGTACCAGATATAGGTGATGTTATCCCTCTAGGCACAAGGACAGAAAGCAGGTACCAGATTCTAGAGACAGCGAGGGCTGTGTGGAGAGGACCTTAGGACCAAAACTGAGACCCTGAGGTCAAGAGAAGTGATGACCTTGCAGTCCAAGCGCCTAGTGCAGGAAATAAACATCCCAACCGTTTCTCCCTGCCCTTCCTTTGATCTCCTGCTAGGGCTCCCCATTGGTGAACCCCATTCATGTGGCCCAGAGAGGTTCATCGCCTGAGGCAGAAGAGGGCAGAGGAGAGAGGAGAGGACTCTGGAGGGGCGCCTGGTGGATATTTAGCCCTGAGTGCTGTGCTGTCAGCCCATTTGCACGCATGCTTCCTGTATTGCTTGACTGATGACAAAAGCCCTGAAAGGGTTTCAATTATCTTTACTATTGTTGGAAAGTGTGCTATCCAGGCCCAAAATAAGAGGGATGACAAACTCAGATCTGCTCAAGATATGAGTTAGCATTCAGATGTATTTAAGTACTATTTAGTGTGTTCATAATATAAAACAGAGGACTTTTTTTTTTACCGGCGTTTAGAAAATCCTTGAGGTGGAAATGAACCCCACTATTCCCAAGAAAAGAAGTGTCCTTACTTGTGAGACAAACTTACATAATTTCTTACATCTCCAAAGATGATAGCTTTCTGTAGCTTGTATAACGTTTAATTTACCTTTGCCTCTTCCTTCACGCACAGCTGGCACAGCCAAAAGCCAGCAGTATGCTATTGTATTCCAATTCCGTGTTTCCAGGTTTAAAAGGCAGGCAAAATCAAAACGAGGAGTATTTCTCTCAAGAACATGTCCCCCTCTTTTCTTTTAGCTTTGCATCCCTTGTTTTTATTAGCCATATAAAATATGGAATTAAGAACGCGATTCATTTTCAACAGCTTCCTCCCTAAAAACTCCTTGATAAAGCAGAATGGGTGTCAGGAATAGTTGGAATACCCTAGTTACCATATTAAATAGGCTGGAATAGAATGAAAAAGAGAATGTTTCCTTAATTCTATAATTGTCAGGAAAAAGGCTACCTACCCAGTTGTCAAGTACAGGATACAGTTTATTATTGGATAATATTAAAGTTGGATGTTTTCATCAGTCATTGGATTGATAATATTTTAAAAAGAATTTCTGCATATACAGAAGCCCATGGTTAGTGTCAAAATGTTGGGGGGATTATTCTACTTTAAAAGGGGCTGGAGATATATTAGCAAATGTGCTGGGTGAGTATGGATTGGCTCTTCTTTGGGGAAAAATCAACTGCAGGTCATACTTGGGATAATTGGGGAAATTTAAATATGCTCTGGATATTAGATGGCATTATATAGAATTAGCACTAGCTTAATTAGGTATGGTAATAGCATTGTGATTAGGTTAAAGACTGACTTTACTTCTAGGAGATAAATGCTGAAGACCTTAGAGGTAATTTTTCATGATATTTGCAGCCTTTAATGTTACATTTTTCTGTGTGTTTGAAATTTTTCATAATAAAGAGTTGAGACAAAAAATAAAGAGAAAAACTAAATTGTAGGTAATTAAAAATAAGATTACTCTTAACATTCATAATAGGGATTATTTCAGATGTTTCTGCCAAATTAGGGCCAAAGAACCACTTAGGAAGAGGGAAGAAAATAAATAGTCTAATGTTTTTGGGTAATCTGGAAAATTCATTATCTAGAATAATCATTAATTGATATTGGAAGGGTATTAACTAATACGGTCAGTGTTCAGAATTTTAAAATATCTTTCACTCTAATTTTCCAATTACATAAAATAGCCAGTTATGTGGAAGGTGAGCTCATAAGCAAAATATTTAACCATGTTTTTTGGAACCACTTTCCATGATCTTTGGAGGAATATTGTATATATCATCTGCATTGTTTACTAAATACCCATAAGATATACACTATTTAGGAGAAAAGTGTGCAGCAAAGTTTAATCTCCACTACTAGTTTATAAAAATTTACCAGCTATTTTTAAAAATCTTCTCTATATGCCACATACACTGAGTCCTTCCTTTCTTTCCAGGCTACACCGGGTAGAATAACATCATTTACTTTTTGGTTAAAGGTAATTATATTGTTTTTTAATTTAATGCATACTTATTTTAAAAATTTTAGAAACTATAGAAACATACAAAATTTTCTCTGTAGTGGTTTGGAAAGAATTTTCTAGTAATGATTTTAAGTCTCCAGAAACATATATTTCATGGAATATAAAAACAGTATTTACTAATTCCCCTACATGTAAAGAGAGAAGGAAATTATGACCACTTTATTCCCACCACTCCTTCTCCCTTAAATTTCCTGGGTTTTGGTAGTATGACCTAGTAATTTAGATATATAGTTTTAAAATCAGTGTAATCACTTATATTTTTAGGCAATTTTATGTGTGCTTGCATTAGGATTGGTGAGCATATTTACTAAAATTACGTGGACCCGTTCCTACATTTAATGACATATCCATTCCTGAATTAGCTCTCAGTTGACTGGAGTATGTCCTCAAGGCATCTTCAGATATGGATCCAATAAGTGAGTATTTTCAAAGCCATGATGTATATCTGCAGAGTTCTTTCTTGCTGTCATACATGAGCTAGAGCTTTAGCTAGGAACAGAATAGCTAGCTCACAATACTCTGTCCCTTAAACCTCGGTGAGATTAGTCTACTGTCTCTTGACATTTTATATTCTAGAACAAACTTTAGATCAGAGTTTGAGCCCAATCTGATTCTTTGTTCTTTGCTAAGTATCCAGTTTCCCCTTTTCACAGGATACTTCAAGGATTCTTTTTTCCTTGAAATTAAAAATTCCATAAGTTTTTAAATATATTTTCTTCTTACCACGGTAGATTTCATGTGTCACCTTGGCTAGGTTATGGTGTCCAGTTTGGTCAAGCAAGCACTGGCCTGATAGTTACTGTGAGGGTATTTCATAGATGGATTTCCATCATTAGCCAGTTGATGGCCTCTATGGCTGATTGTATCTACAGTCAATGAAGGAGATTGCCTTCAGCAATGTGGGCATCTCCTCATCCAATCAGTTGGAGATCTTGTAATCCAGAACTGAGAATTTTCCAAGTCAGAAAGAAGAATTTCTGCCTCTCCTTCAGCCAGCCAGCTTCCCCTGGGGAATTCAACTTCACCTTCATTAGAGTTTCCAGCTTACAACCCACCCTATGGAATTTGGACTTGGAAATCCCCACAGTCACATCAGCCAATTCCTAATATGATATAAATTGGTTTGGTTCTTGAGAATCCCTTGTAATCTGCAAACTCAAGCTTTCAGGCTTTTCTCTGAGTCAGGAAAGTTTTCCTTTTATTAAATCTTTTTTTTTTTTTTTTTTTTTTTTTTTCATTTATTCCCCCCCTTGCTGCTTGTGCTCGCTGGGTCAGCCAACCACGCCGTGCGGGCGGGCCTGCCTTCACCAGGAGGCCCCGGGAACCGAACCCAGGGCCTCCCATATGGTAAACGGGAGCCCTACTGATTGAGCCACAGCCGCCTCCCTATTAAATCTTGTATTACTCTTTTGTACCATTTGTTCTTGCTATTCCTCAGGAACATAATTACAGATCTTTTGATCTCTATTTTCTGTCTCCCTTTATCCTTGAAATCTTCCTTTGTTTTCATCTTTGTCCATTTTTGTATTTAGAAACATCAATCAATTTGACTTTCACATCCCTGATTCAACTACCTGCAGCCTTATTCCTGCACTTTATTACTTCTAGTGCTTACTTACATTCTTATTATATTTCTATATTTCTTAAAGATTTTTTCACCTTATCTAGCTCCATTTTTTTTACTTTTTTATTTTACCGGGAGGTCCCGGGGATTGAACCCAGGTCCCTCCATATGGCAGATGGACGCCCAACCATTTGAGCCCCATCCACCTCCTCCATTTTTATTATTTCCTTCCTCTCAGTTAATTTCATTGTCATCTCAGTTGATTTTGTTCTCATCTCTTCCTTCATTTCCTGTTTCACAAATTCACATTTTCTTGACTTTTTAAAACAGAGCCTAGATTCTTCACAAAGATGTTTATCTTCAGACATTTCAGTGCTATATTAATCTTTGTGTGTGTGTGTGTAAGTGTGTGTGAGTAAGAAAGGGAGGAGAGCGAACAAGAGAGCAAGAGAGGGAATTCTTTCCTTAGACCTTATGTTAATTTTTTTCCTGTTTTTACACAATTGATTACTAAAAACAAATCATATTTGAGGTTGCTGTATAAAGAGCATACATAGACTTTTCTCTCTCCACCCTTCACTCTTCACCTAGGTGCTATGAGAATTTCTTTCTCAGACCTTCTGTGGTGGAGCAACACATACCTCCTAAGCCAAGTTTCTTTTGTTCAATGACTATCTTCAGGCTTGAAGAGGGGCCATCCTGGCCGACTGTAAGAGGCATTACTAGCACATTGGCCAAGAGCGTTGGCTTTGGAGTCAGACTGCTATGACTTTGGGTGAGTTACTTAACATCCATAAATGGTACTTAATTCACTGAGTAAAGGTTAGGGTTATATGAGAATTCATGCATTTTCATTTCCCTGATAACTAATGATGTTGAGCACTTCACGTGTGGGTTTTTGTTTTGTTTGTTTGTTTGTTGTTTTGCTATTACTATATCTTATTTTGTTGTCTCTGTGCTGTGCCCATTTCTTATTTTGGGTTGTCTCATTGTTAAATTGTAAGAGTCCTTTATATATCCCGGAAACAAGTCCTTTGTCAGATTCATGTATTGTGACTTGCCTCTTCATTTTGTTACTCGTTTCTTTCAAAGGGCAGCAGATTTTAATTATAATGAAGTTGAATTTATCATTTTTTCTCTCTGATGGTTCATTATTTTTGTATCCTAAGAAATCTTTGCTTACCACAAGGTCATGAAAATTTTCTTCTATGTTTCTTCTATGAGCTTTGTGCTTTAAAATTTTACCCTTAAGCATATGATCTATTTTTGAATTAATATTGGTGTAAGAAATCATGTAAAAGTAAAGTTTATTTTTATTTTTTATTTTTTTCAATATAGATATCCAATTGTTTCAGCACCATTTGGTGAAAATCCTATCCTTTACTCACGGGATTGCCATTGTTCCTTTGAAAGTAATTGACCATTTACGTGTGGGTCTACTTCTGGACTTTCTAAGAAGTACAATTGATTTAAAATAGCTTTTTAGTAAGCCTATAATCTAGTGGAGTATGTTTCCCTACTTTGTACTTCTATTTCAAAATTGTTTTGACATTTTGTATGTTTTGCATTTCCATATACATTTTTTCTTTATTATGGAAGCTGTGAGTTTACAAAACAATCACGTATAAAATACAGAATTCCCATATACTCCATATTATTAACACCTTGCATTGATGTGGGACATGTTGCAATTGTTAGAAGCACATTTTTATCTTTTATTTATTTTTTATTATTATTATTTTTTTAGATTTTATTTATTTATTCATTTATCCCCCCCTTGCTGCTTGCACTCGCTGGGTCAGCCAACCACGCCGCGCGGGCGGGCTTGCCTTCACCAGGAGGCCCCGGGAACCGAACCCGGGGCCTCCCACATGGCAAACGGGAGCCCTACTGATTAAGCCACAGCCGCTTCCCAGAAGCACATTTTTATATTGTACTATTAACTGTGGTCCATAGTTTAACTTAGGTTCCTTGTTTGTGTAGCGTAGTTCCATGGATTTTTTTTTTTAATTTTATTTTATTATTACATATACAATCTAAAATTTCCACTTTTAATAACATTCATATATATATATTTCAGTGCTGTTAATTATGTTCACCATGTAGTACTACCATCACCACCAACCATTATGAAAACATTTCTATTACTCAAAATATGAATCCTGTACACTTTTAGCCTCAACTTCCCATTTGCTATCCCTACCCAGTCCCCTGGTAACCCATATTCTAGATTCTAACTCCATGAATTTCCATATTCTAATTATTTCAGATCAGTGAGATTATACAGTATTTGTTCTTTTATGTCTGGCTTATTTCACTCATATATGATGTCTTCAGGTTCATCCATGTTAATTCATGTACCAGGATTTCATTCTTTTTATGATTGAATAATATTCCACTGTATGTACATACCACATTTTGTTTATCCATTCATCGGTGGATGGGAATTTGGGTTGTTTCCATCTTTTGGCAATTGTGAATAATGCTGCTATGAATGTCGAAGTGCAAATATCTGTTCCAGTTCCTGTTTTCAATTCTCTTGGGTATATACCTAGCAGTGGGGTTGCTGGGTCATATGGTAGTTCTATATTTAGATTCTGAGGAACCACTAAACTGTTTTCCACAGATGCTGTACCATTTTACATTCCTACCAGCAGTGAATGAATGTTCCTATTTTACTGCATCCTCTCCAACACTTGTTATTTTCCTTTTTTTTTTTTTTTTTTTTAATAGGAGCCTATCTAATGGTTGTAAAATGGTAACTCATTGTGGTTTTGATGTGCATTTCCTGATGGCTAATGATGTTCAACATCTTTTTATGTGCTCTCTGGTAATTTGTATATCTTTTTTTTTTTTCTTTTTACCGGGAGGTACCGGGGATCGAACCCCGGTCTCTCCATATGGTAGACGGACGCCGAACCTCTTGAGCCACATCCGTTTCCCAATTTGTATATCTTGTTTGGAGAGATGTCTGTTCAAGTCTTTCGCCCATTTAAAAAATTGTGTTGTTTGTCCTTTTGTTGTTATGTTGAAGGATTTATTTATACATTCTGGATATTAAACCTTTATCAGATATGTGGTTTCAAAATATTTTCTCCCATTGTGTAGGTTGTCATTTTACTTTCATGATAAAGCTTTCCCTCAAAGATCAGGAACAAGATAAGGATGCCCACTGTCACCACTGTTACTCAACATTATACTGGAAGTTCTTACTGGATCAATTAAGCAAGGAAAATAAATAAAAGGCATCTGCATTGGAAAGGAAGAAGCGAAACTTTCACTGTTTGCGGATGACATGATCCTATATATAAAAAGTCCTGAAAACTTTACAACAAAGCTCCTAGAGCGAAGAACCAAATTCAGCAAAGTGGCGGAGAACTAGATCAACACTCAAAAATCATTAGTGTTTCTATACACTAGTCATGAGCATTATGAGGAGGAAATCAAGGAAAAAATCCATTTACAATAGCAACTAAAAGAGTCAAATATCTAGGAATAAACTTATTCAAGGATGTAATGGGGTTGTTCAGGGAAAACTACACAAGTTTGTTAAAAGAAATCAAAGATCTAAATACATTAAAGGACACTTCATGGTCATGAATTGAAAGACTAAATATTGTAAAGATGTCAATTCTACCCCAAACAATTACAGATTGAATACAATCCCAATAAAAATTCTAACAGCCTAATTTGCAGAAACAGAAAAATCTATTATCAAATTTATTTGGAATGGTAAGGGGCCCTGAATAGCCAAAGACATCTTAAAACAGAAAAACAAAGTTGGAGGACTCACACTTCCTGATTTTAAAGATTATTTAAAAAGCTACAGTGGTAAAAAAAACCACATAGTATTGGCACAAACATAGATATATAGACCAATGGACTCGAATTGAGAGTCCAGAAGTAGAACCTTACATATATAGGCAAATGAATTTTGACAAGGTTGCCAAGTCCACTCAATTGGGAAAGAATAGTCTGTTTAACAAATGGTGCTGGGAGAACTGGATATCCATATGCGAAAGAATGAAGGAGGACCCCTAGCTCATACCATATACAAAAATTAACTAAAAAATGGATCAAGGAGCTAAATATAAGAAACAGGACAATAAAGCTCCTAGAAGAAAACACAGGAAAGCATCTTTAGGATCTTGTGTTAGGATCTTGGTTTCTTAGACTTTACCCCAAAGCACAAGTAACAAAAAGAAAAAAAAAAAAAGTAGATAGATGGGACCTCATCAAAATTAAAAACTTTTGTGTATCAAAGGACTTTGTCACATAAGTGAAAATACAACCTACTCATTGGGAGGAAATGTTTGGAAACCACTCATCCAACAAAGGTCTAATATTCAGAATATATAAAGAAATCCCACAACTCAACAATAAAAAGACAAAGGACGAATTAAAAAATGGGCAAAAGACTTAAACAGACATTTCTCAAGGAGGATATACAAATGGAACATGCACATGAAAAGATGCTCAATATCAGTAGCCACCAGGGAAATGTAAATCAAAACCACAATGAGATACTTTTTCACACCCACTACAATGACTACTATGAAAAACAAAACAAAACATAAAATTACAAGTGTTGGAGAGGATGTGGAAAAATAGGAAACATTCATTGCTGGTGGGAATATAAAATGGTACAGCAGCTGTGAAAGACAGTTGGTAGTTCCTCAGAAAGCTAAACATAGAATTACCTTATGACTTGGAAATCCCACTATCAGGTATATAACCAGAAGAATTGAAAGCAGGGGCTCTAACAGGTATTTGCAGAATGATGTTCACAGCAGCATTATTCACAATTGCCAAAAAATGGAAGCAACCCAAGTGTCCATCAACCGATGAATGTATAAATGAAATGTGGTATATACATACAATGGAATATTATTCAGCCAGAAAAAGGAATGAAATCCTGATACCCAACAATAAGGATGAACCTTGAGACTTTATGCTGAGTGAAATAAGCCAGGCAGAAAAGGATAAATGTTGTCTGATCTCATTGATATGAAATAATTAGAATAAAAAACTCATAGAGTTAGAATCTAGAATATAGGTTACCCAGGGCTAGGCTTGGAGTAGGGAATGTGGAGGTAATTCTTAATTAGTAGGGAATTTCTATTTAGGTTGATTGTAAAGTTTTGGAAATGGATGGTGCTGATGGTAGCACAATACTCTGAGTGTAATTAACAGCACTGAGTTATATATGTGAATGTGATTAAAAGGGGAAGCTTTAGGTCATATATATATTACTAGAATAAAAATTAAAGTATAAAACTTAGGACTGTACAACACAGTAAGCCCTAGTGTAATTGATGGAGTATCGTTAATGGTACGATTATAAAAATGTTCCTTCATGAGTTATAACAAAGGTACCACACTAATGCAAGGTGTTAATTATAGGGTGGTATATGGGAATAAAAATACACCCTAATGTAGACTATGGACTATAGTTAACAGTACATTTTTAATATTCCTTCATCAATTGTAAAAAAGGTACTGCACTAATGCAAAGTTTTTAACAATAAGGGGTTATATGGGAATGCTGTATTTTTAACATGAATTTTCTGTAAAGCTACAACTTTTCTAATTAAAAAAAAAAATTAAATTTGTATAGAAGGGTAAGGGGCCCCAGATAGCTAAAACCATCTTGAAAAAGAAGAATGAAGTTGAAGGACTCACACTTCCTGATCTTAAAACTTATTACAAAGCCACAGTATTTGCATCATACTGGCACAAAGCATGATTCTGGCACAAAGGAGAGACCTATAAGCCAATGGAATAGAATTGAGAGCTCAGAAACCAATCCTCACATTTATGACCAACTGATTTTTGATAAGGAGACAAAGTCCATTTAATTGGGAAAGAATAGTCTTTTCAACAAATAGTGCTGGGAAAACTGAATCTCCATTTGCAAAAAAAAAAAGAGAACCCCCTACTTCACACATTATACAAAAATCAACTCAAAATTGATCAAAGACTTAAATATAAGAGCTAGAACTATGAAACTCCTAGAAGAAAATGTAGGGAAGCATCCTCAGGACCTTGCATTAGGTAATGGTTTCTTAGAATTTACACCCAAAGCCCAAGAACAAAAGAAAAAAGAGATAAGTGGGACCTCATCAGAATTAAATAACTTTTGTGCCTCAAAGAACTGTATCATGAAAGTTAAAATGACAATCCCTATGCGTTTTCAGAATCAACTTGCTGATTTCTACCAGGAAGCCTTTCTTAAATATAGTAAGAATTGATTTTATGACTCAGCTTGTGGTCTATTATGGTAAATACTTCATATATACTTGAAAGCAATGTGTATTCTGCTGTATTTGGGTAAAATGTTTTGCAAATATCATTTAGTTTGAATTGGTTGACAATTCTATTCGAGTCTTCTATATCCTTGCTGATTTTGTCTACTCATTCTACCAATTCCTAAGAAATCTCCCATTATGGTTGCCAATTTTCCTATGTCTCTTATTAGTTGTTAGTTTCTGTTTTGGGTGTTTTGAAATTTTCTTGTTGTGTGCATACACATTTTTCATTGTTATGTCTTCTTACTCTTTACCTACTTGTATCTTTATGGTTAAATTGGGGTTTTTTTTGGTAGTAATACAGAGTTGGGTCTGTGTTTCTATGTGGCCTGACTGCACGTTTCTTCTAATTGGCGTGTTTAGACCATTTATATTTAAGTTATTATTTATATGGTAAGTTTTAAGTCTACCACATTGCTATTTGTTTTCTTTCTGCTCCATCACTCCTTTTGCCATTTTCTTTTCTTTCTTCCTTCTCTTTTATTGAGCATTTGTGTATATGTGTGTGTATGTGCGTGTGTAATAATTCAATTTTTCCTCATTATTTGGCTCATTTGTGATACCACTTTCTTTTCTTTTTCAGTTAAATTTAACTACACAGGTTTGGTTTATGACAGTCTATATTTAAATACTATACCACGTCATAAGAAAGTTAGTTTTCTTCATTTGTTTTTAGGGAACAAAGTAAAGAAAATAGCTATCATAGCTATCATCATGGATTTAAAAAAATGGTTTCTTTTGGGAAAATGCTGAATCATATTAAGGTTTATGCCGTAGCCTGATTTATGGGAGACAAACATTTTCTAATTTCTTTTTAATTTTAACTAATGGATCATTTCCTTCAGGCAACCTTGCAGAAGGAGAAGCTGGCAGAGTGGTGAGTCTATTTTTATGGAAATAAAGTCATTAATATTAACCTTTGATGGATGTAACTCATTAATTTCTGGAAAATATTGGTGGGGGAGGTGAACAGAAGAAACAAGCAAGAAATATCACCCCATGACTTAGATTTTGGAATTGAAATGTAAGAATTACTACAATGTGAATTCAATTTAAACCCACAGAGCCGTATTTTAACAAAGAAACGTCTAAGATGGCAAGCTAAACTTGTTTGAATTTATTGATACTACAAACTATAAAATGGTTTGTTTATCTTGAGCAGACAGTGGTAGTTTTATTATACTAAAAGTTGTAATATAGCTTTACAGATAAAGGGTTTATCGTCGAAGACATCCATACACATATGTATTAAAACTGCACATATATTGAAAGTATCATTGTAAGGCTAATTATCATAAAATAGGAACAGTGACAGTATTGGTGTATAGCATTTGGACGTGACCTGGGTTGCCCGAATGTAATGATGTCTAACTAGTTGGGATTTGGATGAATGACTAATTCATTTATTTGGCAGAGAGAGGAGACAGCCCCATCGGAGCTGGCATGCAAGGTTGTAGAAGGGTTCGATTACTCACAATTGGGAGTAGCACAGCTTCTGTCACACAGCCTGGAGATTTATCAGTGATGAATGAAGTGGCAGTGGGGATTTCTTTAAAGCAGCCCCCGTTGGGCAGTGCTCCTGGATAGTTAGCTACAGAGCCTGGCTACGTGGCCCTCTTAGAGACTGTTCCCTAAAATCCTGTAACGGATTTGTTTTCCATTTTATTCTAGAATAGATTCTACATCATGCCTGATACAGAACTCAAGACATTATATTGGGTTTAACTACATAAGGGTCAGTGAAATCCAAAGGAATGGGTTGGTTAATGAAGTCATTGGATGGTAGACTAGGTTGAAGCACAAATGAGAGGCAAGAAAAGGGAGCCAGCTACTTAAACAACTCTTGAAAAGTTTGGTTGTGAAGGGGAGAAGGAATGGCAGAGAATGCCTGGAAAAGGATATAGGATTAAGGGAGGGAATTTTTATTTTTAAAGATGGAAGGGACTTGAGCAAATGTTAATGGGATTTGAGTGGGAGAATTGGATGTTCATCAGAGGATAGGATAATTTATAATGTAAGGTTCCTGAGAAAATGTGAATAAAATCTAAAAGGACAGGTGGAGAGAATGCCTTAGCTACAACGAACCACGTACTTCTTTAGGGCATGGAGGCACTGTCCAGTGGAGGGCTTCTGTGACTCCAGAGTGGCAGGAAGTGTGAAAATATTTGCTCTGTAGCAAGAACAAGGAACTGATGGATGCCATAGGAAATTCCAAGTGGTGGAAACAGGGCAGTTCCACATTAAGGTAAAGAGAAAAATACTCAAAATCATAGGCATATTATGTTTAATTGATTGTTTGTATGCTCCTTATTCATTTATATTCATGAATAATGTCAGCATGTTACAAAAAGTTAGGTAACAGATCAATCAGAAAACAATGCACAGCCCCATAGCGCACAATGCCAAGCTAAGAATCACACTTTTAAAAACTGTGTTTCCTATTTACATCCAATCTTTTTAATATATGTACTTTTGTATAGTTGTAATAGAGTATATGTGTAATGTGCCATAATGTCGGCTTCACTTATCATAATCACGTTTCTATGTTATACACTATTCCCATGGTGTGTGTGTGTCTATGTTTTGTTTTGTTTTGTTTTGAGGTACCAGGGGGCCAGGGATTGAACCCAGGACCTCATATGTGGGAAGCCAGCACTCAACCACTGAGCCACATCAGCTCCCCTACTTGGTTTTATTGTTTGTTTGCTGGTTATTTTTTAATTTTTTTAGGAGGCACCGGGAACCGAACCCGGGACCTCCCATGTGAGAGGCAGGCGCTCAATCACTTGAGCCACATCTGCTCCCTAGTCCCATCATTTTAATACTATCATATTTCATTTCCATAATTTACTTAGCCTTTCCTTTATTGCTAGCCATGGCTATGCCTAAACTCAATCGTAGTATAAATTTGAATTATAGCTCTGGAAAGGCCGTTGGAGATTACCAGGTGCCACATCCTCTTCACACAGAGGAGAAGGCCAAGAGACAAAACAATTAAGAGCATTTCCTCCAGATCATATAGCAGATGGGCAGCAGAGTCAAGACCAGTGTCCTATGCTACACCGTGGACAGAGGGCAGGAGAACAGAACTGATCTGAGTCGCCATACACTAGTTCAGTGTTTCTCAAAGTGCCAGCTTGCAAAATGTTTATTCCCACCCCTACTGAGATAAGGGGCTTGCAGAAGAATAAGCTGAGCAATGCACTGATTATATTGGGTTGCTGGTCAGTAACTATGAGTTCACAGACCAACATTAGTCTGCAGTTGACGCTGAGCAGCCCAGCTCTAATTGAAAGAAAAATCACTTGCAAAATGTCTGGCTCTCTCTGTACCTAGGAATGGCATTAGCAAATGCCACGTTGAAGCTTCAGAGTCACATTTATTTCATTACTCTTACTTTTTTTTTTTCCTTAACAAAATCAAAGAAGTGCCCAAGAGACTGACCTTTTGAAAATTCAGTGCATAGGCCCGGGCTGCCAGTATGAGCAAGATGCACTTTTCGTGCAGGTTTCCGTGGCTTTATTTAAAGGGCATCACACATGAAAATCGAGTGTAGAGGGAGGAGGCAGCTGTCCCGTTCCGACTGTCAATTTTATTGTCTGCTAATTCAGCAGAGTTCTTGGGACCCGTTTTCCTCTCTGTATGTCTGAGAAACTGAGTCTGGAAGGATAATGACTTCCTGACTAACTCACGAGCTTCAGCTCTTCCTCTAACTACTACTAAAATAACTGCTTCAAGAATTCTTTTAGGGATTTGATCACTCAATAAACCATGCTAATCCCATTCTGTTTTGTTTTCCAAACAGGAGAAAATGACAATACTAAAGATAATGCAGGACAACATGATGCGGTGATTCATCGTAGTCGGAATTGATTTCCAGAACTAATGACAAATTTGGATACAGTGCCTTAAAATTTACTCTGTAACTCACAGATTATCTAAAGGTTAATTCTAAGCATGAGAAAAAATTACTACTGAATTTACCCACCAAGGTAAAAATAGAAGGTCAGTGGTCATTGATTTCATTTCTCACTTTATAAATCAGGCTAGATATCAATTATGCTGAAGAGAACTTATCTAGCTTGTTTTTTTAAAGCTCTCTAGAGGGAAAAATGATGCCACAATTGCTATGATGGATAACATACTTAGAGCTATTGTTTTAATTTCCTAGGCTGCTCCAAGCAAATACTATGAAATGGGTTGGCTTAAACAATAGGAATTTATTAGTTTACAGTTTGAGGCAGAGAAAACGTCCAAATCAAAGCATCATCAAGGTGATGTTTTCTTCCAGAAGACTGGCTGCTCTGTCACATGGCAAGGCACATGGCAGCGTCGGGGTGGTCTCTCCCTTCACTTCCTAGTTTCCTGATTTCAGCTTCTTGCTTCTATGGCTTTCTGTCTCTCTGTCTGAATTTCATTCTCTTACAAAGGACTCCAGTAATAGGATTAAGACTGACTGGGCTGGGCCACAGCTTAACTGAAGTAGCCTCATCAAAAGGTCCTACTTACACCCACAGAAATGGATTGGATTGAAGAACATATTTTTGTAGGGTACCTACAGCTTCAAACCACAGCTACCCTAAAGGAAAACCCTTAACTCCTTCAATGTCCCTTCTAGAATAGGTTATATTCTTTCGGTTCAGAATTCTTAGGCACTACTATTGCTACTCTTAGTACAATTAGGTAATGGTCGAAGTGCACTGAATATATTCATTTAATTGTCACGAACACCCTAGGAGGTAGGCAATTAATATTTGACCCCATCATATAATGGAGGAAACTGAAACATAGAGCAGGTGATAATATAACACGTCCTATACTAAACATACTAAATACCTGAGGTGAGCCAAGGATTCAGGTCCAGGAGCCTGTTCTCTTAGCCACTATCTAAATGTCTCTCAATGTTTTAGGATGAGATAATTCCTGACGTGACCTGGAAAGTTCGTTGAGCACATTCTATGCTTCTTTTGATCTTAGTCTCTGAGCTCTCCAATATGTTAGCTACAAGCTATATGTGGCAATTTAAATTTACATTCCTTGAAAACAAATACTCTTAAAAGTGGAGCTCCTCAGTCACACTAGCTACATTTCAAGTGGTTAGTGGTTTCTATACTGGGCAGTGCAGAAATAGAACCAATTCGCTATCGCAGAAAGTTCTATAGGACAGTGTTGGTCTAAAGTAACATTAAAATGCTCAGTGATCTAGCACCCATTTTGCTTTTATTCACCTTTTCTTTTTGTAATGCAATGTGCAAACAAAAGTAGTAGCAGTGGCATGGTTGATGGAGGAAGAAGATTCAGCAATGCCTAAGTGACTGAGTCTGTAAAAAGTAATTTAGAAAGTGCAACCAAGATATTTTCAATCAGCATGTGAGAGTTCACTACGAAGCAACTCAGTACTCGGAGAGTGAACTTAATAGAATTAAAATGTAAAGGTATTCACCACTAGAGGAATGACCCACAATTGTTTTTGTAAATATGGCGATAAAGGTGGTTTGGGAGATGTGATATGAAGGCAACTGTACTTACAATGGCTGAAATTATCCCGTAAGACAAACTGTAATAACAGAAAAGTTACATGTGATCAGCAAGACCAGCCCAGCTCAAGTAAAAGCGAGTTTCTGCATGCTGACTCAATATTGCCAATAGTTCTACAGCAGAAATATTTATTAAGATATAAGATAAGGGCACTAGGTACTTGATTTCATCTCTTGGTCTGATTCAATGCTCACCAAACAACCTTCTCATTATGAATCACTTTAAACATAATTATTGCTAGCAGTAATACTTCTTACTACAAATTAAGAAAAAGTGGCCACTTGTTTATACATTTCGTGTCTTGTGATCTGGTAGTGCAAATCAGTTCATTACATTACCTCTGGGTATATGGGTTAAGAGCATTTCTCCTATAATAAGAAAGTATATTTTGTGTTACAAAAAGCTGAAAATGTGTATTGAATAAAATGTAGAAAACAGAGATATGTACAAGGACAAAAATATGCCATCGCCAGGGAACAATTCTTAACATTTGCATAAATATTCTCTAGTCTTTAAAAAATACAAACACATATACATACTGTTCAGCTGCAAACACAGGTTACTTTTCACACAAAGGAAAAATGGCGCGGGTGGTAAAAGACTCCAGAGGGCAGAACTGATAGCCATGGACAATTATTCCCAAGCCTTGAGACCTAATCAAAAAACTTCCCTCACTTGCCCAGCTGGATTTCAGACTTTCTATGGACCAATGACTTTTTTGAGCTTCCTCTTTGCCTCCTGTTTGAAGATAAACCTCTATAATGGTTATTC
Organism: Tolypeutes matacus; assembly: GCA_026826555.1. Taxonomy (NCBI): domain Eukaryota; kingdom Metazoa; phylum Chordata; class Mammalia; order Cingulata; family Chlamyphoridae; genus Tolypeutes; species Tolypeutes matacus. The sequence continues at coordinate 15,623,370 of JAKSZT010054281.1, forward strand.
TATGCTTGTCCAATCATTGTATGTTGGGTTGTGTGTGGGGAGATAACTTGTCTGATTAGTCGTCAGTCATTGGTGGAGAAAAGGGGTACTCAATGAGTTCTAGTTAAGGAGCTGCATCCAAGAGGCCTCATCCACATCTGGACCTGATTTAAAGTTCAGGGTTCTAGACTTTAAGCTGATGATATCATGGGATGAGACTTTTCAGTACCTTAAGAGGGGTGTGTTTTTCAGGTGGGAGGACACGGATTATTGGGCACCAAAGGGTGTCCTATGCTAGGCAGCTTCTAAGATGGCACCCAATGATTCTGCTTCCCGGTATTCATGCCAGTGTGTAATCATCCCCCTTGGAGAGGACTGGAGAGGTTGAACTGAAATCACTGACTCACCTCTAAGGAAGAGAATATGGCAAATGTGACAGGATGTGATGGGATGTCATCCCTGAGAGCAGGTTATAAAAGATTGTGGCTTGGGAAGCGGCTGTGGCTCAATCAGTAGGGCTCCCGTTTACCATATGGGAGGCCCCGGGTTCGGTTCCCGGGGCCTCCTGGTGAAGGCAAGCCCGCCCGCACGGAGTGGTTAGCTGACCCAGCGAGCACAAGCAGCAAGGGGGGGATAAATGAATAAATAAATAAAATCTTAAAAAAAAAAAAAAAAAAGATTGTGGCTTCTGCACCCTCTCTTTCTCACTCTCTCTCTCTCTCCCCCTCTCTGTCGCTCATCCCTTAATGAGGAGCCCATGTGGCAAGGAACTGATGTCTCAAGCCAATAGCCAGGAAGGTCTCGCGGTTTCCTGCCAACACCCAGGCGAGTGAATTTTGAAGTGGATTTTTCCCCAGTCTTGAAATGGCTACAGCTCCAGCTGACACATTAAAAGCAGCCCATGAGAGACCCTGAGCCAGAAGCTCCCAGAAAAATGGTGCCCAGATTCCTGACCCACAGGAACTGTGAGATAATCAATATTTGTTTTGTTAGGTTGCTAAGATTTGAGGTAATTTGCTATGAAGCAATAACTAACTAATACAGATGCTGAGTTTGATATGATTGGTCCTATATATATTTACTCTGATTACAAGATTTCATATGCATTAAACTAGACCTGTAATTCTCATTGAGTTTACAAATAAATACATAACCTTAAATTTATAAACTCTATTTTCTTAAAATTATTTTTCCAAGATGTTTATTTCCTTTTTATAATTGTTCATTCTTACTTTATAAGAGATCTTACATCTTACGTAAACTCTGAGGAAGTCATTATTCTTATACTAAAGTCTTTTATTTGTTTTGTTCTGCTTTCTCAGGTGTCAGTTCTTCAATTGTTGGCTTTGCTGCCTCTCTCTCATGATGCTGGTCCCTTTAGTCTTCCTTGGTTGTCTGCTCATCTTGGTATTGGAGACTCCTGCTTGCCCACCCGCAGGTGACTGCAGGAGGCAGAATGTGGCATGCTGGGGTGGAGTGTGCAGGTATCTTATCTTCGGGCATGCAGGTTATCTGTTTATGTTTCAGATTACAAGCTACCTGAGATACTACAGGTCTTTTTCACTATATTTAGTATGCTAGCCTAGGGTGAGCACTGCACCTGCCCACAAATTATTATAAAGGGAAAAAGTTAGTAAGACTCAACAGTTCCAAATGTGGTTCCTTTTGATTACCTAATGATTCTCCCAGGAACACCTCCTAACCCATGTATTTTGTGACCATGTTGCTGCAGAATCTCTGAAACTGCTCCTACCTCCAAAAAAGTTTTCTCAAATAGTTCTTGGAAAGTGATTTCCTCTTGTCTTGCTTCTTGCAAGGAATGCTTTAAAATCTGTGATCAGCCAATGGTACTCTCTTTTTTCTTCCTTCACTTTTGTTAAGGATATATCATGAACACATATTTACTTTTAGTAAATATATATGATATAGAGGGAATAGACATATGTGTTCACTCTGCCAATTTTATCTAATTAGTAAAATGCATTTATATTATTGAAATTAGAATTCTAAGTAAGACTTGATCTAGAAGGGAGTCTATTTTTAAGAAATTGTAAACAATGGATCTAAACCAGCTGTAACATTGGTAAATTACGTTGATGAGTAACTAGTTGAAATGAACAACTAGGAAGTAGTCCAGTTATTTATGAATGTTGCACATTAAGAAGGAATGGCACTTTAGGCATAAGAAGGTGATATTTTGAAAATTCGGGTAGATGTGTAGAAAAACTGTAATTCTGAAATTGACACAGCTGATTACACAATCTTATTTTCTGAGGGCAATTAGCCATATTAATGATCTCTTTGGAGTTGATCTTTCTCCCACTATTTGATTTGGAATTGATTTTTTATCCCTTAATTTTACTGCCTGCAAAAGAAATAAGTCTCCTAGCATTTTAGATGATGTGTAGAGGGAAGAGAGAAAGATGATGCTTTAATTTTTTTTAATAATATACGAAATAATACATGTAATATAAATGTTTCTTAATAAAATTTATTTTATAATTTTTATATCATGCTGGTTAATATGTCCAGGCTACATCTTCTGAATATGTTATTAAAACATTTTCCCAAAATAAAAGATAAAGTGCTAATAAATCATCCTTGAATAGTGCACATACCTTTAACAGATGATTCTCTCGGGAGCACCATCTTACCCTTAAATTGTTTCTCTTTCCTGTTGTAACTTCAGGATTGAACAGTGTGTGAAACTTCTGGAAAAATTTTTTATTCTTAGATTAATTTTTCCTTTCCATAAATGTTATCAGCCCTCTGATGTCACAGAAACAAATCAATTTAGGTAAAAGGAAATTTTAATCAATTTGTTTAAAAGGAAAAGTTGGGACGCTATTATCTTCTTTGTTACTGTGTTTGTTCACTTCCATGAGAAAGTGAGGTCAACAAAAATATGTGTCGAAAGTGTTCTGTAAACCCACAACTCCTCTAATTAAAATATATGTGTGCGTGTACGCGTGTATGTGTATTAAGCTGCCTTTATGGCAGAAGTCGCAGTGAGGCTTACAGTAGGTAGAGGTAAAATTCTGCCCTCTAGTGGCTAATGCCTACAATAAACCCACTTAACAAATAATAAATCAATGATTCAGGCAAGGATGAAATAACTAAAACACATCTATATCTATCTATATCTATATAAAAGAAAATTTTAATATCTATAATCACTCATTTTGACAGACCAGATAGTTATAAGAAAAAAAGGAGTTTGGTTTAGAAACAGCATGACTCTAGAATAGAATCCATTATAATCTTACTGCAGAATGATCTACACACATTATTGTTGCCTAGAAATACTACTTAAGAGCACAACCGGCTCTGACATATGCATTCTACTGGTGTAGAAAATGGCTAGTTTGGAGAACTATCTCATATGATTTTGTCAAGTACAAATCCATGAATATTTTTTAAAAAATATTTTCATTAAGGGTTGTTGAGCTAATCCCCCCATAATTACATGTTATGCAAAGATACACTACTTTAACTCCATAATATAAATATAAAGATTCTAGTACAACTACTTGATTTTAAAACAATGTACCTCAATTTTCAATCAGTATTAGACAAAACCATTGTTAGGTAAAGTCATAAATTTTTTAGATGAAAACTAAAGAACGTCTTGGGAAAACTGGTGGAAATAAGACAGTCAGATTTAGTTGGAAATATCCCAAGACTGATATTTGCTACTACATGAAAATCTTAACAAGTTAAGTCAATCATTTAAAATTTTCAAAAGATTACCAGACTCACTTTTTGTATCTTTTTCTTTTAAAAAATCTAGACACAATCTAATGTCTCCTAACCCATCTAGGTTAAACTATGCTCGAATTTTACAACATATGAAGGATTGCCCGCTTTGGGTACTTCTTCCTTCTCTGAAGAAAATGCTGCTATACCCTAAATCCTAAGTGTGATTTTAACTTCATGATTTCCATGGCAGTTGTTGAAGACTCAGGTCACATTTATTTAGGAGGATCAAAGGAGTTTTTGCTCTTTGGATTTGACACTGGAGCTTTTATCAATACCTGCTGTGTTAAGGACCTCCTAGGAAATGACAGTGTTTGGTATCAAGATTCTGAAGTAACTCCATATTAATTTGGTTGTTTTGTTGGAGAGGGTCTCTTGTCTTCACCTCCTCTAATCCCATCTCTACTCATTCTGCCTTTTGAATACAATTGCACAATTATGCATGGGTTGGTGCACATGCTTGACATTATTAGAGCTTCAGAGTACTAAGTTTTCACTCTCCCAGTATCAGAGGAGAGAGTCCTACCAGTGACTAAAAACAACTTAAAGAAACCAAGAAATATGAAGATATTGCTTAGAAAATATTATCAGTAATAGTACCTGAACACATTCTTTTAGGCATTGCTGATCTAGTGTCTTATTTGAACCCAGCCTTTGAATTGATGTCTTTAAGCAATGGGCATGCATCCTATCTACAGGCAGATGAAGTGCATTTTCAGATTACAGGGTGACCTGACCTGGTTCTTTCTGTATCTCTGAAAACCACCCCATTTTCCAGAGGTGACTTCTCACTGGCACCTGGTATGGAGATCCTAGAGCACTTGTGACTCCAATATTGGTTTGGTTCCTCCTCTTTTTTTTTCTCAGTTGGGAAAAAGCTCACCTTACCCACCAGGCAAAGAGCCAAATAGTGACCATTTTTGGCCTTTCTCCAAGGGGGAGGAGTAATCAAGGGGACAGGTGGTGGGAATCTACAACACATTTGGGAAAGGTAATTAAAGGCTAGGATAAATGACATCTTCACTTTACAGAGTCCATAGACATAGGGAAGAACACCTATTCAACAGTCTTGACCCGGCAGAGAAGGGAATAAATATACAATGCATTTTCATGCAGAACTTTCTGGAGACTCCAGGTGGTCTAGTGAAAAGATCCCTGGTTTTCATCTTGAAGGGCGTTTGGCTGATTCTGTTGGGAAAGAGCTGTATTTAATACCAGATAAAACTCATCATGATCCTGCTACTCAAGATCCTAATTTAGGGACCTGGTTGCAGATGGTAATGCAAGAACTGTTTTCATGTTGATTAGGCAAACGCTTCTCTTTATTCTATCGTGCATTAATAACTTTGTTTCTTGAAGTTGGTGTGGGGACTCTCTTCTCTGATTATTTACCTTTCCTACTTATAATGACAGTGCTTGCTTTTGGCATTGCTTTTGTCTTTGTTACTGGAGTATTAGCCTTGTATAAATTATATCAGGACTCAGAGGAATTCTCCACGCCTGGACTGGAAGAATTAGTGAGCCGTCGAATTGCCCGGGAACACACTGTGTACTTGGAGACCACACTCAAAATGGAGGCAGCAACAGACAGCACTTAGCTGTAATATTAAAATTATAACATGGATATGTATGGGTCACTTTACCATTTAAAAGTTCTTTGAGTGCTGTTTAAATAGAAATAAACTCTTGCTTTAAAAAAAAAAAAATCATTGGTCTTGAAGCCAGAAGACTTGGGCCTCAGACCTACTTACACTAAATCACTGGGCAACCTCTGTCAAATCACTTAAATTTATTGAGCCTTGGTTTTCCCATCTGTGAAATAGGGATAAAATTCACTAGTACCTCACAGGGCTGTTCTCACGTTTAAATGTCATAATGGATATGAAAGTGCACTATATAAATATTATGTTATATCTAGCATCATCAAGGAAGGAAGTTTTCTACATGTATTCTTCCAAAATATATTACACACGCCCATGATTTAAGTTAGGTATATAGAACTATTTTGGTGAGGTGCATTTAGAGTTGATGATTAGAAAAACAAAACTCCATTGTATTAAGAACAACTTCTAGTCCTTGCACCTCTGCTTTTCTCTACCTCGTGTCCATAATTTTATAAAACTTATTCTTTAAAAATGAAATATAGAAACTTCAGTGCTTTTAGGTTGGTTGACTATGTTGCTAGGAAAAAGTTTAGCTTCAACTTAATTTTAATACTTTATGTCAGATTTTTTTCTTTTAGCTGTTTCAGATGTTCTGAATAGGTTGATAAGTTGAAAATTATATAAGCAGTCAATGGGAAAATGATGGTGAGAGGTCTCCAAAAATAATTTACTGGTCCTCTCTCTTTCTTCTCACCTTCTCAGCTACATACATGCACATAGTTTAGAAAAGGACTTTTATAACTTCTCCAAAATAGTATGTGTATATATATATATATTTGCTATTATGAAAGCAATATAAATCATTTCTGAATTAAGAATGTTCAATTTTCAAAAATTTTTAAACATTTTTGATAATTAGCACATTCACAGATGAATATAATTGTGTGGTTAACATAATCTTCATACATAAAAGAAATGATATAAATATTTATTTTGAAATAATAGCAATTATAATATGAAAATACTATATTAATAATGAAAAACTGCAAATATTACATTAAGAGTTTAATATTTGTTTGGTATATGTTTGTGAGAATTTCAAAAATAGTTATGATCATATTTAAAAAAATATAAGTAATTTGGGGAAAACAGATTTTTAAATGGCTTACCTCTGCAAGTAGACATTAATTATGAAATTCAATTTTGTTAAATTCCTGCCAAATTATTTACAGATCCCAAGTAGCAGAGAAACACAGTGTTTTATAATACTCTCTCTCTCTCTCTCTCTATATATATATATATATATATATTTTTTTTTTTTTGAGGTACCAGGGCCCAAGGATTGAACCCGGGACCTCGTATGTAGGAAGCTGGCACTCAACCACTAGCCACATTGGCTCCCCTGAGTCGGTTTTTTCATTTGTTTGCTTGTTGTTTGTTTTTTTTGTTTGTTTGTTTTTTAGGAGGTACTGGGAACTGAACCTGGGACCTCCCATGTGGGAAGCAGGTGCTCAACTGCTTGAGCCACATCTGCTCCCCATAATGCAATATTTTTTTATCTTATTAAAAGGAACTTAAGAGAGTCTATCTTGGCCATCATACAATGGCTATTTAAATTAAAAAAAAAACAAACATGAACGAAAGGGGAGACTCATTTCTGAAGTAGGATTGTTATTTTCAAAGTTTTAAATATTTCCTCTTTGACTTCTGGGAGAGTGTGCAATTTAATAAATAATTTAATTATTAAATACCACATATACGTACTCTAGGAAAATCTATCCAGTTATAACTGAATCTGCGGTATAGCAGACTGAATAGTAGATTTACTATTTTATAGAGCTACAGTATTGAATTTCTAAAACTACTCCATGTGATTCTCTGAAATAAGTATTTTAAGAGGCAGGATCTCAGTCAGTTGCCAGCATCCCATTTCTCCAATTTCATCTGCAGATTTTGAAAAATGATGTAATTATATATATTATTCATATTTACTAAGTTGTAAAAGGGATACATAATGCTCCATAAAGGAAGGAAGTTGATTATTTAGAGACTATAAATATTATTTATTGCAAGATGTGCAAGTTTCTATAAACAATATTTAGGATCCAAATAGTTTTCAGCCTTTAAAACTTGACTATGTCAATCTGAGTTGTTTAGAGATGGTTTGTCTCTGGTGTTCTCATAATAGCCAACCAACTAACATTCACAAGTCATCTTCTATGGTCCAGATGTGTGTTAGGTCCAAGAGATGTAAGAAAAAAAAAGACAGTCTTCAAGGAGCTGGCAGTCTCGAGGGGAAGAAAGCGAGCTAATTAGACTATTTATCATGCTACATGGTAATGGATTTAATAGGAACATGAACAGAGTGCTACTCTTGGAACCCAGAAGAGGACTGCAGTGGCTTCCAAAGTCGTGACCTTTCATCTGGGTGGTAAGGATGAGTGAAAGAGGCTCATCAGGCATGTCAGGCAGAAAAACCATCACGTGCAAAGTCACGGGGGCATAGGAAAGGGCAGTGAGTTGGAGACGGGTGAGTTCAAGGAGGTTGGAGTCTGGCTCTGTTGCCGACTTGCTGCATGTTACAGAAGTGTTATTCAGCCTCTCTGGGGCTCTTTCTGCATGTCAGGATATTCTGTCATGCATGTAAAGTGCCAAGTATCTGCTCTGCACTTAAACACACAATAAGCATTAGCTGCTGCAGACTGGAGCAAACTGCAGGTTGGTGATTTATTTACAACAGAAAACCTCTGCCTTTCATGTGGATTTCAGATACACTAACTTTCCTTGAAGGATTTCAGAAAGATGACAGAAAGCATCTGACACACATAGCCAAAGGTAGAGGCGGCCCCTCCTTTAAAACAGGGCTTTTCCTTTAAATATAATGTCGGTGATAAATGAATCATCCAGAATCTATTTGCTTTGTGGTTGTTTTCAACTCAGTATCTTGTTGGATTGTAACTTAAGAATGAAATGAAATAGCCTAACAGTCACTTTGACTGATTTGTTCCTGGATTCATCATGGAAAAAGCAGCGAACGAGTCAACTGTTATTTACAGCTTTTAATAAAATACGTTATTATAAATGCATGAGAAAATAGTCAAGTATTTCTTAATAGCAGAAGTAAGGGAAAAAATGACCTGTGGCTTTAATGTCCATTCCATACATATTTCCTTCTTTGATTCCACAGGAACTTATGGAATAACTATTATATACTTGGTAGGGTTTAGGCAATAGAGCTTCTGCGATGAATTTTTTAAATGCTTCAGCACGCAAGACACTGAGGAGGAAAGTCCACATTTTCGGGATGGATGGACTATAGGTGGCATGGAGTGGATGGGGAGTGGTGAACTTGAGTGGTCTGAGAGGGAGTCAGGAGACTCAGGGAGACCAGGGAGTACTTCACATGGTTAATGATGATTAAAGCTGTGAACAGCTAATATGGAGGCACATTACTTCCAGAAGGGAACGTCAAGGGCAAGAGTTAGAAGGTGTGAAATAGTCTGCATTGATGAACTTCCTATTAAATATCAGGTGGGCCATGACAGTGGTCCGGTATTACCAGAATTCTGCCAAATGTCTGCCTGAAGAATTGCCTAATTTCAAGTAAAACATTGTTACTATTTTTATGAAATTGACATTGTAGATTAAATGGCATTAAATCTGACTTATAAAGTGTTTTAAAAAATTACATTACTTTCCCACTTCTTGTGGGAAACAAGAAACAGTCTATGCATCACAGAAAATCTATAACTTGTATAATCCACCACAAAACTAGCATATGTTACATCAATAAATTACCAGTACTTGAAAGTATAAAAATACTCTAAAGAATTTCAACCACTTTAATGTGACAATAACTGCTTTCATACCATAATATCTGAAATGCATTATTTATTACACTCCTTATAATCAATATGATGTTTCTCACCAAAGCCCCAGGAGATGGACTTTTGCAGATGAGGAGACAAGTTTCGAAATGTGAAATAATTTGCTTACCATCAAGGAGCTAGAATGCAGTAGAAGCAAGATTCAAGCTACAGTCTGCCTGACCACTAAGGCCATGTTCTAAGCCATGGCCCCATTTTCACATACATTATCTCATTACCACATATGTAGCCCTCATGGGAGGGTCAGGAAATAAATTAAATGATTGCATCAAGATTCACAAACATCTCAAAGACTAGAATAAAGGTCTGAAATTTAAGAGGGATAAGTACAATGACACGAAACTTAAATGACATATACACAGATATAGAATGACCTGTTTAAAGGCAATTCTTGTGAACACAGATGGGTGGAGATTACCACAGTCTCCACCAGACTTGGCTAAAAACTCACACACACACACAAACACTTCCCAAACCCATCCTGTGCCTTCTGTGTTAATAAGAATAACATACTCAAATCAGGAAAGAATGTGCCTATGCGTTACTGCAGCTCGTCCAGAAATTCACATCTGGACTATGTTGTGCGGTTCTGAGTATTATTTTGAGATGGATTTCAGGAAAAAAAAAAAAAAAAAAGATGTGCCCAGAAAGCCCCAGGAGAGATATTTGAAGGAAATGTGAGTGTGTAACTTGCAGATTATTTTGGCAGGGAAGAACATTCAAAATTGCTCCCATTTAAAGAGCTGGCAAATGGAAGAGGGTTTAAGCCAAACTCTATATAGCTCCAAGTGAAAGAACAGGTTAAAGGAGTGAAAATTACATGGAGGCAGATTCAAGATTCAGAAGAAATTGGTAATACTTTCATCCACTAGGAAACGGAGCTGTTATGTATAGGAGTAAGCTGGGTGGCCAACTCTTGGGGGTATTCTTTTATTTATTTATTCATCCCCCCCCACTCATTGCTTGCAGTTACTGTCTGCTCTCTGCGTCCATTCGCTGTGTGCTCTCTGTGTCTGCTCATCTTCTCTTTAGGAGCATCAGAAACCGAACCCAGGACCTCCCATATAGAAGAGAAGCGCTCAATCACCTGAGCCACCTCAGCTCCCTGCTTTGTTGCGTCTCTCATTGTCTTTCCTCTTTGTGTCTCTTTTGTTGCATCATTTTGTTGTGTCAGCTCACTGTGCCTGCCCACCATTCCAGCTCGCCTTCTCCAGGAGGCACCAGGAACCGAACCTGGGAACTCCCATGTGGTAGGCAGAAGCCCAATCCGCTTCCCTTGGGGTATTCTTGAAAACATTTATTCATTAGGTAGAGGTGTATGCTCCAGAAACTTTAGGAAGTTTGGTTTATTTTAGGAAGTAAGCCAAGAAAGCAGAAAACAAAGTATCTAGGAAGTAAGTTATCCGACATAGGAGAAAGGCAAACAGAATTACCAAAATGCGAATGAAAAGAATTCCTGAGACGACTGCTGTGCCTTATAGGAAGTAGGCTCCAGGAAAGACGTCACCAAGAGAAAATCAATGTTTGCCTATCCTTAGAGGTGATTTTCAACTCTCCGGGAAAACTATCGATAATGCACAAGAGAATGAGCCCATGAAAATATTATCTCCAGGAAAAACAAAAACTTATAAAAGAATTAGGGGAGCAGATGCGGCTGAAGCAGTTGAGCAAGCACATCTAACATGGGAGGCCCTGGATTCAGTTCCCTGTGCCTCGTAAAGAAAAAACAGACAACAGGCAAAAAAACAACAACGAGCAGACAACGAGCAAAAAAACAACAACAGGTAGACAATGAGCAAAGACAGCAAGCAAAAAATAAAAAACAACGAACAGAACAGATGACGGAGCCATCCTGAGGTGGGGGAACATTTAAAAAAAGAATAAAACATAATTATATTACGATACATATAATGTAAATACTGAGTATCTTTTTAGACAAAAATAGTTTCTACCTATATTGGGAAGGGAAGTGTATATGAGTAGTGTGCGGAAGATTAAATCCTAATCTTCTATAGTAGGAAGCCAACAGATAAAAACTTAACTTGAAAGATGAAAAATAGAAGAAAAGAATTGCTGTTAGAAATATGCAGTCATTACCAGAGAAACAGCCAAAATGGTTGAAAGTGTTTGCTTGTGGGAAATGGACTCAGTGATGGGGAAGGAGGGCTGGCTTTTTTTTTTTTTTTTTAAATACCTGTTGCAGTATTATTTGACCTTCAAAATTATAGATGTATTACTTGTTAAAAACTGTAATTAAAAATATTTCAAAGATCTTGATGAGAGACCAGGTAATCTGATTTAAGGTGGGGTCGGCAGGGATAGAAAGGAAGGAAATGATTTTAGAGATATTTTTAATGAAGAAGGGGGAAGCAGAATCAACAGGATTGGTTTTGGAACTCACAAACACACACACACACACAAATAAATAAAGAAACAAGCTAAATTAAATTGTATGTTTGAAGAAAATAGGTGCTTTGGGAAAAATTAATGCAGGATGGAGAGGATTGAGAGTGGCAGGGTGGGGGCGATAGGGTTGTAATTTACAATAGGCTGGTCAGCGTAGGTCCCAATGACTGCGTGATCTTTGAGCAAAGCGTTGAACCTGGGGGGTAAGTTAACCATGTGGATACCTGAGGGAAGAGTATTCCAGATACAGGATAAAGCAAGTGCAAAGGTTTCAAGGCAGGAGCATGCCTGGAGAATTCCAAAAGAGCAAGCGGCCAGCACAGCTGAAAGGAGAGCAAGGTGGGAAGGAGCGAAGAGGATTTCAAAACCGAATGGAGGCTACAGTTACTGCAGGGCCAGTGGCCTCTGTAAGGAACCTGGCTTTTACTGAGTTGTATGGGAGGCTTTGGGGGGAATTGGACAGAGTTTAGCTTGGATGCAAACAGACTGAATGGGCCAAGGTGGATGCAGGAAGCCTCCGTGTGGAGGCTACTGAAGTTATCCAGGCAAGAGGTGAAGGGGGCTTGACTCAAAGTGGCAGTAGCAGAGACAGGGAGAAAAGGCAGGCTTTGGGGAAGCCAACGGGACACCCAAACGGATTGGTTGTGGGGTGGGAGAGAATGAGAGGAGTCAGGGGTGACCTGAGCAACTGAAAGGGTGAAGTTCCTGCCAACTGAGACAGAGAAGACTATAGATGAAGCATCCTGGTTTGGAAAAGCTAGGGCTTCCATTCCAGATAAACAAGCTTGTGAGTTTTGAAATGCCTTGCCTGCTAGGGCTGCAGATGATTTCAAGAAGGAGGTGGTGATCAGCAGTGTCAAATGTGGCAGACAGATCCAGCAGGAGGGCTGGGGATTGACCACTGGATTTAACAGCAGAGGGAAATTGGTGTCCTTGATAAGTGCAGTATCAGCAGAGCAGTGGAGGCTCTAACCTGAAAAGAGTGGGCTCAAGGAGAACTTGGAAACTGGCAGTAAGGCAACTATCAAGGACTTTTGCTGCAAAACAGACAAATAAATGGGCGGACCTAGGGGAGACATCAAGGGAAGTTTTTGCTTGTGGTTTTGTTTATCTTAGATACTAGAAGTAACAGTACACTTGCACAATGATGCAGAAGAGAGGGGAAAATTACAAATAAGGTGTCTTCCAGTAGGTGACTAGGAGAAGACCCAGCACCCAAGTGGAGGTGCCAGCCCTGGAGAGGAACATGGACAGTTCTTCTACAGGAAGGTGGGAAGGAGGTGCTGACTGGTCAGGAGATGTGACCATGGGCCTGTGAAATTTCCCTTCTGACTCTGTGGATTCTCAATGAGGTATGACAGCAGAGTTGGTTGTGAAAGAAGGAGAAGTTGTGAAATGGTTGCCGAGAGAGAGGGAGAGTGAAAAAAGGGAAATCTGCTGGGTTTGCCAAGGAGCACAAGGACCCTCTTGCTTCTGGAGCCATGGACTTACAGTGCCTCCAGCCAGCAGGGTTGTGCATGAGCAGAGAGCTGGAGGCAACCAGGAGAGAGGTTTTGCCAAGAGACTCAGAGGAAGTGAAAGAAGGTCAAAGTGATTGAGAGCTGTGCCAAGGAGTGAACATGATGATGGATTACAGTCATAAGCTGAGTCAGGAGGAGGGAGAGGGTGTAGAGGAATGGAACACAGAGAATGAATGGATTTAGGTCCCTGCATGGTCGGAGGGTTGTTAGAGTCTGGGGGAGAGATGTGCTTGTCATCCATGTGCAGGGGTCAGAGAAGAGGGTGCCCAAAACTGAGGGCTGCAGTTATGTAGCAGGTATGACATGGAAGGTCTAGCACAGGGTGGAGGACTGGGAGAGAAGAGGTCAAGGAGCTCGGGGGAAGGATTTCTGAAGTCACTAGGGATAGGAGTAATTTTGGTGAGAGTGACAGAGTGGCAGGGGCTGAAATGGGAGAGTGTCGTGGGGTAAAGAGATGGCAGAAACAATGACAGATGACTTAGAATCTGATTACATTCAAATCGGGAGATTCTTAGGAAGGAGGGAAAGAGATTGGTTTGGAAGGGGCAATGGCAAACAAGGAGGATTGCTACCTCTCGGCCAGTAGTAGGAAGGGGGAAAAGCTGTCCTCGGAAAGGGCTGCCGCGTATCAGTGACCTCCTGGAAAGAAACTGAAAGGGGAGTTCAGGGAAGAGGCAGTGTTGCTGATGGCAGACTATGAGCAAAGGGCATATCAGGAATTGGGGAGGAGCAGGCGACGGAAATTAAATAGGGAAATACAGAATCTTTTAGGGATACAGTGTGGATGAAGGGGTGACCCGTGGAGCTTCTTGTGGTGACACGTAAAACGGAAGTGAAAAGTTTGTCTCTAATGATGACGCATGAGGAACCACTACTTTTATATTTCTGACTTAACTTGTTTTTTGAAAACGATTCCAGTTGCTAACATGTCCATCCCTAAAAAATACACATTCAATATATTAATTGGTTCTAAGGAGCATCCTAACATAACTGGTTTTGCTTGGCATATCGTGCCATCTTTCCTGCTGTGGTTTCTGTGGTCTCGTGTCCTCCCCAGGGAAGTCGTGCTTCCCCCTGAGTTATGAACTTCAGGGATGGGGCACTTGTGAGAAACCATAGAGTGTTGAAGGTAGACAAAGGTTTAATCCAATGTGTCAGATCACCAGCTGGGAAAGCTTAAGATACTGAATTAAACTCATAAATGGCACCTAGTGCTTTAGGAATAATTATAGGGAGTGCACTGATGAGGACAAGAGAAGAGGGAAAGGTTCCAGGGCTCACTGCTCAGTGGCTACTCATGCTGATTCACCTGGAATAGCTCATAGTACATCTCATGACCCAATGTGATTGTTGCCAGAGCCCCTTTCCACTCTCTAAAATGAAACCCACTTGGGGGGTCCCTCTCTACATCGTGGATTGCAGAATGAAATGAGCATACATCGGCACTATACACATCCACCCATCCACATGGCGTCCCGTCGAAATGACAATTCAATCCACTCACCTCCTTGCACACACTCTTTTTAGATCACTTTTTTGCCTTTCCTTCTCTTTCTCTCCTAGCAGAGAAAGTTCAGAGAAATGTAACTCTGCCCCTTTATTTTTAATGTTTGCCACTTATTGATTTCTATTTAGGTACTTGGCAGGACTTTTAACTAATCCTTTCTTAAAGATTTAGTGCAGAAGATTTGGACTAAATTTTAAATACCTCCTGGGAATAAAATGAAGTTCAGATACGTAGAGCTGACTTAATCTGAATTATTTTTCCACCCTGCTATTATTAGAAAAGTATAATTATGAGAAAAACTCTCTTCTAAAAGGTATTCAGAAATAAAAAAGAAAAGCTGTAAGTATCTGTCCTGCATTCTGCTGAGAACAAGTTCTGGGATCTGGGTGCCTTTGTATTTTATGAGTTCCTTTGCAAGGAACGAGAAAATTCTGATTGCCCCATCATTAGTTCTATACTCTTAAGCATATTAGCTAAATTCTCTATCTGGCAGTTTCCTTATCTGTGCAATTATTATTCCACAAGGGAAATAACACTTCACAGAGTGCTTATGAGGATTAAATGAAAAGTATGCATGAGAGGGCTTACAGCGCCTAGCATTTACTCTCCCAAATGGTACTTGCTTATTCCACTTCTCACTGCTTCTCTTTAAATCCGTAGTCTTTTAAATGAGAATTGGTTTTCATAGTGAGATTTTTTGAGTTGTTCCCAAATCAAAGACTATTCAGGACATCCTCCTTGGTGGGGCAGCAAGGTAAATTAATACGCGTTTCAATTTGACAGGGATTTTTCACAAGAAATTAAAGAAGGCTTGTTAAAGCTTTAATTAACTTAGCATTAATTAAGGCTCCACTCCCTGAATGTTCTCATTAATCAAAATTTTATGTGAGGCTAGTATCAGGCCATCTATGGTAAAGACAGAAATGGTTTTATTTGTGCCAAACACTGCCGGATTTTTCTTGTCTACATTATACATTTTGTGTTTGAGAGGCCTTCATTTATCTGTTCTTTCTTTGAGGAATGTGTTATTTCTCTTAAATACTTGTTTCCATCCTGAAATAATTCTTCATGTCAATCATTATTAATATCACATGTTCGAAATGGAAGTCACATGGGAAAAGGAATGGGAATAATATTCTAAGTGCTAATATACAGGGGGCATTAATGCTAGATGGTTTCCTTTGACCTAATTTATCTATTAGATAAATATTCTCTTCACTTTACAAATGACAAACCTGAGTCTTGAAAAAATTAAGCCATTTGGCCGTGTTCTAACCAATGGAATTATAAATTTGAACTTAGTCTGTTGCTTAGACATTGAAAGTCATGGCCAGTCTATTATATGCTCTTATTAAGAACCATTTTATATATTATTGATTTAAAGG
This sequence comes from Tolypeutes matacus, assembly GCA_026826555.1. Classification (NCBI taxonomy): domain Eukaryota; kingdom Metazoa; phylum Chordata; class Mammalia; order Cingulata; family Chlamyphoridae; genus Tolypeutes; species Tolypeutes matacus. Next base: position 15,639,414 of record JAKSZT010054281.1, read on the forward strand.
TAATGACAGAGACATTAAAAGTCATGGCCAGTCTATTATATGCTCTTATTAAGGACCATTTTACATATTATTGATTTAAAGGTAATGGCGGAATTCATTTCTATATACAGCAGAATTCCTTCATAAAACAGAATCGAAGACAGGTAGGACTGACCTTGGACCTTAAAAGGACTTGCTACCATAGTCGGCTACCAAGGTTGGGGGCGTCATGGAGTGGTACCTCCCAGCAAGATGTCAAACTCTCTGTCCGACATTCCGTCACTGCAGCCAGCTGCCTTTGCACTTTGGAGGGATTTTGCGCCTAGGCATTGCCACTTAACTCCTTCGTAAAGTCCCAACAGCCAGACACTAGATGATATGGTATGAGAGGCTGATGGCACACCCATAGGGAGCACAGGAAATGTAAATGGCAGAAAGACACACTGTCTCTGGTTTTCTTTATGGGTAAAACTGACAAAACTAGCACATCTTACAAATCAAGTATAATTACAAATATAGTGTGTGTATGTACATGCACGAACATATAGAGAGATGAGTTCTAGAGTTGTTACATTCCTAGAGATGTGATTTGGGCTCTGAATGAGTGGAATAATCAACTGAACTGAAACTCTTGATTTTATATAAATCTTCAGTCTTTACAGGTCAAAGAAGAAAAGTTTTTAAGTTCCTTACCGAAGTCACATCCCCATCACTCTGTAACCTATTTCTATTTTTATTTTGGATGGAAGCATACCCAAACAGCAGCTAACTGTCTCATTTTTAATATTCAGATCACAGGGGAAAAAGAAGCAAAGAATCAGGTAGCATGAGGCTCACGGGTTCGGGGATTTTTTTTTTTTTTTTTTTTTTTTATAAAACAGGATACTTTTTTACTAAACATGGACAAAAAATAAGAGACTTCTTCATACTATGGATTAGTTGATGCCCCATAGTCTGTGTTCAGGAGATGCCTTCAATTCCTTTATTTTTTCAAGCAAACCCATCCCTGGACTCTAAGTCAACACGGAATGTGAACATAACCTTATGTACTCAAATCTGAAGTCCACTTATTTCATGTCTCGTATATGTTTTTTTTTTTTTTTAATATATATATATATATTTTAACTTTATTTTGTACATTTAATAATTGAAAACATAAGCAATTAAAAACTGAAAAGTAAACACAGATGAATAAATATATACATTTCTCAATTAAATGTAATGGATACATGTAAATTTTTTTTTGTTTTGTTTTTTTGTTTGTTTTTTTTGTGAATCAAACAATATATTACACAATGTATTTGGTTCATAGTAATGCATTCATACAGTATTTGTCCTTTTGTGTCTGGCTTGCTTCACTCAACATAATGTCCTCCAGGTTCATCCATGTTGCCATATGCTCTATGACTTCATTTCTTCTTACAGCTGCGTAATATTCCATCATGTGAATAGACCACAGTTTGTTTATCCATTCGTCTGTTGATGGACACCTGGATTATTTCCAGCTTTTGGCAATGGTGAATAATGTGGCTGTGAACATCGGGGTGCAGATGTCTGTTTGTGTCACTGCTCTCGGAGATTTTTTAACATGTCAATCTGGTTAATCAGTTCTTCAGAAAAGTAAAAATGAGGGTAGCTGCATTATGTAGGTCTTGCAAGTAGATGAACCAAATCATGTTACTTTTCTGAGAAATGCAGATAGAATGAAATACAGGTAGCCCTGAATCACAGATCTGTCCATGATCCATCCAGCACATGATGAAAACAGCTGGGACAGGAAAGTACCTGAGATTTCTTAAAGTCATCCAGGGGTAGTTCTCTGACAGTTTCCAGCTGATCTCTCTCCAGGAGCCTGCAACACCGATGGCAGACAGAGAAGGTTCCTCAGAGCCCCCCAGGCTCCTCTTCACGTGTGGAGGAATCTAGTCCTTCTGGCCAACCCAGTGGCCTGTGTGGATGGATCCGATTTTTTGTTTGGATGAATATTATGTTTTTTCAAATGCTAATAAGGGCTAAGCCCAAAGCTAATAAGCCAAATGCTAATAAAGGCTAAACCCTCCTCAGATAAAGGAAAAGTACATTAAGATCCTCAGGCCTTCTATTTTCATAGTGTATGTGTCCTGTTTTATGCATTCGATCTAAAAATATTTATTTTTAGCCACTGCCCCGATACGTTGGCACGTGGCAGAGTCTTGACAATAACTGCTGAATGAATAAAATGAATTGTAAGATGAGCTTTTGAAAATCTTGGAAGTATACTACCTTCATTGCTGAATTTTGCTAGTTCAGTGAACAAAGAATATGGCTGCTGTGTGTGGAATTTCTGACAATAACCCATATAGCTCCCTTCAGCTACTCTTTTCCGATTCTGTTCATTGAAAACCTAGGGCATGACCACAAAACCACAAGATGTTTAGGGGGAGATAACTTTTGAGGACTAACTTACTGCTCGATTGTAACACAGAGCTAGTAATTTCAGTTTAATAGGAGAGAGTTTGATGAATAATGGGTTGAAAAGCCACTTCTCTTTATGACAACATCTTGAGTGGTAACCTTTAAAATTCCCTTTGTGTTCATTTTTTATTTAAAGTATGCCATAAAATATTAGCACCAATTGACTGAGGGCAAGACAGGATGTCATTAGTTGTATTTCCATGCCGTTGAGCAGAAAGGGGGTGGAGGGACAGCTACGTGTGCCTTCAAGTGTGGCTACTATCTTTTCTCCTAGCAACCATATTATGTGACAGCGCAGTTGCTGAGGTTGTCAGGATATTCTTCTATTCTTGTCCTCCCTGACCAAACCAAAGTAAAGAGGAAGTGTAAACCAAACAAGACACAGGCGGAAGGACCCAGAAAAAACAGAGCGCCCCACTCTTACTCAAAGAACATCAACTGAGCAAATTAATTCATGACTAATGCTTTAATTTCTAATTTCTTTTCTTCCCAGTAAAACCTGAAAAATAAAATTTAAAGGCAACCCTCAAAATATTGGCTATTAAACATTTAAAAGAAAATTCACTTTATCATGATACATTAAAAGCTAGTTTTCCCCTAGAGGGAGAGAGGCAAATATCATAAAATCAGTATATTTTAATATCTTAAAATCAGCAACCTGAAAGATTTTGAACTATAATTACCAGCCTGTTTCATATATAAAAGCTCTGAAGCAGATACCACATTTCACTGAATCCAAGGCACTAATGATTGTGGGTGCATACTGATTTCTGAAATGTGAAAAAAATGACTATCTCAGAATTGTTGAAACATGGTATGTTACCTCAGTCGATATTTCAATCAATTCTGAGATAAAATATCTTCTCTATTTACAGAAGAGGCTGCAAATCGAATGTCTCAGCCACTCAGCTAATAGAGGGCAGACTCAGGACTCAAATCCAAGTTTGGCTCTTGCCCCCAAGGTCCCCATCAGGCCTGCCACCTCCACAGATCCTCACATTAATAAACAAAGAAACAGACCCCAGCTAATAGATGCACAGAACTTCATAGTTGTTGAAGTGTTTGCCATACTCAAGGTAATTTACCAGGTGCCATTAGCCCTGATTTATAAATGAGAAAAGCTGGGCCCAGGAAGATTGAATGATTTGCTCAAGACCACGTAAGTCGAAAGCGGCTGAGCCAGGAGTGAAAGCCAAGATAAATGACTCTTTATCTAGAGCATGTTTGAGGAAGGTCAGACATTAACCAAGCACCAGATCTGAAATTAGATCATGGACATAAAGATTATTCAAAGAGAAATATGTCTGTTGGAGATATGGAAAGAGCTGCTGCATATGTCAGATGGAATCACTGCTTTATTGACCAATATGTATTGAATGGCCACCCTGGATTATGCTCTTTTAGCACCTGGGACACAGTAGTGAGAAAAAGAGATAAAAAAATCCCATGGAACTTCTAACTGCTTTAGAGAGAAACCGAGTCAGGGTGGGGGTTTGCAATTTTAAATGGTGGTCAAGGAAGGCATCCCTGAAAAGGTGACATTTAAAGGAGATGAAGAAAGGAACTACATGGACATCTATGGGAAGAACATTCCAGAAGAATGAATAGAAGGCCTGGGTTGGGCTGCTCAAACAGCAGAGAGGTCATGGAGGTAGGGTGGAGTAAGTAAGCAAAGGGAGAGTGGAGGGCCATGAGTTTAGAGGGGTTTTGGAATGAGGGGAGATCACATAGCACCTTGGGGACCAGTGGAAATGCTTTGGGATTTACTCAGAGCAAAAGGCTAACTCCAGGCAGAGCATCCTCACGGAATACGGTCAGCATCGGTGAATCTTGTCCTAGGCATCCGGAGCAGATCTAATTTCATCTTGGGCTGCCCGGCAAACACACATGACTCCATGTCTACGTTCTATCATTGTGTCATAAAGCACACCAGAGCGCAGTGGCAGTAAGCTTCCAGCACCTTGGATAGCCAGTAAATAAATATTTATCAGGGACCTACTATCTGTGCTGGGCATTTTAAGCAAAGCAAAAAATTAAAGTAAAAAACTTAGTCCCCACTCTCAATGAGCTTATAACTTAGCCATGAAATCATAAAAGTCTACACCAAGTGTTCATTTGTGGCAGAGCCAGCTCCCAATTATGCCAGGGGTGGCTGGAGGTTGTTTACGGAAAGCAATATTTGAGGTGAGATGGATGTCCATATGGATAAAGGTAGGAAAAGCATCCCACCCAGAGGGAATACTGTCAGCAAAACCAAGGAGGCCTGAAATAGCCTGGTTTCTTTTTAAAACACTCATTCATTCTTCCAGTGTGGCTGGGGCAAAAGGTATCTGAGAGGTGGCAGCAACTGGGGACAGACAGGCTGAGAAGACACGGGAAGGGCACACCATACCAAGTTTGGGGATTTTATCTTATAGATAATGGGGAGACAGCGCGGGATTTCTGAGTGTATGGTAGCATCAGGATTCACGTGTCTGACCACTCTAACACGGCTGGGGAAGACAAGTGTAGTGAAGTGAGAATGGAGGCGAGGAGGTAACAGTCCAGGCAAGATGCTGATGGTGGACTGGGGCAGAGAAATGGAGGAAATGGAAGAAAGGTAAGAGGTAGCATAGGTCCAGTTTAGATCTGAGAAGGCTGTGAGTGGGAGCTGGTGTTCCAGCTTGGGGGACTGTGATTAGAATATGGGAAGGAAAAGAGTTTGGTCAAGGAGAAGACAAAAAGTACAAGTGTCATTTCAGTGGACGGAGAGGTCAACATGAGGGAGTCAGACATGGAGTCGTGAAGGTGATGGGAATTAAGTGTAGACCTTACAAGGTGGTCAGGGTTTAGAAAAGGGAATCCACAGCATCCCAGACAGAAAACAGGATGAGCAAAGGAGCAGAAGTGGTGTGGTAGAAGCACGGAGGTCATGATTGATCTGTGCAAGAAGGAACATGGTGAAGGAAAAGGATGATGAGGTTGGTCCTTGAATGATAGGGAGTCTGCATTTGAAATCCTCCCTTCAGGGAGAGGCAATTCACTATTTTTAAGGTATCCTGGTCCACTGCTGAACAGAAATCCTAGGCAACCAAAAGTAGCCATCATAAATGAACTGATGATGTTAATTGATGGTGATCTCATATAAATATTACAATTATTTGTCATTCTAGGATTCATAAGTTCACCTAGCATATCTATTGTTATAACTAGAACTCAGTTCTCCAGAATCCTATCTCCAGATTAAACAAATGCCTTATAGTTTAGTATTCATAACCACGGGGCTGTTTTCTCCAAGCACCTAGAATTGTAGTTATATTTGAAGCATCAAAACACAAGCTGGACCAACTGTTGGGGATTGAGTCACGTGTCCCACAAAGGACAAGTTTAAATTTTAATCTGCATTCCAGTGGGTGTAAGTTCATTTGTAAATAAGACCTTTTGAAGATGTTACTGTTACTTAAGGGGCCAAATTAACTCAAGGTAGGTCTTAATCTGCATGACTGGAGGACGTATAAAGAGAGGAAATTCAGACACAGGTAGTCTCAGAAAGCCACAGGAAGAAGCCAGGAGCCAGGGGAAACCAGAATAGAGGACAGAAGGAGAGCAGAACTGTCATGTGATGGAGGACTGCCATCATCAGAATGCTATTACCGGAAGCGGATGTGGCTCAGGCAGTTGGGCACCCAGCTACCACATGGGAGGTCCTGGGTTCAGTTCCTGGTGCCTCCTAAAAGAAGATGAGCAAGACAGCAAGCTGATGCGATGGGTGGCACAGCGAGCTGACGCAATGAGCTGACACAATGAGGAGACACAACGAGGAAACACAATGAGAGACACAACAAGCAGGGAGCAGAGGTGGCTCAAGCGAATGGGCACCTCCCTCCCACATGGGACGTCCCGGGTTCCGTTCCCGGTGCCTCCTAAAAAGAAGACGAGCATGCAATGAACAGAGAGCAGACAGTAAGCGCAAACAACCAGGGTGGGGGGAGAGAAATAAATAAATAAAATAAATCTTTAAAAAAAAAGGATGCTATTGCCCTAGAAGAAAGCACGGCCTTGCCAACATCTTGATTTTGCACTGTAGCCTTCAAAACCTTGAGACAATAAATGCTTGTTTAAGTAAACCCATTGTGTGGTATGTCATAGCAGGCTTGGCAAACTAAGACACCAATTAATACATTTTTCTACATCACTTTCATTTAAACTTGTTTTCATTTCACCATGAAGACTTTAATTGTTCCTTTAGGTTAAACGAAATAGATTCCGAAATTAATGTTTGTATAAAACAGTTTCAGAGACAAAGTAAGCTTCTTAAAAATCTATATTATATTTTATATCATATCAGGCACATCATTGGTAATCAAGTTTTATTTCCATCCAAACAACACATAATGTTTTTAAAAATATTTAAATAGTCGTAGCACAAAAAATATCACTTGCTCTGTTTAGCTTTAAATTATTGCAAATGGTGGTTGAGTATTTGCAATGTCTTCTCCAAATTCATCATTTCAAAACATATACAATACCAACTAGACAATTAGCTACAGTTTCTGGCTTTCCTGGAATAGATAAAAATTCTTTTCCTTCATTTCCCCTTGGCAGCAATCAAATCCCTAGCAGCTCTTGATAATTCATCATATCTTGCTTCAGTGCCATCCTTAAAAACAAAGCCATCCTGTTATTTTATGTATGTCATTATGAACCAAGACAAATCACAGGTAAAAAGGGAACTTGAATTGTTCCAAATGAGTTTTTTCAGGAAATGTTACTTCTCCTATATACATTGGAAACTCTGAGCGCATGTCTGTTATAGGACACTCTGCTGAATATCTGTCCAAAAAATGTATTACAGCCTTCCTTGTAATTTTAAGATGCCTCTGCCTCTTCTGTTTTACAATTTTATCCATTTCACTTTCATTCTCGCTCTGCACATCACACAGCTTTCAAGGATCATTTTCCCCAAAGCTAGGCAAAATGTATTTCAGGAACCTATTCCTTTTGGTTTTCTACCTCTGTTCAATGTGATCAAAGTTTTTCTGATATACCTCAGAATTCTTCTCCTTCACTTAATTATGCTATAAATTCTCTGAAATATACCTCACAGCCTGGCACACCAGGAAGCAAGCTTGGCAGGCAAATGGAAGAAACAGCTAAGGGATGAAAATAAAACAGGCAGCTCATTCCTGGGGAATTCCTGGAGGGAAGTCAGATTTCTAGTCTAAGTAAAATGAGCTCCCTTCTACCCTTGTAGCAGAACCTTGGATACTATCAGCTCTAGATTTCCTTGAATGAGAGAAGAAAACAAGGTGGAACCTCTTTCCTTTTATCTCTCACTCCAGTAGTTTCTGTGCTGCAATGAATAAATTTGTAATACTATAACATATTGGTTTGAAATGGACTGATAACAAGACAGATCCATTTTTTTTTTAAATTAAGATGTATAAAATTCCAATTACATTTTAATCTGATATAGTCACCAAGCCTTTGGTGTGCCTCTCATTTAGTATCATTTATCTTAGCCCCACATAGGAGTGAAAGGCCATTTTAATGGTTAATCATTTATGCTAAAAGCACAAGATATATATATATATATATATATAAATGGTGAAACTTGGTAGCATCTGCTTTACAAAGGATCCCCAGTGCAGTTCCACAAACCCAAAAAAATCACAGACCAAGCATATAAGCATTAAGGAGTTTTTATCTTCTTATTCAGATGATAAATCTGAATCTGTTAAAACAGTGCCTAGCATATAGTAGGTGATCAATAAGTCTTTGTTAAGTTCATTACATAAGCCAGGCACAAAATTTTCATCATGAATGCCTTTCATCCACAATTTCTTTCCAAAATCATACACTTCTCATTCCTAGACAATTCTTACAAAAGCCAAATGCTGCAGAACATTAGAAACAGACAAACAAACGACAATGACAGGAAAACATTACACGAGGTGGAATTAGCTTATGTTTCATGGCTTAAAAGATTTGTAGTTAGTTTTAACATCAATTTCTTCCTTTCGTTTTTATTATGTGAATTTTGATTTCCAGTTTAACCCCCTACTTTTGAAGGACACTTCACTGTTACGCCTTCAAATAAGAGAATGAGAATATATGGACACAGGACCTTGCTTTGTATTTGCATTCAAAGGAGTACTTTCCCAGTGAGGTTGTGAAGTGGTTATTTTTTCTTTCAGTGTTCATTTTCAGTTTTTAAGAGTCTATTCTTACTTCCTAGAAACTATGGTTATTTACTTATGCTCACTGCTCAAAGGCAGCATATATTAGATGGTACATTGCTTTGTGGAAGAATTTAACAAATTATAATTAGGAAAGTCTTTGTTTACTTTAAAAAAAGCCCAACGTTTGGCTAATTAAGTAATACAGCTAGTGTTGTGATCAAAACTCCTCATTGAGCATACAAGGAAGACTCCATTTAGTTTTTTTTTTTTTTTAATTCTGTCTTCTTGTACACTGAAAATACTTTTAGTTATTTCAGATGCTTCAAGTGAAGGCGTTAGAGAAAACTAAATTGTAATATTTGTCTGTCTATGAGTTAAATAATAGAGTTGAGGATATGAGGGAAAAGAATACTCATTATTTCTGTGAACTCAGATAGTTTGTAGGTGTCTTTTGAGCTTATTATGCTCCTTGATTCTACAGTCCCTTGCCAGTCCACAAGCTTGGGGAAATTCCACTGTCTACTTGACTTCCAAAATTGCACCCAGGAGCCTGGAGGCAAAGCCCAATATGGTGACTAGTCAAATTTTCTTCCAAACACCACATCTAACCTAAAAAAAAACAAAAAACAACCAAAACATAAATATCATATACTGTCCTCAAATATGTCTTTATTTTTATATAGAAATATTTTTAATTTATCACAAATGAGTAAAATTGATTCTCCAGGAAATAACATGGCATTTTTTTTCCTGAACCTTCTCCTTCAATGATTTGCATCTCACTGCCAAGTTCAGTTCTCTCTAAACCCTAAATAAATGTTTAAAGAAAGCTTTCCTTGGTTCTGCTATACCCGCCCCGCCTCAGGCTGCTGTGACCTCTCCTTTATTTACTGACCGACAGTCTTTTCAAAGACTCGTCTCTGTTCAGAGCACAATCTGGCTCAACTCCTAATCTAGCTTCACTCTCTCGCTACCTGGGTCCAATTCTTCTCCAACTCTAATGAGCATCTCTTTATTGGCACCACTGCTTTTCGACAGGCATGTTAAGTGACTTGACTTATATTTTAGATGAGGGATTCTTAACCAGGGGTCCATGGACCCAAAGATTTCGAGGGGTCCATGAGCTTGAATTGAAAAAACTCAACTTATCTTCTGACCTCCGATATTTCATGTCATAAAACTATCCGCTGCTAAATTCTGAGAAGGGGTCTGTGGTTTTCACCTGACTGGCAAAGGGGTCCGTGGAACAAAAAAGGTTAAGAACCCCTGCTTTAGACAGTCTTGGTGCAGTACTACTGCCAACACATACACACACACACACACACACTTACACACACTTACACATTTTAACACAATGGGGGTTTTGCTCTTAGATATCAGCAGTCATAAAAAGAGATATACATATTGGCTAAATACTCTTAGAAAGACCCTGTACCATCATTTATGCTAAAATAGCATAAGATATTTTTTTGAAAGATAGTCTCCAAAATTTAAGTGGGTAATAATAAACGATCTTATACAAAAGGGGAGGAAAGGGAGTTTGCCACAGTGTAGGGCTCTTTGTATTCTTCCAACTTAGGCTCCAACCCTGAGAAACGTGAATCAATGAATACTCATGAACTTGCCATTCATATGTTTTAGTTTGCTAGATGCTGCCAAAAGCAACATACCAGAAATAGGTTTGCTTTAACAATGGAGATTTATTTGCTTGCAAGCTTACAGTTCTGAGGCTGAGAAAGGTTTCCAAATCAAGGCACCATCAGGTGGTGCTTTCTTCCCAAAGACCAGCTGCTGGGGATCCTGGGCTTCTCTGTCACATGGCAAGGCACATGGTGGTGTCTGTCATCTCTGCCTTCTTTTCCGCTTCTGTGATGTTCTTTCTCAGCTTCTGTAGGTTTCTCTCTGCTTCTATGGGTTTCTGTCTCTCTCTCTCTCTCCATATTCATCCAGTATAAAAAGGACTCTAATAAGAGGATTAAAACCCACCCTGCACCATGGCTACAGAAGTAATTAAATCAAAAGGTCCAATCTACAATAGGTTCACACCCATGGGAATGGATTAGCTCTAAGGACATGATTTCCATGGGTCCATAAAATCCTCGAACTACCACTATATAGCACCCTTGCTCCTTATGGATAGACAGAAAAGTGTACAGAGGATCTGTGTTCTTCCCTCAAACCCCAATGTTCTTAAAGTTCCCAGGACAAAATTGTGTCATCATCATCATCATCATCATCATCATCATCATCTTCTGAGCCTATGCTGTTAGGAGAACTTACTCCATTCCCAGCACTGTCATTGCATTGAGTTATCACATCAGCACTGAGCTGAGTTCTTCCCACGTGCAAAGCATGCATTCCTTCAACACTGTGCACACTTACCTTTTCTAGCATTGCTCTAAGCACTAACTTACATTCTAGCTTGTGGGAGGAGAGAGGCTGAAAATAAAAGAATCAACAGCAGTAAGTGCCGTAAGTTAAATAGAACAGATTTTTGTGTCAGATGATGGGAGGGACAAAGAAGGGGCATTAGGAAGGGAAGCCAACCATGGTCTCTTTGAAAATGTGACATTTGAACTGAAACATGAATGATGAGAAAGAAGAGAGAGGGAGCTTTCCAGGCAGAGGGAGCAGGGAGTGCTAAGGACCTGAGGTTGCAAGGAGCTACATGCCCTCTTTCCCCTTGTTCCCAGAAGGACCCTGTTACTTGCTTGAGGACACTCTCCTCCCTTTTGCCGTCTCATATGCTGATCTGTTCAGACTCAGGGGTATTCAGATGTCCAACTAGTCTCTGCCCACAAGAATTATCTCTGCCCTACTGGCTTTTGTAGACCTCATCTTGATACTACACACTTGACCTTTAGGGGCTTGTGGTTTCTGATCTTTATTTTGTTTCCTTTTCATTGCCTTATGTGAAAATGCATTTGTTCAAGCTGCCTCAAACCTTTTGGATATAGGTTATGTATAAATCATTAATCACGAGTGCTTTCTAGACAATCACGAGGAACTCCCTCATTGCAAAATCTAGCGCATCTTCTTGATCCTCATCTTGTCTGCTTCACGGCACAACACAGCTGCTCTTCCTTCTTAAGCCTGTCTCTCTCTGCCCACCCTGTTTGGGAGAGTGATATAAATATGAATGAAATTTGTTAAAAACATCTCCTCTTCCTTGGTTTCATGGAATACTATAGTATGTTCACTCCCTTTTTAACACTTTATTTTCATCCTGACTTTTATTTTAGTTTCTTTCTTTTCCGACATGTCCATTAAATGCAGGTATACCCACAATTCTATTCTAAGGTGTCATCCACTCTCTGCACTTTTTCCTTTGGCAATCCTCTACTATTGTCACCTCTGTGTAAAAGATTTCCAAATTTTATTTCTAGCTCCAGCCTTTTTTCCTGAGTTTGCATTTCAAACTCCAGGAACCTCGATTTATATCTCCGAGTTAGAATGAGTCCTTACAGACCATTCACCCTTCCATCCTTAAAATCTCGTCCAAAACATCTCTGCCAAGTGTATGTCCACCTTACACTCTCCCAGTGACTGGAAACTCACCACCTCTCAAGGTAGTCCATCTTTCAATTGCCAATTTTGACTGCTAATAAGTTATTTCCAATAGAATGGCAAAATGGCTCATATGACATGTGCCCACTGGTTCTAATCCTATTCCTAAGAGGAACAATAAGGGCTCAGATGCACTGAATGCCAAATGTGTGCCTGGGCTTTGCACATATTATCTCTTTACAACCCTGCCACGTGATTGGGTTCATTATTTCCATTACATCATTGGAACAATTATAATTAGTCTTATCACTTCACATGACTCTTCTCCAAATGGTGAACACACATATTCTCCAGGGGAACCTTTTTCATTCCAGATAACGAATCCCTCCAATCACTTCTCACTTGAGTTAATCTTATTTTTGTAAGTTAATTTCACCATACATATTGCTAACCATAGTGTCCAGAACTAAATCCAAAATAACATTCCAGTTGTGATTTGAAAATGCAGAATAGAATAGAACTATCATCAACCTCAGTCTAGATAGCATATGCCTCTAACGACACAGCCTAAGATCATCCTTACTGCTTCCTAATGAATCAACTGATATCCTTGAGACCTTTTTTTATTGTGGTAAAATACATACCTAACACAAAACTTGCCACTTTAACCATTTTCAATGGTACAAGTCATTGTCATGAATTACATCCACCAAGTTGTACATCTATTATCACTATCTATTTCCAAAAGTTTTAATCAACCCAAACAGAAACTCTGCACCCATTAAGTATTAACTCCCCATCCCCAATCTCTCCATCTCCCAGTAACCTCTAACGTAACTTTCTGTCCTCGTGAATTTGCTCATTCTCGATATTTATATAAGTGGAACCATACAAAATTTGTCCCGTTGTGTCTGGTTTTCTCAGTCGACATGAAATCTTCAAGGTTCATCCATGTGGTAGCATGAATGAGAACCTCATTCCTTTTTATGAATGAATAATATTCCATTGTATGGGTATATCACATTTTGTTTTGCCACTCATCTGTTCATGGACATTTGGGTTGTTTCCATCTATGTCTATTGTGAATAATGCTGCTATCAACATTGGCATACTAGTCTCTGTTTGAGTTCCTGCTTTCAGTTTCTTTGGGTATATACCTAGAATTGAATTGCTGGGACATGTTTGCTCAATGTTTAACTTTTTCAGGCACTACCATACAGCAGCTGCACCATTTTACATTCCTATTTGTAATTCATGAGGGTTCCCATTTCTCTAAGTCCTTGTTATTTTCCGTTTCCCCCCCCATCACAGCCATCCTAGTAGGTGAGAAGTCGTACATCATTATGGTTTTGATTTGATTTGCATTTCCCTAATGACTACTGATGTTGAGCATCTTTTGATATGCTTATTGGCCATTTACATATGTTCTCTGGAGAAATGTCTATTCAAGTCCTTTGCTCATTTTTAAAATTGAGTTGTCATTTTGTTGTTCAGTTGTAAGAGTTCTTTATATATTTTGGATATTAAACCTTTATCAGCTATATGATTTAGAAATATTTCCACCCATTCTGGGGATTGTCCTTTCACTAAATATTTCCTCCCATTCTGGGGGTTGTTTTTTCACTCTTTTGATAGTGTTCTTGGATGTGTAAAAGTATTTAATTTCTTTTAAATATATTTTTTATTTTTATTTCTTAAAAAAGTATTTAGATTACATAAATGTTACATAAAAATATAGGGGGTTCCCATATACCCCTCTTCCTACCTCTCCCACATTTTCCCACATTAACAACATCTTTCATCAGAGTGGTACATTCGTTACAATTGATGAAAACATTTTAGAGCATTGCCACTAAACATGGATTATAGTTTACACTGTAGTTTACACTCTCTCCTGCACAATTTTGTAGGTTATGACAAGATATGTAATGGCCCATATCTGTCATTGTAATGTCATTCAGGAAAATTCCTAAGACCCCAAAATGCCCCCATATTTTACCTGCATTTCCGTTTCCCTATCCCCAGAACCTCTAGTGGCCTCTGCCTCCACATGAATGATATAGTTTCTTCCATTGCTAGAATCACAATAAGTCTATAGTAGAATACTAGTAAGTCTACTTTAGTCCATACTTCATTCCCTAATCCTGAGGATTCTGGGATGGTGTTGCCCACTCCCCCTCTAATTGAGAAGAGGCTTTGATCCCATGGGGCAGATGGAAGGGACTCTCTTGCTTGCAGTTGTAGACTCTCACGGTTCCTTGGGATGGTTGTTGTCCATCATCATCTCCTTGTTAGTTGTCCTGGGTGAGTCCAATGAACTGAAGAATAGGTATTGCAACTCTGTTGAATTTCGGGGCCCAGTTGGCAAATGGACAGCTCAGAGATTAAAGTCTCTTGGACGTACACCTACCAACTCCAGCACCAATTATAGGTTCAAATAAAAGGGATAGAAAAGGCATGTGTAGAGAAGTCACATCTGAGTCCAACTATGTCACACTCAGGAGCACAAACTCCAAAGTAGGGCCACTGGCAAGACACCAAACTCCGGAGCTATCTGCCATGACTGTAAGTCCTGGGTGTCTCCAGAGCCCTCAGGATCCCCACTATTTGGGGTAGTATCTACCTTGGACATCTATGAGATCCTGCTGAGACATGCATAAGTGTTACCTCTCTGATGACCTCCCAACTCACTTTAAAGTCTCTTAGCCATACACATACATTTTTCTTTACCTTTCCCCCCTTTTATTCAAGGTCTTTTCCCAGTTGTATCACCAGCTGGTGCTTGGTAGTAATCCCTAGGTGCCAGGGAGGCTCATCCCCAGGAGTCATGTCCCTTGCTGGGGAGAAGGTAATGCATTTATATGCTGAGTTTGGCTTAGAGAGAGGCCACATTTGAGCAACAAGGAGGCTCTCAGGAGGCAACACTTAGGTACTCTCCAACACTAGGCTAAGTTGCAAATTCAAGAGCAAAAGACTTGTAAGCATAGTCATCAACATCAAGGGCCCATCAATGGACCATCCTTCTTCACTAGTCATTACCCCTGCACTTGGGGGTATTTAATTTTAATGAAGTCAATTTTATCAATTTTCTCTTTTGTTGCCTCTAATTTTGGTGTCATATTTAAGAAACCATTGCCAAATCATGCAGATTTTCCCCTATGTTTTCTTCTAGGTTTTATGGTTTTAGCTCTTAAGTTTAGGCCTTGAATTCATTTGGTATGCCTGAGGATTTTTAATCAACTGCCTGCTAAACATCTGAGAGAATGCCAATGGATATGTCAAATAACTATTTCCTGAACTGATCTCAATTTATTTCCTCACTACCTCTTCCTCATTTTGGTTTCTCCATGTCTTCATGGCCTCCAGACACACAGACTCAAAGCCTTTACATCAGCTTTAAGGCTCCTTTTACACCTTCTAAATCCCATTGGTGCTCAAGTCTAGGGGCTGTGAGTCTAACATGTTCTCACATCATTCCACTGGTTTAGCTTGGGTCCTTGAATTGTTTCCCAATTCAGGCTACATTTTCTCTCATCCAGACAGCTGAAATCATGCTTCTATTTCCTTTCTCCTCTTCACTGTGTAGACCTGATAGTGTCCATTCCAAAGCACAGCTCTCAGCCTGTACCTCTTCTATTTAGACAGCTTCAACACCTCTTTGCCTATCAAGGAAAATTCAAACATTTCACTTTGGTATGAATGCCCTTCTTTCTGGCTTAATCATCCTGAGATTGCCTACAGATACTGTAAGAAAAAGATGTCACCACCTCTATAAAACTCTTGCCAAATCCCAGTCTGGCCATCTACAGTGATTGTTAAGCTCCTGAGTACTCTCAGCATTTTATTTCTCTCCTAGATTCATAGGCACCTTCTCTTTCTAACTATTCTGTAGGTTCCCTGAGCCAAGGCTATGGCTTATTTAATTTTCCTATTCCTAGATACAGAGTAGAGATCCAATTACATAGTGCATTATTTAAGAATAAGGAGCCAGGGAACACAGAGGTGAGGGTGATAACTGGTTAACCCTGAAGACAACTTGGAAATGTAAAGCAAACCCTTGGAAATTCAGACCCACATAGGTCATATTTACTGATGCTCCAAAATCTCTCTCTCTCTTCCTATTATTTCTGCTAGTCCCTAACTTAGCTTTTCAGCTTTTACCCTCTGAGCTCTGGTCGCAAGTATGTGACCTCTGACTTAGTCTCCCAGGGCTCAGCACCACAAACCGGGTGGCTTAAAACAACAGAAATTTATTCACTCATGGTTCTGGAGGCCGGGAAGTCTGAATCAAAGCCAGCCCTGATCCCTCTAAAGTCTCCAGGGAAGAATCTGCCACTTGCTGCTCTCCCGGCTTCCTGGGGCTTTACCCCCGCCTCAATTCTCTGTCACATGGCCATCTTCTTTCCCGCTGTGTCCAAATTTCCTCTTTTTTAAAGGATACCAGTTAGATTGGATTAGGACCTGGGGTTCTGACTTGAACACGTCCTTTGGGGTTACACAATTCAACCTCCTTCTTCTTCCCTGAGCTCTTCCCAGACTAGAACTCCCTTGGGGTTGGTGATCAGATGCCAGTACATTTGGGAGCCAAAACTGATTTTTGGTTATAATCTGCTGTTTCACGGAGTAACTGCTTTTAGTGATTCTGCTAAGCCATAAATCCACATTCCCTTAAAGATATTCCCATGGCAATGAGCAGACAAGCTTTTCCAAGCACACTTGTCACTTCCTGAAGTCTTAAGTATTTTAGACATTAGGTCATTGCACTGGTCTGTTGTTCAAAAAAACCAAACAAAAAATCTTAAGCCTGTGCTGCATTTATTCATTGTTGATATTTTAAAGCAAAACATAAAGGTCTTTACACAACAAAAATATAATTGGTGGACTTAGGAGTAGTTATACTTAAGAAGAAAAATCTGGAGCAGATTTATATCATGTGATTGAATTTTGGTATCACCTACAAGAATTTTTAACAATTTAACATAACTTATGTCAGCCCGAAAAAAAGCGGTTCTTTTATTCCCCTGGAATTCACATTTATGTAATAAAATTCTGTCTCATGAATTACCAGTTGCATTACTCAGAAATTCAATGATATTACTGAATTAATGAAAAAAAAATACCTTCTCAAGATTAGGTCACATGAATTCACAGAGCTAAAGTTGTTACATAACACAGCAGAGTTATATAATAATGTATTGTATGGTATTTACTTTAGGATATAACAAGTTTTTTGCTAATATTCTTGTTTTTCTATCCTAGCTCCTTGATTTTTACTTTCCTTTCCTTCTTATTTCATCGGTAATTCCCTTGTGTTCTAATTTATGTATCTTTTCCTTCTGAACACAGGTGTCATTTCAGTCTCTCATTATAAACCACAGATAGAAAAGGGAAACACTCACAATCATATTTTCAATATATTAAAATTATATTAAAATTGGAGACAATTCCAATGTATAAGGATTTCTCCATCTCTTGGTTTTCAGTACTAAAAATGATATATAAATATATCTTTCAACCAAACCTATCATTTATATGAATCAAAGTGGATTTACCAAAGGTAATTTAGTCTAAACTGTTTCGACAACAGTAAAATTGAGATTACTAGCCATGAGCAGGTGAAGAAAACATGAGCTCTAATAGCCTGAGTCCAAATCACCAGTATTGTTTACTTATAGACTAGCACAAAAATATGGATCAGGCCAATATATCCCTGACTACAAGAAGGGAATAAAACAGCAGGGTTTCCTTTGTTTCTGAGACATTTAACATTTGAGTTCCTGATACGTTTTTAAATTTCAGGCAAAAATAACAGTAAACACCCATTTTTCTTTAGGGTATTAGATGTATGAAAAAAATTGATACTCCTGCCTCCTCACTTTATCAAAATAATAATAGTAATAATGAGAGAGGAAAATCAAATGTCAAGCTTCACTCAAACAGTAGGTGGGGAAGATTTTACTCCAATTCACATTGGAGTATTTACATTTTATACTCGCATTCACAATATGGCATTCATTTAGTCATAACAGTCTGTAAATTATATAGGTCATTTTATTGCTTTATAGAGTGTCCATACATTAGTGCCCTCATATAACCTACTCTTCTTTCCCTTGCTTTTATCTGGTGAGTCTTGATGATACTAATCTGCCAGGTCACAGGTAAAATGCCATATGGTAGGGCCAAGGAGAAGTAAATTGAGAAAGAAATAGGTTCAAAACTCAAATTAGCACATATGGTTACTTATTAACAGCCGGGTTAAAGACTGAATGACAAGCAAGTTAAATTTAGTGTCTGAAATGACAGTTTAGCTTACCTTCAAGCTAATTCATTCATAATGGCAATGTCTTTCATTACTCTAGATAGGCAAATTAACTGTATATTAAAGAGATTTTCCTAGGAAGAATTTGAAGTCTTTAATTTTTATAAATGGTATCAAATCTTCCTAGACCAGAATAAACCTAGCTTCTAGACTTAGAAACCAAATTGCCTGAGTGATTTCAAATGGTCGATGATGAAGATGGTTTTATTTCTCCAAAATCTAATTTTCCTTTAATCTGAAAAAAAAAAAAATTCTCCATTTCAGGTGAATGCACTGTATTACAAAAGATGATTATAAGTCAAGAGAGAAATGTATAATATTGAGTTATTGCCAGGAAAATGTGGATCCTGTGGAAGGAAGTGTGGAGATACCGCTCTTTCTTTGCTCACTCCCTGCACGCCAACATTTTAATATACCTTAAGTTGTGGTCCCATGATCACGGCACAAGGGAGGCTTCAAGTGGGGGAAAAAGAGGAGAGGACAGATGAATGTAGATGTTTTCTTTACTCTGATGATGGAGAAGGGGTGGGGGCTGGGTGCGTTGAGAAAGAGGGCGGAAGCCCAAGTCTTTTGTTGTTTAGCTGTGGTGATGGTGGTGGTGAAATTACCCACAAGCAGAGCCACTTCCTGCTTTCCCTTCCCCTTATCTCTGAGCCTCTGTTTAACAGTTTACCTGCACTTGGTAGAAGCCCCTAAACTGTGAGGTCCATTAGCCAAAAGGGCTAAACCCTAAGGAGAGCCTTTGCTCCTTGCTCCATATTCTATTTAGTTTTGACTTGTAAACTTACAATGCCCATCGCTCACCACATAAACGCAACACAATAATAAGTTGAAGAGGTTTTATGTGAACTTCTTATGGAAAGGGGCCATGCTTGATTAATCTTTTTATCCAAAAATCCTATCAGAAAGCCTGGTACACAGTAGGTGCTCAACAATGTTTGTGAATGGGTGAATGTTCACCTCCATGGTTCTTTAAACAGGATGCTTAGGAAAGGTCAACACTCACAGCAAACACAAAAGGACCGACTTCCACATTTATAAGGACCCAAGTTAAGACAAATACTGGTGAGAAATTAAAAGCCCTTCAAGCACTTAAGCATCTACACAATTTTCTTGTAGTTATTTTAATTATTTACTGTAGTACAGTATGCAAACTTGCATAATGATTGCCAGTTTATGAAGGATTACACAATTTCATGTAATCCTTCAATGGGTTGCTGTACAATCAGTGTCCTCAATTTTATAGATAATGATACTAAGGGTCAAAAAGTTTAGGGCAAAATCCCTGGTTATTTGAATCTAAAACCTGGGCTCTTACTATCAAATTACATTCTCTGCTTTTAAAGTGTCTTTCTTTTAAGGACAATTTGCCACATTCATTTTCTACATCCTCTACATTAAATCATAAAGAAGGTTGTTTTCCTATAGCAGACTTGTTGATATTGATAACTGAAGCCTGAGAAAAATAGAAGAGTTGGGGGTAACAAGATGTAGGGTACATGGTATGATCTTCCTAGAGTTAAAATCAACTCATAAAATCTCTGTATTAGATAAGCTTTCATAATATACCAAAAAGCACGCCTTTCATTGAGACTAGAAATAAGTGCAGAAAGTGTTGTCAACTTTCACAAAGGAATTTTCCCTGGATTTGATTCACTGTGCACGAGGGAAGACCTGAGATAATTGAAGAAATGAAATAAACACCTACTCATTTCATTTATGCACAATATCCCCCGGGGTTGTTTCTGTTTTATTGTAACACCACAGCTCTAGATTTATAACGTGTGTGTTTCAATAGTCACAGCCCTAGATTTATAATGTGTGTGTTTCAATAGTCAATCAGCAGGACTGTGAAATGCCTACAATCCAATATAAGGAAGTAAATATTTGCTTCATGAACCACATTCATTGTCTATCATAAAATTTTATTGACACCAGGATATTTTAAAAATCTGAAATACAATATTTAAGAAATTCAGAGAGATTTTAGATTTTTATCACTCAAGCTAGAATTATGTGCATGATGTACTTTTAGAATTTGATGGAAAATCCACACATCTAGTAAATAGTAGAGTAAGACTCCAAATCCAGTTCTATTTGAAACAAGATTGTATTTCCCACCACAGGTTCATTATGGATTCTAGGTTGGTTGATATTGAATTACTGAGGTTTTACTCTGGTTGATAAAGATGAACCACCACAAATTATTGAAGTTTATACTTTCTAAGTAGCTTATTTATTTAAAGGACTTTACAGATTTTTCCAAACTAAATGCTTATGCTTTTGAACACTAATGTTTCAAAAGTCATGGAATTTAAAAAGGCAAAACCAGGTATTTAAACTTAAAAACCACTGAATCGTATGAAATGAAATATTACAAATCAGAAATCATTAAGATAATAGATTAGATTCTCATCTATCAAATACCTCAATCTCACCTATGGCTTAAAACTTGAGATAGAAGAGAATTCTAACCTGATATGGTTTTATAATTAAATTAAATTCATTTCATTCTGATGAAAAATTTCAATGAATGCCCTGTAGAACCTGTATCCACTTCTCTCTTTCCTTTCAATTCCATTTATATCTGGAAAACCCACAAGTCTTCCTATAACATTGGTAGCCAATAATGATCACCCAGTAGGATCCATGAAACAATCCATGGGAATTTACTGGGACCTATTCATGTATAAGCTTCTCATAAAAAGGTTTTGTGTGCACAGAGCTCAAACAGAAAAGTGACAGGTCCCCAATTGTCTAGTGATTCTGGGCAGGTAGGAAAGCCCAGGTAGGATGGCTGTGTCCTATAGAGGCCACGGCAGCCTTAATCCAGCTTTCAACTGCTATCTGTTCTATACCAGCTAAGATTGAACCTGACCCCGCCATATTGACCACTGATGTCTTGTCACTAAGCCCTTCCTTTCCTTGTCTGGGTTTGCCTTTTATTTTTTAAAGCACTCAACTAAGTCACAAAAACCCACCCGAATAACGATGAAAAATGGGCAAAAGACCTGAACGAGCCATTCTCAAGGACAAAAAAAAAAAAAAAAATGCTTAGAAGCAAGTAAAAATTTAATTAGCCTTACTAGTAACCAAAGAAATAAAAGTTTGGAAGATATCATTTTTACCTATCAGGTTAGCAAAGATTTAAAGATTTAAAAAAAAAATTCACATCATGTTGTTGTGAATAACATGATCTGGCCTTAAGGAAAAAAAATACATACACATATGCATACAAAAATCTAGGCATAAGGATGTACATCAGTTCAAACAGCAAAATATTGTAAATAACCTAAAAGCCCAAAAATAAAAGAATGGCCAAATAAAGATACATCCATAAGCCAAACTACTTTTCAGTCACTAAATTGTGTTAAATATTAATCTTAATTGCTTGGGAAATAGCAACAAAGTAAAGTTAATTTTAAAAAGTAAGTGTGAAGGTCTACAACATGATTTCAATTCTTTGAGAAAATTACATTTATGTATAGGAAATGGACTGGTGGTAAAGTGTTCTGTATTTTTAATATCAATTTTCAGATTGATATTATGAAAATTATGACTTCTCAGTACATGCCAGACACTCCTGTTCTGCATTTTGCATTCATTGCTCCATATTTACACTTGCAACTATTCTAGGAGGTAGATTTTTAAATATATATTCTTATTACGGAGGTTGCGAACTTACAGAACAGTCATGCACATGTGTAGAATTCCCATACAACACCCCTCTATCAACACACCACACCGTGGTGGAACATTTGTTACAGATTATGAGATAATAACATCAGACCATTACCACTAACTATGGTCCACAGCATATGTTTGGCATATTTTTTTCCATATCCCGCTGTTATTAACACTGTACATCTTTGGCATTGATGTAAGAATATTACAGTATTGCTGTTACCTATAGTCCATAGGTTACATTAACTGTATTTTTCCCATGGTTCTCCACATTCCCACCACCCTGCAATAGAGCACACATCCCTTCTAGTTCACCGAAGAATATTCTTGGATTTGTACCATCAACCACAGTTCTCATCCACCTCTAGGTGCACTGTGTTATTCAGCCCCTAGATTATTCTCCAGCTTTCTTTCAATTAACATTTACATCCCTAGACTACTCTTTTCAGCCACAATCCCATTTATGAACCAGCTGCTACTCACTATAATGTGTTACCATCAACTCTATCCATTTTCACACTTTTACAGCTAAGTTAATTAAAACTTCTACGTACATTAAGCATCAGTACTCCTTCCTAGCCCTGAAGGTAAATTTTTTCTACCTGTTGCATAGCTGAGAAAATTGAGGTTCAGGGCCGGTAAGCAACTTGTCCAAATGGCAAAGTCATTAAATGGAGGATTTGGGACACGAGCTGAAGTCAGCTTGACCCAAAGCTCGTGTTCATCATGGCCATGCCTTCCCACAGGAAAGGCACACGTTTTTCTCTGTTTTCTGGGTTACTCAAAATAAGCATAAATTGCCTTTATAACTTGGAAACAAATCAATAGTATAAATGGTGTATTAAAACCATATGTTCACAAAGTGACAATTCTAAAAATTCCTTCCTCTAAAGATGTAGGGCCAAGAACGTGATCTTTAGGATCTCAAACTAGTGTACTTGGTAAAGTGCATCAGAGGTCTTTTAAAAAATGTAATCCTGCCTCTTGAAAGACTTTTATGAGCCATGTCAATTCTGCAATACCTCTTCATTTAAGAAATATCTATTTAACACTTGCCTAGGTAATGACATAATAGCATGAATGGCGTCAAAATGACTTTCTTTGGACATTAGGGAAGTGTCTTTTGGATGGGGAGTGATAGAGAAGGTGGGAGCACACGTCAATCTAACATTAGAAGTCCCGGTTACTTACATCAAAGGTTTGTTTGTTTTTTAGAACTTTCCATAAAAATTTATTTCTGAGGACACAGGGCAGCCCCCCTCCCAGAAATGTCCTGCATTTTTTAAATGCATCTACAATGCATTCATACTTACTCTATCTCTAACTATAGTAGTCAGATGGAATAAAATGCTTTTAATGTCACATAACATTATTCTCATCCACTGGGTGTACAGTGGTCCTCACTTTTGTCCTTCTGGGTCATGCAATATTTTCTCTGTTAAGTAAGTGAAGTTGGACTGTCAGGAAAAGGATTCTCAGCAGAAATGTAGTCGGAGAGATTCACATCCCTCTTAGCTCTATATATCCCTGTGCCCGCCTTCCACTTTTCCAGAAAAGCCCATGTACTTCAGCACATGGACTTCTAATCTAAAGGCCATTATCTCTACAGCTGTAGGTGAACAGGTAAATGCTTTCTTACTCTTCAGTTTGTGATTCAACCAGAATTTTACCAATTTAGATTTGAATTATTCACTTTGATTTTATTTGGCTGTTATAATGAGGTCAAATGAGTTAAAATATACATATTTCTCCTTTTCTTTGAAGCTCCCTAGTGATAGGAAATGTTAAGGAAGGCTTTAAAATTTTTTACAAGAAACTATAGGAAGCCCATAGGAATGACAATGGCCTACAACATTATGAGCTCAAATAAATTAGGACCACCCCCCCCCCCTTGAGAAGATTCCTTAAAGTCAAAGAGATACCTTTGAGAAGGAAAAGCTGGATGCCTTAGAACTGAACAGGGATAGCAAATTCCCTTCTGTGGGACTAAACACTAAGTGGTAGTTGAGGAAGTAGAGCAAAAACAGGTGACATTGGCCTCGGGCACTTTATGCTGTTTGTTCTGTAAATAAATGTTGGGTTTTATTTTATTTTATTTTTAGACTACAATTTCAGCAGGAAGGATGAGTGACCATGGCTCTGGGATCAGATGTCAATGCTATGCAGATGCATCTTATTTAAGAAGTTATATATCCCAATCTCTTTGCAATAATAAACACTTGTTTTTATCATCTCCAAAGATGTCAATAAACCACTCTCCCAGGGTTGAACTAAATAAAATAAAAAGTAATAATAAAAAAATAGTGAATAGACCTACTCTCCCATGAATGTGCTAATTACTGTTTTAGTTCATGCGAACAGAAGAAAGAGCTTAATAATACTAACTTAACTGTAGGAGGTCAAACTTCCCCTTCATCTAAATTAATGAGTTCACGTCACCGTTTCAGCAGACATCAGTGCGTGATGGGTATTTCATGGATACCTGCTACTCTTACTACAAAAGACTTTACAACAAATACAATTTACTTCAAATGTCTCGCAGTGTTCAAAATTATTTAACACACCTAAGTGTCTAGCAGCTATGAATCCAAGAGAAAAAGCATCATTTTCTATTACGAGAGTAAAAATAAGTTATCATTTCTCCAATTAGATGATTTTCAGAAGTGTTCATCACCCTGAAAACCGGAATGTATGAACGCCGGAAATGCAGATGGCATCCAGTGTCAGAAATGCTTATTCTAGATGGAAATCCAATTATAAGATTTCTCTTATATTATCTGTGACAGCCATCCCGAGATGGAAGGAACGGATGTAAAACAATAAAAATAGCAACAAGAAACAACTAGGGGAAGCTTGCAAAGTTCTCTAGACAAATCTTCCAGTGACTCTTAAAGAAGAAAGGATTTCTTGAAGGATCAGGGAGGTGAGGGAAACTATGTCAGCAGCCAGGAGCAGCCTTCCCGGAGCGACTAGATCATCCCAGCTGAGCCGGGGTCCCGGGCTCCCCACGGGGGCGGCGGGCGCAGGGCGCAGGGCGGGCATCCTCTCAGCCCTGCCACCCCTGCTGGGTCTCCCGGAGCCCAGGGACTAGGAGGCTGGCGCGGGCCGCCCGGGACGCACAAGCCTCGGCTCCCTAGGAGCATCTGTCTCCGCGCGAGGCCAGCGCTGTCCCCCCGCCATCCGCCAGTCCTCCGACATTTTCCACGGAGGTAGGGAGGTGGGGAGCAGAGGAGGAAAGGGCCGAGTGCCTGCAGCGCCAGCCGCTGCAGCAGCACAAAGAGGGAGAAGGGAAGGCGGCTGGCGAGGAGGCAGCTATTAGGCTGTGGTTCCATCAAGGATGAAAGAAGGAGCATCCCACACAGCCAGGGTGTCTCAACTACGCCCACCAGGAGCGCGGCCCCAGGTTTGGTGGGCGTCCCTCGGGCTCGACCCCTCGGGGCTGTGACATCTACCCCGTGCCCTGCCCAGAACTCGCTTTAATTTTTGGCTAAGAAACAAAAGAGGACCTCCCCACCCTACACCCCAGATCTCTCACCGCTGCTGAAGGTAAGCATTTGTGCAAACCCTTTTTGGCTTCCACTCTCTGCACCTGAACAGTGCGTTTCCCCAAAGGTAAAGAGAGATAAGGGAGGAAGGAGCAGCCCGGGGCGCCAGGTCATTGCCCATTCGGGTTTCCAACAGCGCAGCCCTGGGACGTCGCGCCCCCGCCGGGTCGCCCCCGCCCCAGCTCGCCGGCCCATTCATTCAGCCAAGGCGCCGAGGTCCCCGCGGGGACGCCGGGCACCCCGAGCGGGCAGGACGCGGGAGGGCAGCTGGCTCCACCAGACGTGGCAGCGACGCGGGGTGCAACTTCCCGCACCCGCAGCGCGGCCCAGCCGAGCCCCCCGCAGCCGGGGGCGTCGCGGGGTACCCTCCGCCCCCCTCTTCCCTTCACCAACCTCTCGCCCCCACCCCCGGTTTTTAAGAGCCCATGCATCGGCAGAAAGCAGACATTTTGGTGGCATTTCCTCGGCACCGCTGGCTCGCGGGGCAGCACCTTACCCCGTCGCCGGGAGGGTGGGCAGCGCACCGAGCGGTCGGGGGCGCGGGGCTGGGTGGGTCCTCTAGCCGAGCTGCTCCGCTGCCATCAGCCCAACTTCAGCACCCAGGCGGCGCGGAGAGAGCGAGACGCGAGCGCCGCGGGGCGGGGGCGGGGAGGGGCGGGGAGCGGCGCGCATGCGCCCCGCGGGCCGCGCAGCCCCCCGCCCGCCCGGCGGGAGCGCCTGGCCCCGCCCCGGCGCGCGGCCCCGCCCCTCCCGAGTAGCTTGCCCTGGGCTGCTCGCCCAGGCTGGGCGCCCGCTGGGCGCAGGGCTGTGGTCCAAGCGCTTGGCTCTGCGGGAGCGCGCCGGGGCTGCGCGGGCGCCCTCGCCGGCGAAGATCGGGTAGCCTGGATTGGAGAGAGTCCTACAACTCCACCTTCACCCGCTGCCCACGTTCTCTTATCCTGGTGTTCAGGAGAAGGCGTGGAACCCGAGCCTGTCTCTGCGGGACCAACAAACGCCGCGGCAGTGGGTTCCAGGGGAAGCTTTCCGTGTTTGGGGGCTCGAGAAAGTGTAAAGTGCAGCAAGTTTTGCGTAGCAAAGGACTAGAGAGTCCTTGGCTTTCTTGACTTCCTCACCCAGAAATATCCATCTTTCCCCTAAGAATTATTTCAGGTCGTTCAGTGTGCTCTCTGCTCTAGAGCCTCTGTGTCAGCCATCCGGACCACTGGGGCTAGAGTTTTGAGCGAGAAAAGCCGATTGATAACAAAGCAAGAAGCAGGTGAGTTCTTAATAGAACCATTGGTGGTACTCTCGGCCTGGAGCGTCCTTAGCCGGGAGCTGTCAGGTCTGATAATTGTGTTATACACAAACCTGGCCCGGCTGGTAGTGGAGGAGCTTTCGGATACTTAATGGATCCGGAGCACTAGACTGTATCTTGGATGATTAGATTCAAGTACTTGTGAGGGTGAATTAGGGAAATGAGTGTCTTTCTCTCCAGATATGACATCTGTGGGAAGGAGCGAGTTCCTGGCTGGAATGATTAGGCTTTTTTCCTTTACTCTATTTAATACCGATTACTTGTAACTATCTATGATTTACTATTGTTTGCGAGTTCAGGGCCACTTTACTGAGCACCCCACCTCCTCCCCTGCCAAATGAATTAAATTCTTCTGGGTGTTTCCTTCAGGACCTTATTTTTTTCCTTGCCTACCTCCAGGGCTTTGAGTACTAATGCTAGTCCTGCCTGGTCTGTGCTGGCTTGCAAACTGTTCATTACTGGTCTGAAATGAGAGGTAAGTACAGAAATTGAGAGTAAGATGTAGAAACTCTTAGAGCAATTTGACATTGTGATGGCATCTAAGCCCTTAGTACAATGTGCTTGGATGTCTTTTATTTTTTAGTATTTTTCATATCTCTATCTTAGAACTTTCTCTCTTTTTAATTTTATTTTTCAAGTAATTCATTTATATTGGATTTTACAAAAGTAATGGTCCATGATGGATTGAAAAATAAATAAATAAATAAAGGTCCTTTGCCCAAAATAGTTTGAGTAGAACTGCAGTCTATATAATAAGTCCCAGATTTGTATCTTTAGTCTTGACCTGTCACAGAGCACTAAGTCCTCAACTTCCTTTACCTCTGCACTTGACAAATTATTATAATAGTTAATATTTATTGATCAATTACTTTGTGCTAGATACTGTTCTAAATGCCTTACATGTGTTTCTTAGTCTCTCCTCACAACAATCCTATAAAGCAGATACTATTATTACGTCTAATAGGCATCTGAGAAACAGAACTTGGATAACCATCCCTCTATAAGTCAAGGTTCTCAAGAGAAAAAGAACTGGCAGGACTGAAGATCTGTATATGTAAATATTATGAAATTTATTATAGGAATTGGCTCACACGACCATGGGGATTGGCAAGTCCAAACTGCATAGGCGGCAAGTTGGGAACTCTGATGAAGGTTTCAATGAATTCTCCAAGGGAAGCTGGCTAGCTGAAGTTAGAGCTAGAACTTCTTTTTTCTCTTCCAGAGCCTGCTGACTTCTAACTTCTGGCTGCTCCCGGTGGCTTCTCTCTTCTCTGTCCAATTTCCTTTGCTTATAAGGATTTCAGCCATATTGGATTAAGGTCCACTCTCATTCAATTTGAGTACATCTTCACTCATAACATCTTCAAAGGTCCTATATACAAATGAGTTCACACCCAGGGCATAGTTCAATCCCTAGCAACCTCCTCTTCAAATTTTTCACCGATTTGCACAAGCCAAAAATGTAAAGGACATCCTTGTTTTGTCTCATTCTTTCACCCCCCCCCACCTGATAAACTAGCAAGTCATGTTGTCTTCTCCTTCAAAATATATCCCCAATTTACCCACATCTCTCCAACTCAATTACTACTTATTCAGTAAATATTGAATGAATGAATGAATGAATGACCACCTTAGTCCAAGCCACTATCAACTCTCACCTGGACTACTCCAAAAGCCTCCTATTTTGTATCCCTGTTTCTATCTTCTACAACCCCCAAAGAACATATTCTCCAAAGAGGAGCTGAGTGGTCATTTAAAAACATAAATCAGTGCATGGACTTTGCTTGTTCAATCCATAAGCCTTTCCTCAGCCTAGAAGGTCCTTTGTGACCTTGTTTACTAGTCTACTTCTCTAACTTCATCTCATACCATGCTCCCACAGACCAGAGCCTTCTGCACTATAGCCACATGGGCCTACTTCTTTTACTTTCTTGACTAAGTCTAGCTCATAGTACTTGCTCTTCTTTCTGTCTGGAATCTTCTGTCCCCAGATTTTTACATAGCAGGCTCTTTGGGATAATACAGCTCTCTGCTCAGACATCATCTTCTCAGAAAGGACTTCCCTGATGACCCAATTTATACTGCCCCAGAGAGTTTTCTCTGTCCAGCCCCCTTGTTTTAATTTCTTCAGACCTCTTTTCACTCTCTGATATCATCTTGCATTTATTTGTTTACTGGTTTATTATCTGTTCCCCCTTTAGAATAAAGCATTTTAAGAATTTTGCCTGTAGTTTACACTGTTTTATATTCAGTGAGAAGAACAAGCTTGGCACATAGAACATATTCAGTAAATATTGAATAATGAACAAATGAATGAATGAATGAATGAAAACAAACTTATAAAATGTGTTTGTTATGTTTTGCTGATGTTTCTTCTTCCTGGATCTTCATTGCTGCCTCTCAGAATCTCTTGTTTCCCAGAAGTTCAGAGACATTGTTTTCTCTGCCCACCCTATCAAATTGGCTCCATGCAGTGGTACATATTTGAACTAGAAGTCAAAGTCAAGCCAACTTGAAAGCAAATATACTCAACAAATAGGGATCCTTACTTCTGTGAGTTTCCCTAAGTTACAATGTCTCTTTGGGAATTTTTTTGCACCTATGCCAATGTGGGTATCCTGCCATGGATTTCCTCAGTAAAGCCAAATGTAATCTCTTGGTGACTTTCTATGCAGTTGTGGTTGGGTGTATAATCCCTTATGCATCAGCAAGAATCTTATATGATAGTGTTCCAAGAACTGAACACGTTTCCTATGATCTGAGAGTTGAATAGATGGATGGAATCAAACACCACTTTAATGATCTTCAGCTTGTAGTCTCTTTGTGTATGTGTTACCGAAGTAACGGTAACATAATTTCACATCAAATTATGACTGGGTTAAGATTGCAATTCAGTTAACTTCATTATTATCCACTATATAGTTGGCATGGTATCTTTATGTTTTTTTGCAAAAATGTAAATGTTGTATAAAACTATTATATGTCGTTAAGAAATGGATTTCAGTTCTTATTGACCACAGGGATGCCTTCTCTTTATACAGAACTTCTGAGCTCTTTGGGTTATAATCATTAAACAGCTGTGTGATAACTATGAAAAAGTAACATTTGATCATGATCATTTCGATGCCATTCTGAATGTGTTTTTCAAGTAAAGAGAATATGAATACAGCAGCAGTTCCAGGTACAATGTCTTCATAGTAAGGCAGCCTGGTGATTTGCAGACAGAAGATATGAGAAAAGGACGACAGAGCATCAAAATATTTGCAATGCATTTACTCATAATTACAGTTATCTGTCATCATTAGGACACCTGAAATCTACCTCTCTGAGTATGGTACCCTTCAAAGCCTATTCCAGAGGAAAACTATATGGCCTCTTTAAACTTCTTTCTCTCTTTTTCCCTATGCTCATTTATTTAAAATCAACTGTTTTACTTTTGAAAAGCTGGGGAAAAGAGAAGAAATTGTTTCATTAATTCTAGGAGACTCTGATTGATACAGCCAGGCAAACTTCTATGGGGTGGAATATACAGAAGGATAGTAATATGGTTGCTTAAACACTTTCTTTCTTTCTCTCTCTCTCTCTCTCTCTCTCTCTCTCTCTCTCTCTCTCTCCCCTCCCTCCCTCCCTCCCTCCCTCCCTCCCTCCCTTCCTTCCTTCCTTCCTTCCTTCCTTCCTTCCTTCCTTCCTTCCTTTGTTTCCTCCCTCCCTCCCTCCCTCCCTTCCTTCCTTTCTTCTTTCCTTCCTTCCTTTCTTTCTTTCTGTCATTTTACTTTTAGCAAACAGGACTTTTCAAGTTTCTTCAACTGGATTTAATAAAACCTTAGAGACTTTTTTAAAAATCAGGGAACTTATTTAGATGGAAAATACTTGTGTTTCTTGATCAATATTTATTTGAAGGGGATGAGAGAAAGGAAAGAAAGAAAGGAGAGTCTGCTTCCCAAGTAATGAGATATA
Organism: Tolypeutes matacus; assembly: GCA_026826555.1. Lineage (NCBI taxonomy): Eukaryota > Metazoa > Chordata > Mammalia > Cingulata > Chlamyphoridae > Tolypeutes > Tolypeutes matacus. The sequence goes on from JAKSZT010054281.1 coordinate 15,670,314, forward strand.
ATTAGAGTTTCATATTTTTTGTATCAATCATTAGTTATTAATGTTCCCTTAATAATTTAACTTACCGACATTGACTTAAAAGGCTCAATATTACTCTTTCAGAATAACACTACATCTTAAGGTAATTGGATGAGTCCATTGAAGTGGATATAAAAGCCTTCATACACCATTTATCAGTCATGCCTGATTTTATCTGTCACAAATTCCCATGATGACTTGATAATGTAGAGTTGTTTTTCAGTCATCCTAGGAGCTTTCTAAAAGTATCCATTAGGTGGAGGCTGGATAGTCGTATTCTGTTTGGTTCAACAGATATTTCCCATAATGCTGGACATCAATCCTCTGTTCTCTCATGGAAAAATAGCAAAATGCTTATCTCACCTACAGAGCATGAAGAGTTTCAATTACTACAACCAGATTCTTTGTGGATGGAGAAACATGATTTAATGGTCAGTGTTCTATTTCCTTGAGACTTCGTGGAGGTTGCTGGTTGATATTTGCTGGTTGTGGAGTTGCCATCTGCTCTGTCAGATCTACTTCTGAGGCCTGGTGGAGGGAAAGATGGAGAGCAGCAGTGGTCTGGTTCCACTCGAGTTTTGGTTCATGGCAAAGCAAGTTCAGAGATGTGCAAAGTTGATACAGATCTTTGTGTTTATGTATGCGAGAAGGGGTAGTTTGCTGAAGATGTCTACTATCTAGAAGGGCCCAGGTGACTAGTTTTTGAGTTCCATTTTGAAATATATGTAGGTTGCAAATCAGAAACTTTCTACTCACATGGTAAAAGTTTTGTTAAGTGTTCCCTGGTTTCTTGGTTTTTCTGTGAACTAGTTTCACAATGTAAAATATTTTTAAGTAGTATAGGAAAATCCTTTACATAGACTTGCCTAAGTCACATGTTGGAATATGAGGAGAATTTACCTAATGTTTTATAAATGCCTTTCAGGTCTCATTCATCCATCCATTTATTCACTCACTGGTATAAAAGTACTTAAAAAGCATCTTTCCTGGCATTATGGGGAACAGAAATACAACAGGAAATAATGTCCCTGTCCTTGAGGATTTATAATCCAGGTGAGCTCGGCTCTACATACATGAAATAACCAGAAAATATCAATGAGAACATTTGAGATAATGTGGTATTATCTTTTTTTTTTCCCAGGAGATGGGCCAGAAAATGATGAAAAAGGATTTTGTGTTTTATAATCAGGACTCTCCACTGCTCAGGATAGAAATTACAAAGGATCAAAGTGGTCCATTAAAAGAACACACTGAGAAGTTCCTTTGCATTGAACTAGTTTTGAATGACTTTGAAGAATTGTAAATACAATAGGAATTCAAAGAAGGAATAATTTAGATATATCATTTAAAAATAGGAACTTACTTCATCTTTTGGTTGACAGCCACTTAGAAAATATTTATTAAGCACCTTGAAGATGCAAGGCTTCTTGCAGGGCTCTGTGAAAGTTGCATGGATGAATCAGAGATAAGGAATACATGGTAAGTAATATAGAATCTAGAGAGTTCACTCTCAGCCCAGTGGGTATGGATGGTTGGGACCCTGGCAGTGATCCAGAGGTGGGTACAATTTGCAAATGTCAAGATGCATGGAAGGGCATTTGGGTTGAAAGTCTGTGTTGGTTTGGAGTTATGTACCCCAGAAAAACATGTTCTTAAACTTAGTCCATTCCTGTGGGTGTGAACCCATTGTAAGTAAGACCTTTTGATGAGATTGCATCAGTTAAGGTATGGCCCACCTCAATCAGGATGGGTCTTAATCCTATTACTGGCATCCGTTATAAGCCATGTGAAACTCCAACAAATAGAGAAAAAAACACAGGAAGCAAGAGCTGAAGGTCAGCAGAACCTGGAAGAGAACAGAGAGGCCAGGAGAGGCCGTCATGTGCATTGTCATGTGACAGAGGAGCTAAGGACCAAGGATCACTGGCAGAATTCCAGTCTTCTGGCTCCTGGTTGCATTAGTCAGGGTTCTCTCGGGAAACAGAATCAACAGGAGATATCTGTCAATAATATGAGATTTTATAAGAGTCTTTCATGTGACCATGGGGATGCACAAGTCCAGGTTCTGTAGGCAGGCTGCAAACCAGGGGCTCTGATGAAAGACCAATGAAAGGTCCTTGATGAGTTTCCGGGAGACACTGGCTGTCCAAAGACAAGCTGGGAAATTCTCTCTGAATTTTGAAATCACTTCCCCTTTTAAGGAATTCAACTGATTGGATAAAGCATCACCCATTGCTGATGCAATCTCCCTGACTGATGCAGATGTAATCAGCTGTCCACACAGTAAACTCACTGGTGACCAAAGTCCATAAATGCTCTTGTATTACAATTAGCCCAGTGCTCGCTTGACCAAACACCTGGACACAATTACCTGGCCGAGTTGACACATTAGCCTAACCATCACAGTCCACACATTGTCAACTCAGCAACCATACACATTACCTTAAACCATACTTAGTCTCTAAGTAAAAACAACAACAGACAAGCATGCATATATATTTCTGCCTAACCGTGTTCAACTTGACTGCGTACAATTGGAAAGCATCACCTCAATGACACCTCAGTTTGGACTTTTCCTAGCCTCAAAACTGTGAGCCAATAAATTCCCATTATTTAAGCCAACCCATTGCATGGTATTTGCTTTGGCAGTCCGAAAACTAAAACAAAGTCACAATATAGTATCATCAATCTGTGTTGGCTTTTGAGAACAACAGGATATGCACAGGAAAACTTATTACTATGGTTTAGTTGGAGCTTTCAGTTACATAAAGTTATAAAGTATTAAATTTAGATCGAGGCCACATTGTGGTGGTGGTGGGGGGTGAATTTGGATCTCAGGTATGACAGATTTGTTTCATTTCCATACCAACGCTAATGAATTGCTGGTAGTACTGTGTTAAATAGGATTCTGAGACCTCATCTGGGATTTATCAGTAAAGAGTATTGTGATTCTTAGCAATGTTTCATATGCTGCTGGGACATTTGCCTGGCATTTGAGATCTCTGTTCTAGTCAACTGCAAGCCAAGAGATTTTGGAAAAGAGGAGTTATATATATCAGGATGATAGTTCTTGAAGAACTCCCAAACTATTGTTTCCCTTCCATAATTGGTACTCTGAGAACAATGAATTCACTTAGTAAATAAGCTTGGGTAATGGAAGTCAAACTATACATTTTATTGTTGGGATTTTGATAAATACATTGGCATATGAAAGTGCCTGAAAAGTTTCATGATTAAAAAAATGTAAAATAGGGGGGCGGATGTGGCTCAAATGGCTGGGCGTCTGTCTCCCATATGGAGGGACCTGGGTTCGATCCCCGGGACCTCCCGGTAAAATTTGAAAAAAAAAATAGTATTTAAAAAAAAAATGTAAAATGGCTAATAAATAGGTGAGAAAGACCCCATTTCAGTATTCACATAAACAAACACACACATAGACACACCCACACCCACCCACAGTACATGTATATAATAAATATGTCTGCATGTATATATGTATATATGTTTTCATATATATATGTATGTGTATATACATATATACTTACATATACGTGTGTATATATATATATAAGCTCATAACTAAATAGCTTACTTTCATTATTGTGAAGGAGATCAAATCAAGTTTGGTATGATAACTTTTGCATTATCATATAATTGGTATGAAGGATCTCTTCAACTTTATTGGTTCTATAATCTAAACTTGAAATTAACTTTACCCATAATCAGGATCTTTTCTACTTAACCTCTATTTTTATTAATTTATTCAACCAATATATATCGAACCTCTATATGTGGTGGGCACTGTTGCAATCCTTGGAGACAGAGCAGGGAACAAAACAACAAAAATTTCTATCCTTGTGGGGCTTGTCTTCTAATGAAGGGGACAGCCAAAAATCATGATAAAAAAAAAATGTAGTAAGTTAGATCAGTTAAGTGCTAAGGGGAAAAAGTAAATCAGAGAAGTATGTGTAAATGTGTGTTGGAATGGGTTCTGAAATTACCCACAGGGTAGTCAAGAAGGCCTCACTGAAAAGGTGATATGAGCCAAGGTCTGGAGAAAGGAGGAGCCTGGGCTAGTGGCTATCTGGAGAAAGTGCATTTTGGGCACAGAGAACAGCAAGTGCAAAGGCCCTGAGGTGAGAGTAAGTCGGTCATGGTCATGAAACAGCCACGGACCAATAGGAGGGTCATAACAGCTGAAGATAGAGAGCCTGGCTCTCCTTGTAGCACAGGACGTTGGCTTGCCTTTTGAAAGAGCTGGGCAAGCATGGGAAGGTGTGAGTGGGGTGTGCCATGAGAGATGAGCCATAGCTCAGAGCAGATATTTGCAATACATGCCTAACACACTTTTACAAAGAACTGCTAAATAGCAATAAGGAAGAGGCAACAACCTAATGGAAAATGAGGCAGAATGAGAACAGGATCGCTCAGGCTGTTGTGCTGAGGATAGAATGAACAGGGTGAGACCAGAAGCAGGGACAGCAGTTAGGAAACTTTCACAGTAGACTAGATTCAGGATGGCACGGACAGGGAACGGGATGGTAGCAGTCGGAAACGTCCAAGAGTAGTCAGATTCTGGTACGTTTGGAGCGTATCATTCAGAGACTTTGCTCATGTGTGGTGTAAAAGAATTTGAGGAATCAAGGATGACTCCGGTGTCTTTGACCTGATTACAGAAACTTTCCTTTAATAAAGATGTGCTTGACTTACTGTTCCCAGAGCCCTCCCTCCACCACAGCTGAGACCAATAAATTATTATAAACAGGCTTAACTGTCCCTGCAGTTCCCCTTGGTCCAAAGAGCAGGAGGGATTCCAGACAGAGGAAAGCAGATAGGCCTGTATCCTGTGCCTGAATGCCCACTTCTGTTGTCTGAGAGAGGACTGCCACTTTGCTCCCCTCCACCGCCATTATTCAAGTCTTCATATGGACTCAAGGTCTTATTGAATCTCCATTCCTGGCTACCTGCTTTCAAATCCTTGATGCCAGCCACCACCCTGCCTTGTTCTCCATCCATTTCCTACTGCCAAATGCAACGGCACCGAGTGGCCAGGACATCTACCTGCTGCCTACAGCTGGGCCTCTATGATGTTGACATTTTGACATCCTGGCCTGGACCTGTTGCCTGCCACTGGCTGTCACAAGCCCCTAAAGCTCTCTGGCTCTTCCCATGTACTCAGTTCTTACCAGCCCTTAGGTTAGTTCATTCACTCAAGGACTCATTCATTCATGCATGAATTAATCCATCCAAATGAACACTGACTGCCTGCCTACTCAGCCTGAGACATCCATCTGCTGGGTACTCTAGAGGAAAGGTGAGTAATAGGTAAACTCTATTCTCTAGAGGGAATAGGAATTTCCTAGAGTCTGGGAGGGCATGGGCTGATGAGGGAGACAAGTGAGTGAACATTTACAGTGAATTGTGAAAACTGCCTTCAAGCTATAATTCCCTTTACAAAATGGCGGCATGTTTCTGTTTGTGGCGGCTTGAGTTATGCCCCAAATTTAGACGCGTTCTTCGTCTTAACCCACGTTCCTATGGGCATGAACCCATTGTACACAAGACCCCTTGGAGATGTTCTTTTTAGTCAAAATGTGGCCCAACTGGGCGCTGGATGTGGCTCAAACAGTTGGGCATCCGTCTCCCATATGGAGGGACCTGGGTTCGATCCCCGGGACCCCCCGGTAAAAAAATAAAATAAAATAAAATTTAAAAAAAGATGTGGCCCAACTGAAAGAGGGTGGGCCTTAATCTGATTACTGGAATCCTTAATCCAGATTACTGGAGTCCTTTGTAAGCAGAGGAAATTCAGAAACAGAGAAAGAAAGCTGTGGGGAGCAGCCAGAAGCTAGAATTCAGCAGGAACCTAGTTGAGAAAGGAGGTGCATAAGTCAAGGAACCCGAGAATTGCTGGCCAACCAGAAGGCTACCAACTCTGGGAGCCTTAAACTGTGTGCCAATACATTTCCACTATTTGACTCAAGAGTGGTATTTGTGATGGCAGCCAGGAAACTACGACACTGCAGTACAAAGAACGTTTTACAGCACGGGATAGTAGTTAATCCAACTGAGGATGGAGCTCTGGCTCTTCTATTTACTAGCTGAGTGACATTGCCAAGTGGCTTAAGCTCTGTTACTTCAGTTTCTTCATCTTTGACATGGGAATATTAATGGTAACTACCTTGTAGGGTGGTTGTGAGGATGAAGCAAGATATTCATGGAAAGTGCTTTATCATAGCCTCTGACATATACTGAGTCAATTAAATTTTAGCTTGTTTGTTTTTTTTCTGCTCATCCTCTTTTTCTTCTTCTTTTCCTCCTCCTTCATTTAGTTTTCTCCTCCTTTTCCGTCCTCTTCCGTCTCTTTCTCTTAGCATTCTAAATGGGTGCAATAAGAACACAGGAAGAAAATCTGTGGCATGAGGGAAACCTTATCTGATCCCAGTGTTAGGAGACCAGGCCTCTCTTAGCATCCTGCACTGAGCTCAGCCATAGCATTGTTTAAACCTTGCACAGTGCCAAGTCTAAAGAAGTGCCCGATAAATATTTCTCTTTTTTTTTTGTAATACATTTGATAACATCTTTATTAATCGGCTCAATAAAATTATCAACACATGGCCAAATTTTACTGTGCAATGCATGTCAATGCAAAACTTCCAATTATATCTCGAAGTCTGCCAGGAGAGGAAGAATAATCCATTAAAATTACATGACTGAAGAATGTTACCAATAAATATTTCTTGAATTAAAAAATTAATGAATGTCAAGGCTTCCTAGTGGAGGTGCCAATTGAATCAAATTTTACAGAAAGAATTAGTCCTATTTTTTAGTGATATCTCAAGCAGATTCCATAATAAGGAGGTCAGTTTCCATTATTAAATGCAGTCCAGCCCAGTTAAATATTTTAATCTACCCTTTTGAAAACTATAGGCTCGGACAAGGACTTGGAATAAAACGAAGACATGTTCAGCTCTTTCACCCCTTCTGCCACGTCCCCCAGGATCCAGCTTCACTGAGTCAGAGAGTCAGGCAGCAGAGATGTAGAGAAAAGGGCACATGTCTCTTTAGTTGACTGGTCTTGGCCGTGATTCTTCCTAGTTGGCCATTTGGGCTTTGTTGACATCCAAATGCGCTGGCATTTTCATTTGTGTGGCAGGTGTCCAGACGCTGGCTCTCTGTGGACATGTGCTTGGGTTTTTGGAGAACCTCGGAGGGGGTCCCACTGTATAGTTTCCAGCTGCAGTTTCCTCGCATCCATCAGCCCTCTCCCACCAGTTCCTGCCATGAACTCTTGTTGCTCGGGCATCCTTACTCAGTAGGCATCCCTCTTGACCTGAGGCTCCAGCACGTTGGCGCAAACACAGGCAAGTTTCATTATGTCCACTCAGTGATGAGAAATTCACACAATCCTGCTATACCTGCCATCCCTACGCTCTGTCCTGATATCCGTGGGTCATGGGGAGCTCAGCCAATCTACCACCGAAGCAGATGTCTGTTCAGGACACTGAAGGTGCAGCTCCTTTTGTAGCTTGTACCCCTAGTTGTTGCTTTAGTCTTTAAAATTATTTTTAAATGTAAAGTATAGTATATATGCACAGACTGAAGAATGCTAAAAATCAGACAGACAAGCAAAAAAAAAAAAAAAAACCAATTTCGAAAAATGATGTATTTCCCAGTACCTCTGTAGTCCCTGAGTGCACACTCTGATTCTGGATTTTGTGTTAATCCCATTCTTATGCATTTTTTGGGGGAAACAAGTATTTTTATTTTGGTGTGTGTTCTTCTCATTTTTCTATAAATACATATCTATAGTTTTTTAAAAATAAAATTTTATTGAAGTACATCATTCATACATGCACATATATAAATAATAAATATATAGTAAAGTTTGTGGCTTTATGAAGCAAACATGCATATCATCATACAAGGCTCCCGTACATCTCCCTACCACCAGCACCTTGCATTGTTCTGAAACACTTGTTACAAACTATGAAAGAGCATTGGCAAAATATTACTACTAAGTATAGCCTGTATCTTACATTTGGTCTATCTTTCCCACAAGGCACCCAATTATTAACACCCTTTATGAGTATTATATATTTTCTATCACTCAGGAGAAAACGTTCTCATATTTGACCTGTTAACCACAGTCCGTCTTAGAAAATGTCAACCTTTCCAAATTTATTGAGACTTGTTTTATGACCCAATATATGGTCTATCCTGGAGAATGTTCCATGTGCAGTTGAGAAGAATGTCTATCCTGCTGCTTTTGAGTGCAATGTTCTGTATATGTCTGTTATAGGTCATGTATCAAATTGCTCTGGGTCTCTCATTCCTTATTGATCTGCCATCTAGATCTATTGATGAGAGTGATGTATTGAAGTCCCCAACTATTATTGTAGAGGTGTCTATTTCTCCCTGCAGTTTTGCCAGTGTTTGCCTCATGTATTATGGGGCGCACCATGCTGAGGTGCATAATATGATTATTTCTTAATTTTATTAAAAACAGTTTCTTTCTTTGTCTCTTATAACAGCTTTTGACTTAAAGTCTATTTTTCCTGGTTTAGTATTGCTACCCCAGCTCTTTTATGGTTAGTATTTGTACGGAATATCTTTTTCCTTCCTTTCACTTTCAACCTATTTGTGTCTTAGGGTCTGAGGTGAGTCTCTTTTAAACAACATATAGTTGGATCATGCTTTTTTCCTATTCTTTCAATCTGCTCTTTTGATTGGGGAGTTTAATTCATTAACATTCATTGTTATTACTGTAAAGGCATTACTTCAGCCAGTTTTGTCCTTTGGTTTTTATATGTCTTATCTTCTTTGCCTCTCTTTTCCTTTATTGCCACCTCCTTTTTTGCACAGTCGATCTTTTATGATATATCTGACTGCTCCCTTTCTCATTTCTGTTTCTGTATATATTTTAAAAATATTTTCTTTGTACTTGTAATATTACCCTGGGGTTTATATTACACAACCTACCTCTATAACATACAATTTATATATGGAAAGATACCAGCTTACCTTCAATAGCATACATGTTCACTGATCCCATATCCCTCTCTTTCCCTCTTTATGTTGTTTTTGTCCCACTTTACCACTTTATATTTTGTACTTCTGTTATCAGGAAATATGCCTTTTTCTTGTTCAATTGTATTCTGAGTTTTACAGGAATTAAAGAATAGAGTTGTATATTGAGTGTACAGTACTATTGGGTTTTGCATTTACCCTTTTAGTAGTAACTCTTACTTATAATCTTCATTTCTTCACACTGTTTCCTGCCACTCTTTCCTGGCTTTTCTTTTCAACCTATGGAACTCCTTTAGTTATTCTTATACGGCAGGTCTCTTGTTGATGAACTCTCTCAGTTTCTATTCATCTGTGAATATCTTAAACTCTATCTCATTTTTAGGCCAGTTTTGCCAGATAAAGAATATTGGGCTGGCAGTTTTTCTCTTTCAGTATCTTAAATATATCATACCACTATCTTCTTGCCTACATGGTTTCTTTTTTTAAAAAAAGATTTATTTTTATTTATTTATTCCCCCACCTCGTTGTTTTGCACTCACCATCTGCTCTCTGTGTCTGTCCATTGTGTGCTCATCTTCTTTTTTTTTTAAGGAGGCACTGGGAACCAAACCCGGGACCTCCCTTGTGGTAGGTGGGGGCCCAACTTATGCTTGAGCCACATAAGCTTCCCTACATGGTTTCTGATAAGAAATGGGCAATTAGTCTTATTGAGGATCCCTTGTCTGTGATGAATCACTTTTCTCTTGCTGGTCTCAGAATTCTCTCTTTATCTTTTACATTTGACATGCTGATTAGTATGTATCTCAGAGTAGGTCTATTAGGATTTATTCCGTTTGGAGTACATTTTGTTTCTTGGACATGTATATTTATATCTTTCATAAGAGTTGAGAAATTTTTGGTCATTATTTCCTCAAATATTCTTTCTTTCCCTTTTCCCTTTTCTTCTCCTTCTGGGACATGCATGATACACATGTCTCTATGCTTTGTGTTGTTACTCAAATCCCTGAGACACTGCTCAATTTTTTCTATTCTTTTTTTTCTTTGTTATTCTGACTCTTGATTTCAATTGTCTTATCTTCTAGTTCACTGATTTTTCTTCTGTCTCTTCAAATCTGCTGTTGTATGCCTCTAGTGTATTTTCATTCTCTTCTACTGTGGTTTTTATTTCCCTAATTTCTGTTGTGTTTCTTTTTATACTTTCAAATTATTCTTTATGCTCACACATTGTCTTCTTAATATCCTTTAGTTCTTATCTGTATGTTCCTTCATCTCCTTGAATTGATTTAGATTTGTTTGAATATCTTTGATTAGTTGTTGCAACTTCTGAGTCTCCCCTGAAGTTTTAATTTGTTCCCTTGACTGAGCCATCGCTTCCTGTTTCTCAGTATGGCTTATAATTTTTTGCTGATATGTAGGCATCTGATTATATTGACATGTTAACTCTGATGGTCTGTTTCTCCACCTTGCCTGTAGTTTTATTGTTGATTGGCTATGTGTCAAGGTTCTCCTTTGATACTCAGTCTGACTTATTCCAGAACTTTAGAATAGCCCATTTTAAATGGATTAGATTTGCTCAGCTTTTTCTTCATCAGATTATTGCCCTGGATATGCAGTGCAGTTTTTAAGATTGCACTTTTTGTGCAATTGTTTCCCCTCTAGGAAAAAAGCTCCCTTTCCTCTCTTTCTCCTCTGGGAATCTTGATCTGTTCCATTTGATTTTGTGCAGAATTTTCTCCCTAGCACCTATGATTTGTTTAAATTCTCCCCCTCACTCAGTGCCCCATTTTCCTTACGCTTTTCTGTTGTGGGAGCTGCCCTATCTTACAACATTTCAGTCTAATGCCCCCTTTTTCCCATGAGGCTTTTCTGCCTCTGGTTTCTTCCTCATTAGGGTATCCCTCCCTGGGGATGAAGTCAATCCAGAAAGGTGGGTCACTTCAGAAAAGCCCATTTTGTGATTAAGTGGTCTAGCTGAGACTGGATTGAGTTTCTATTTTCCCTCCTGGGGGCCCTTTTGTATGCATCAGCCTAATTGACTTGTGTTCTGTCCTGGGCCTCTGCAGACTTAGGTCCCTGTGCCTGGATACGTAGGAAGTTCTAACTCACTGGTTTGCTGCTGTGAGTCTCTCTATAGACTTTGTTTGTGGTGGGAAGTTCCTGGGTCATGCTGTGCGAAGCCCAAGCTCTGTGGGACCCAGTGAGGGGGAGGGGAACGGGACCGACAAGCATCCAAGATGGAATTTCCTTTCCTGACATTTCTCTTTTTCTTTGATTCAGCGTTTGTGGGGTCCTTCTCCAATCTCTACCATCCTCCAGAGTTCTAAGCAAGTAGGATTTATCCTTTTATTCATTAAATCTCTGGGGAAGCTTTTTCAGGGGATGTCTTATGCCACCACGTTGATGACATCACCTCTTGATGTTGTTTTCTTTGTATTTATATTATTTGGGTTTCACCAAGATTGCTAGAAATCCAGGTTGTTCCTTAGCATCCAATTTGTGAATCTTCTGTGATTATTTCTTTAAGCCCTTTTCTATCCCATTTTCTTTCAACACTTTTTCTCGGAATCCAGTTACATGTGTGTCAAACTATTCAATATTGTATTACATGTTTCTGTTAAGTTTTAAACACCTTTTAATTATCTCTATCTTTTCTTGAAGTTCACTGCTATATTTTTTCACAGTGATCATTAGACTGTTAAGTCTAGACAATTTTTAAAATTTAAGATATTATATTTTTCTGCTTTAAAATTTCTATTTAGATATTTTTGAAGTTTCAATTTATTTGATGAGATTTCTCATATATTCACTCATTCTTTTAATCTTTTATTATAAATTGTATGTATTAGTAGTTCTAAAAATGAAAATTCAAGCCCTGACTGAAAGAAAATAGCCACACCTCCTATATCTGGATTATAACTATACCTAAAATCCATTTAAAACATCAAAAAATAAATCAATAATAAAAAGAAACAACACAATTAATAATGGACAAAAAATTTGAATAGAATCTTCACAAGGAAAGATATATAAATGACTAGCTAGCATGTAAAAATGACCATATTGCCGTTAGTCTTCTGAGAAATACAAATACCATTACACTACCAGTAGACAGGCTAAAATTACAGTCTGACAATATCAACTGTTGTAGGTGATTTTAAGAAATTGGAATTCTCATACACTGCTGGTATGTAAAATGGTTCAACCAAGTTGGAACACTGACACTTCTTTATAAAGTTAAATATTCTTATTATTTATGGCCCAACAATTCCTTATTAGGTATTTACCCAAGATAAAGAAAAGAATGTATCTACAAGAAGGTTCATAAATATTCATAACAGCATTATTCTTAACCATCACAAGCTGGAAAAACAGCCCCCCAAAATTTCCCCCCAGGATAGTCATTAAACAAATTATGGTATATTCATAGACTGATACGTTTTTTCAGGAATAAAATATATACAGACTACAACACGAATAAATGTAAAAACATTATATTAGGCAAAGCAAGCCAGACCTAAATGACTCTTTTTATATTAATTTCAAGAAGAGGCAAATCCTATCTATGGTGAGTGGGGAGATTTTGCTGTTGTATCTTTTGATGGATATTAATGTGTAATAGCTTGTTTTGTTTCTTTTTATTTCAATTTTTAAAAGAATAATCATGCATACCATACAGGATTCCCATACATGGCCCCACCACCAACCATTTACATTGTTGTGACACTTTTGTTAAAAAAAACAACAACAAAAAAAATCATCACAGTGTCACTGCTTCATATAGTCCATAGCTTATACTTGGTGTATTTTGTCCACAAACCATCCTATTATTAGCACCATGTATTAGGACTGTATATTTTTTATAATTCATGAGATAATGCTCTCCTATTTGTGCTGTTAACCCCAGTCCGTCACTCACCACGGGGTTCACTGTGCTATACAGGCTCTGCCTTGTACAATCCATCCAACATGTACACTCAGTGGCTCTCAGTTTCATCACAGGCTTGTACCCCAAAAGGAAAAATCCCATACCTCTTATAGAACCCCATTATTGACCCTTAGCATTGGTAATAGCCTATTTTGAAATGTAACTTTTAGCATTATAAAATGACCCTTATTTGGCTTGTTGAAACCTTTGACTGAATTTCTACCTCAATATGAAATTTTTAGTTGGTGATTTCAGCTCATTTACAGTCCCTTAGTGACTGACGCTTTTGGTTTCAGGTCTGATAATCTTGTTTCATAATATATTTTCCATATTTCTAGACTAATTTTTCCGATAATAAGTTTGCCTTTTTTATCTTTTCTATTGGTATTTCTTCTGGTATTTAGGAAGTTTTGACATTTTATATTTAGTAGTTTTATTTATTCTCATATTTTTAATACTATTTTTAATCACTTCTTTCTTTGGATACTGTTTGCTGGTTTCCAACCACAAATGAGACTAAAGTTCACTTCTCTTTCTTTTGCCCTATCCTCCAAGTTTAAACACTAACACTAAAGTTGAAGTCTTAAAGTACTTAAGCTTCTACTACTTCATTTATTAATCTAAAATATGCTTTTAAGTCTTAGATATACTTCAAGTCTGAAATATACTTATGCCTCTACTACTTCATTTGTTAGCTTCAAGTAATATTATTTTACTCCTAGTTAGTTCATATGAGGTAATCCTAAAGCCTATTCCACTCTCCATTATTCCTATCTGGTATTATTTTGTTTATGCTAATGTCTGAACATTTTAAAGGATATATTTTCATTCCTCTTTCCATATTTTAGTCTTAGTTCCACGAAGTTAAGTATTTGCTAAACCTTACTTACACATTGCACCTTTGAAGCTCCTTTGTGATACATTAAGAAGAAATCCTAGGAATAATATTTCTTAAAGTCTTGCATATTATAACTTTCGTGTGTGGCTCTTATTTTGAAGGAAAGTTTTGATGGACATCCGATTCTTTTCTCACATTGCCTTTCCTTTAAAATTTTTTTAGAAGTTACTTTCTTTTTCTAGCATAAACTGTTGCTTTTGAGAAGTCTCATATCACTCTGATTGTCTTTACCTTAAAAATGATTTTAGAATATGGCTTGATGTTGGTCAATTTTGCAGTTTTCCTTCATAGGCACAGTGTCCTGCCATGTAATTTTTTAGGAGGTGTCGGGGATTGAACCTGGGACCTTGCACATGCCAAGCAGGCGCTCAACCACTGAGCTGCAGGCACTCAACCACTGAGCTACACCCGCTCTGCGAACCATGTAATTTTCGTTGTGTCAGGAATTCTTTTCAATTAGACTGTTTTAAATATGTGTTCTTGTCCATTACTTTAATTTTTCTTCTTGGCAGACTCCAATTGTTTGCATGCTGACTCTTGTTTTCCTGTCTTCTGTGTCACATTGTATTAGTTTCAATTGCCACTGTCACAGATTACATAAACTCAGCGACTTGAAACAACGTAGATTATTTTACAGGTCCGGAAGTCCCAGGTGTGAAATGCATCAGCAGGGCTGCATTGCTTCTGGAGGCTGTAAGGGAAAATCAGTTTATTGGCCTTTTCCAGCGTCTAGAAGCTTCCTGCATTCCTTGGCTCATAGCCCCTCATGGCTCTGAGCTCTGCTTCTGCTGTCACATCTCCTTCTACCCTGACCCTCCTGCCCCCCTCTTATAAGTACCTTTTATACCTTGCATGCACCAGGATAACCCGATATTCTCCCCATCTCAACAACCTTAATTTAATCACATCTGCAAAGACCCTATTGCCAGGTAAAGCAACATATTCACAGGTATCAGACAGAAAGATGTGGATACCTTGGGGGGCTATTATACTGCTTGTCACTTAGGTTTTTCTCAAATCCTTTTTCTCTTCTCTTCATTTCTATTCCATTTGCCTTCTGTTTTCTTCTTTCTTGTCCCTCTAACCTCTACTGTGATTTTTATGGTCTTTCTTTGTTTTTGTTTTTGTTTTTGCTTTTCTAATTAAATCTTCCTTTATGAAATATTCTTTTCTTTTCCCCCCTTAATTCTTTATTGATATCTATAAATTTGTTCTGGGTTTTTATATTTCTTCTTTAAAAAAAAAAAACCAAAACTGCACCTGTTTTCTAATATTGTAGATTCATCTGCTCCATGATCTCATTTTTTTCTAGTGAATTCTCTGTGTTAATGATATCTTTTCATTGTAATAACTTGATATAGTGTTAGAATATATTCTTTTGTTGTTCCCCATATTTGAAGAAGGAACAAAATAAGAAGGGATTTCACGGATTCTCAGGCCTGGCGCCTTCTCTGTGTCACAGTTTAGGAATTTCTTCCTCTGTTGTTAGCAGGAAGGATTCGAAGTGTGGCTTCTCTGGGATAGCTACTGTTTTTTTTTCTCTGGCTGTGTTTAGTTCAGAAAAGTTTTCTACCTCCAGGTCCTCGGTTCCACGGCCATGCTCTCAGTAGCAGGCTTTGCATTTTGCTCTTCGAATACCTCCTTGGACTTCCTTTTTCTCAACCCTTTGAGCAGTCTTTCACTCTTTCATTCACAAGCTTTCTTTCTTACTCAGTTTGGTTTTTGTTTCCAATAGGACAAGGCATGGACCTTTTGAAAGCAGGGTTTTCTGGATATTTTTGAGATTTTATTGAAGATTTTATTGAACCACCACATCTATTTCAGTTTCTCCCACATCAATGTGAGTCTGAGCCCATGAGTCCTTTCCCCAACGTCACTAATTGCTCTCACTTTAGCATTTGGGAGGTTGGGGTTTTCATCAACGGGGATGGAGACACTGTGGCTGAACCAGGCTGAGGGGCATAGCAGCCAAGTTAGAATGAAGCTGTTATGGTAATATAACCTGAACTCTCAATCCAGTTTTGACTAGTGTCAGGATATCAAGAGAAATCATCTGTAAACCAGGCTTGAGATTTTTCCTTATCAATCAACGAGTCAGAGGAAATTCTGAATGAGGTGAGGGGTAAGTGATACACAGCAGGGATGGACACTCTGAGAATTTGAGAGTCCTCATCCATGCTACTAAGCGTGAATCAGGACCTGCCCAAGCCTGACCTAGTTTATATCTCTTCCACTTTGAAACGGAGGGCTGTGGGACATGCTTGTCTTTAGCAGTGGGTCAGACAACACCCCTTCCCTTGAGGATGTTCCATTCAGGTCACTTGATCACATGTCCCTTAGTCTTGTGTTCAGTCTCTATCAGAACTTAACAGCAATCCAACAACTGTTTCTCAAAAAGTTACTTATTAAGGAGGGCATGGCTTTCTCCACAGCTCCTGCTGTGATTTTATTTTCAGGGATTCTTACAGCAATTTGTTTAGTCACAGGTAATTTGAACACTTTTGGTTTCATTGATTGGCACAGATTAAAGATGGCTGCCCATTCTTTACTGCTGCCATTAAAAGGTGCACTGATTCCTCTCCCCGTAAATATGAGTTGACTTATTAACGTGTGTGACCAACAAGGTATGGTATGAGCAATGCTCAGCCAGTTCTGAGCTGAGCCTTTTATAAGAACTGGCAGCTTCTACTTTTCCCTCTTGGGGACATGAGCAGCTATGTAAGAAATCTCATTACTTCAAAGCTTCCATTCTGTGGGGAAGCTCAAGCTACACAAACAGACCATATAAAGAGACCACAGGGAAAAACACTTGGCCAGCCTTCAATCCTTCCAGACCTCAGTCATTTGAGTTGTCCCAGTGAGGCCCAGACATTGTAGAAGAGGCATGAGTCATCTCCACCGAGCCCTTCTCAAAGTTTAGATTCAAGAGCTAAATAAACCATTGTTGTGACTTAAAAATAATTATAATTTTTGGGTGGTATGTTATGGCAAGATAGATGACTACTGGATTCTGGCTCAAAAGGACCAGTTAGCATAGCTCCTTATACTGAAACCTGACCCAGCCGGACCCAGTTCTGGGGCTTCACTTGGATTGACCCCACTTCACAGTCAGCCTTATGGATGACTTGGTAAATGTACCAGAGCAGAGCACCCAAAGGGCAGTATATGCTGCTTCTGAAGACCAAAGAAGACACCACCACCAAGTGTTTGACTCTCTTGGTGGTAGGGGGTGCAAGATAAAGCAATACCTATTTCATTTGGACCAGTAGGGAATATTGCAAACTTTGGATATATAGAAATGTGTTGTGGTGGCAGGTCCCTGAATTTTCCTGGACTTTATCATCCATCTGTTGGCATACAAATTTCTTACCAAGGCCTTGAGGATATGCTTATTAAGTCCTGTCAGCAAGATGTCATAAATAGAGTGGTGTTTGCAGGCACCATATTGTTTTCTGCTTATTTAACCTTCAGTAAGGACAGAGGTCTAGGAATATTCCTTTATCTCACCTAGACCCAGGGGGAAGTTTATATCAACACAACCTCTAATACAATTTTGGATGGTTATTAGTATTTATTTAGTGTTCTCTGCATCATTCTTCTCTGAGTTTGAGGATTGCTGGCTTTGCTAAAGAATCAAAGTAGCAACGTTTTGTTAAACATCACAGCCTTATTTGAGCCATGTATTGAGCAATTAAGAAAGGTGTTTATGCGTACTTGAGACACAAGATTCTCAAAAGTTATTTTGAGACAGCTGGTGAAGACCTGAGAAACTGGGAGCTATGACTAATTAGCCATCTTAGTTGAAAACTGACCACAAAGAGGAATATATGAGTTGTTTCTTGTTAAGTTCCCATAAGGCTGTGAATTCCTGGACAAAACATCACATTTCCTATCCTAAGGAGAATGAAAAAAAAAAGAGTCTTGACAATTTTTATTTATATATTAAAGAGGAGGTTCTTCTCTCCTAAAATTGTAGAAGATGGATTACAATAAATCCTTGAATATTAGGTCCAGGGAAATGTATATGAAATATAAATTTGAATAGGATAAAGTAAAAGATATAGTTTAGTTCACTCATTACCTTATATGTTGTTATACCCCAAAAATACAAATACATTTAGGTAAATGCCTGGTTGAGAGATCTATGTCAATTTATCAAGAGAATTTAGAAATATTTGTGTAGGATTGATATTAAGAAACACCCTTATGCCCTTTATTTATGGCAAATGAGAATTCCAGGGGATGTATTATGATTAATAAAAAAAAATAAATCCAAGCACTCCTATTTGCTAGAGAATGGTTTAAACATTGAGTCAGTGGGTTGACTCTTTATCTCAGCCACTTTCAGCTACGCTTTTGGAAGAGTGTGTGTGTGTGTGTGTGTGTGTGCATATTCCTTAGAATTTTTCAGGTACTCACCTCACTTGACTAAGAGCAGAAATGCTTAATAACTTAAATGCTCTCCCCTTTGCAATGAAGAGGCAGGAAATTAGTGAAAAGCGCTTGCTTGAGAGCTTTTACTCTGGAGGGCTTGCTCTGGAGATTGTGGTCATGTGTTTTTGTTTTGTTTTGTTTTGTTGAATGACATGGAGCTTCCTGAGTGGCGCAGCCTGTCCTAAGCTTAGGGGTCAATTAGTTGTTTCAGACCTCTTGGGCACAGTAGACACGCTCTACTGAGTACTTTCTGTACTCAGACTGTACAACAACCCTGAAGGCATTATTTTGTTCTCCCTTCTCATTGGATGGGTGAAGTTGCTCCGTTCCAGATGGGACTTGACCATTTCTCTAGGAGCAGAGGAGGACTCTGCTGGTTGTTGTTTGCTTTCTTTTTTATTGTTATTAATAAGACTATACTTCCCATTCATGGGCTTAGGCAGTTTACGTGCTGTCAAGATGTATTTTCTCCTCATTGGTAGAACTAAGACTAGTTGGGACCTGTGAAAATCACTGGCCAGCTTTTGAATTCTAGGTCAGCTTTTCCTGCCTCTCTTCTGTCTTTTTGGCAAATGCTCTATAAATTATTTCCCACAATTACTTGGAAGATTGATTGTTAGTAAAGGACATTATTGGGTCTTCTGGACCTCATATGTTCCCAACATACCAGTAATCGTTTGTGTTTTAAATAAGTAAAAATCAATCTTTTCTGTTTCAAAGTTTTGGCTCTTAAAGCCCTGCCCCTGCCCCCGCTATTACAAGTAACTTATATGGGAGTGTGTGTTTGGGAAAAGGAGATTTTCTCTGTGTACCTTTCAGGATTAGTATCAGTTTAATCCTCCAGAAGGAGGTGGAAGTGAAGCAGCCCACTCCTGTTTTCCTATCACAGACATATATCCTTTTCACATTTTCAGCATGTCTATTTCGATGCTTTTGAGTGGGAGAGGTATGTTGGTGGGCATGGCTGTTGGAAACAGATAAGAGAAAGAACTTAAAGATAAATTGGCAATCCAAAATGACTTCCATTTAAAAAAGAAAAAACAGAAGAGCTTCCATTTCTCCTTATTTTACAACTTTTAATGGCATGCCATTAAGAAATGAGAAATAGTTGTTTAATAGTTGGGTTATTGAATGTAATTGAGTCATAGTATATTTATCCAATACTCGTTCCTCTCTCAATACTAGTACAAATTAGTGAAGGAGATAACAAATCATTATACATATTTATGGCTAATAAACCATGAAAGCAAAAAAACATTTTGGAAGGCTCTTTATCTTAACTATTAGAAATAGGTATTCTGCATCTCTTTACATAAAGTACAGAATTTAATGCTTTCAAACCACTGGATTATGGATTAATTACCAAGATATCTATTCATCATGTTTATAGAATCACTTTGCTTATGTTTAAAGTAAGATTATTGTGTCTTCTTCTGTCACGCACAACAGCCCTTAAAAGACAAATTCCAATTTTTAGCCTTTAAGAAAAATAAAGTGGGAATATGAAAACAGGCACGAATTGAAAAGGGGACTAAGTTTGAAGAATGGTATATATTTTTATTTGTGTCTTACAAAGTCATATGGATTAGATGACATTCTTAAGGTATTTTAAATTAAAACTGCATTTTTTAAATAAGCAAGCATGTACTTTTGATCAAGAAGGGAAAACAGGAAAAGTCCTTTATATAATCTTTGAGTCTGTCATAGAACTAGGCACAGTATTACATATTATTTAATATTAAGTGAATATGAAGCTTATATTAAAACATTTGATAATATCTGAACATTGAATGTGTTCTCTGCTACTCTCAGTTTTGTTTCAAATTCTCTGTGCATATTTGTTCCACTCTTTTAAAAATGAAAATCATGTATTTTATCAAATCATTGCTGAATTTTGATTCTAGAGTATATTACAAATAGAATAAATGTCAATATTTATTCTTTCTTATAAAATGTTTAAAAATATTGATATACCTTAGAAAATAAAAGATCAGAAGTGAACATTTAGAACCTCAGCAATCAATATTAATTATTTTAATAAATGTGCCCTTTAAAGATAAATTAGCTACTTTTATATTTAAATTTAAATATTGAGGCATTCCATATGAAAATGAGTTTTCATATTATTGTTTTTTTGGCAAATGTTAATATTTAGCAAAGGAAAAAACACAAGGAATGTAGGGGTAAAAGGCAAGGGGTGATCCCAGTTGAAGTTTAATTTCCTGTAAAAAGACTATTTTCCTTCTTATGTGTTGATACTTTCCTACGATATCCTTATATGTAAGGATACTTACAAGTTCCTTTGAGATATTTAACTGTATTCTATCTGAATATAGATTTACATGTGAAATGAAAATGTGTCTCTGTAAAACTGTGCTCAAGGCATTCTTATAACAGAGAATAAATCATACTGAGAATGTATATCCACTGAGCCTAGTTTTAGGGAACTTTAAAAATTAAGATTAGAATGTGTATGTGGTAATGAATCCTGCATGTGTAGTGCATTGTGAGTGCTTGAAAATTAACGAACTATGAAAACAAGAAAGGGTTGAAAGAAAAGTTTAGTCCGTTCCAACTTATCTACCTAATTGGAGTAGGTGACGGAGCAGGGAATCCCAAATGGACCATAATTCAGAAATCAGCTTTCTTTGATTTTAGATTGTGTTTTTGAAGTTGCATTTGAATATTGGTGGGTTTCATGGCCTGGGAATGTTCAACTTTTCAAATAAAATAATGGAACCACATAGAACAATGGGAAAGGCGCCCAGCTTTCCCATTCCACAGTGGCATGCAGAATTGTCTTGATGCTGTGCTTTGGAGTGAAAAGTTTACCATTTACTCAAATGTGTGGCTCCTGCTCCACCCCCATCTGGAAGGATTCTTTCAGCCCACATCCCTGCTTACCTGTACCACCATTTTCAAAGTGGGGTTGTTGTTTCCTTGAGAACTTCTTCTCCACCAACAGCTGAGGTCAGGCTCTCCGTGCTGCCTCCATTAAAAGGGCTTGTTGCTTCTATCCTCCAGCTCCCCCTTTCCATCAGCTTACCGTATTCAGGAGTATTGAAGAACTTTTAACAAGCATTAAACAGCCTTTTGACTGATGGTGTGCACTCCAAGTCTGAAGACACCCTTTATGTTGCCCTGCAAAATGATTCTTCAAGATGCACATGCGACAATGTCCACTGTTCAAAAGTATTTTTTATGGATCCCTACTATAGCATATTGTCATTAGGCATTCTATTTAATATAGTAAGAAAGTAGTGGAAGGAGAGGCTATTCCATGATGTGTCTGCTGTTCTAAACCGAACCACTTTTTTCCCCCAAAATTCATCTTCTTTGTTCTAAGGTTATTATATTGAATAATCAGATATATGAGCAAGTAACTATAAATCCATTACTATATATATAGTTATATATATATATATATATATAGTAATATTATATATATAATAGCAATTTCATGATTTCTACCTTATGCGGTCTCTATTTATTGGACAATCAATGTAAATAAAACAAGACAAGAGAAAAGAAGGTTTTGCATTTTAGGAGCATTCCTTGCTGTATCTCCAAAGGCTCCATTTTAACAAAAATCAAGTGAACTTTCTCATCTCAGTAAACCTTCTAAAGGGTTAAAATTTAGCTACTGAAATTTATGCCAGGCTTCTTGCAACACACTATTTTCTGAAATGATCCACTTGGTTTTTCCACGTCTGTTGGTTTTTATTTTTCCCTTCTCGAGTTTTAGGAGTTCTCGTCACGAATTGTGAGATCTGTGGAGAGATTGAGCGGAGCTAGGGATACCCCAGTGTGCTTGTGTTCGAAAGGAGGCAGCCCTCTTGGGCTGTAACAGTCCTTCAAAAAAGTACGGCTCAGATGTCCACAAAGATACACGCTAGCTCTGCACTCTATTTTGGGGTTTCAGTCCTCCAACCTGACTCTGTTGCTTCAGTTTATATTTCTTTTCACGCTTATAAGGAAATGGGACTGGTCTCTGTTCTTATGCATCGTTATAATTATCAAGTTTATATTTATAAGAATATCCAGGACACAGAGCCATGGATTTTAAACCTTGGATTCTTTTTCAAATTAATCACTTAGCTTCACTGGTTAGGACAGACGACTAATAAGGCTGTTGTCACCGTAGGAGTGAAAAATGATTCGTGATCGTGACCCAAATCCTTGCTTTATCACACGTCCATGCTCTCTCCACGTGGGCAGCCAAGTTGGAAAAGTCCTTTCTGCTTCCTAGCTTGTAGAACGGAGCGAAGAAAATCTGGGTGACCTTTAAAGGATTGGAAATAGCAATAAAATGACCCCAGCAACTGGTAATGTAAATTGTCCTCCCTGCTGAGTTGCTGGAAGTCAGAGGGAGAGTCTTTGGCCACTAGCGCTGAAAAATATTGATGAGCTCAATCGATAGACATATTTATAGAAGTTGGCTTAGCCAGTAATTGGGTAGTTTGTTGATTTTTATAAACATTTATAAATTAATATAAACATCTTGTGCTATACGTTTGTGTTGCTGGAATGCATTGATTGGAAATTAAGGGCTTAGTGACTGAAGCATCTGGGCAAGAAAGTGGGTGAATCATCTCCACTATTGACACTTAAAGAGCTTGGTTTCCTGACAGTGAGTAATAAACATCCTGCTCTCAAAAGCCAGTGATGTCTGCCATTTCTCTCCTCCGCACCCATCCTCTGCCTCCGATGTTCTTTGGATAGATTTGCAAGCCTCGGTGGTGGAATATTGGAATAAAAGCTTGCCATTTTTAGCCTTAATTTTTGCTTTCCTGAGTGTTTAATGGCCTTATATAGTCGTAGCTACGGAAACATAATTCTGTTTTTACAAATGATACTATAAAGTCATGAAATCTTAGAATCATGAATCAGAATACGGGGATAATCATTTTGGATTATTGCTTGCCCTGCAAATTCAAGAAAGAAAAAAAAGAACTGAGACATAATCAGTCAATCTCATTTAAGCTAAATACTAATTATTTACCTTGCTAATTTCAATGAAAGTTAATTTTTAATGAAAATTATAAAAGCTTTTAGCTTCTAGTTTTATCACTGTCATTTCTAAGTCATGGTTTTCATCATGATGGCTAATATTTAAAATTAAATCAGATACACTTTTTTAAAGATTAAGATAGATGATTGTATAAATATGTTTTTAGGTACTCTTGCCTTAATGATATTTTTAATTACATGGCAACCTGTGCCAGCAGTGATCAGACCACATGCTTAAATCAAAGAGTTTCTAGTCAAAGGTTAGAGAACTCATATTCCAAAGAGGGCTGGCTTTTTCCTTCCTTTTCTTTTTAAAGCTTGTCACTATTTGACATAGACTGAACCTTTGATGTACATATAAGGTATGGTTTTTACTTTAATATTTTAGTTTATGATCTATTTTGTAGATGGAGGATGACATTCTGCGGGTGAAAAGTGGTAAAGCTCTTTCTAGAAAAAAAATTCTCTAGCCTAGAACAGCCATTTGGAAATTAATCATGCTAAGAATAACCTTAAACACATTAGATTATTTTTTCAAATATTAGAGATATTCCCAGAGGTGAGCAGCCAATTTTACACTAAGAATAACCTCATCTAGGACTGACATTGCTTCAGTATCAAAAATGCAAAGTATGACAGTTTCTACTAGCCAATGATTTTGAAGAAATCTGAGTGGTTTTTCATGTGCTACCTGATTCTGGGCAGGTTGGTTGCTGTATGTCTGTAAGAGTCACTTGTGTCCAGGTTGAAATATAAAATGAGTTAAACAATTTAATACTGTCTCTGAATTCTAATAAAACAGCGTACCACTAATTCATTAAAAATGTAAGAAAAGGGAAGCGGATGTGGCTCAAGCAACTGGGCTCCTACCTACCAGATGGGAAGTCCTCAGCTCGTCTCCTGGGACCTCCTGGTGAAGGCGAGCTGGCCCGTGCGGAGAACTGGCCTGCTTGGAGAGCTGGCGCAACAGAAAAGAGAGAATGAGAGACACAACAACCAGGGAGCTGAGGTGGCTCAAGCGATTGAGTCCCCTCTCCCACATCAGAAGGTCCCAGGATCAGTTCCCGGTGCCTCCTAAAGAGAAAGACAAGAAGAAGAGAAGACAAGCAAACAGAAAATGGACATAGAGAGGAAGACAGTGAGTGAAAAAACAATAAGGCGGTGGGGGGGAATGAATAAATAAAATAAATCTTTAAAAAAAATGTAAGAAAATTATTCCTGGAAGTTAGGCCTTTTGACAGTAATTTTATAAAACTGCTCTTAAAAGGATACAAAATATAGCTAAGCCAGAATTTTTTAAATTTTGAAATATTTGACAAACTTAAATAGGAAAGAACTTGCAAATGAATTGTGTACATGATCAAAATTTATTGGCAAGCAAAAATGCTCTGCATAGGTAATCATAGTAATTCTCTAACACTTACTAGGGAATTTTTATGTACCTACTATTGTAGTATTTTTGCCAGTATAATTTACCCTCTGCTTTGTATTGGAAGTAGGTCTTGATAGTGGCTCTGTGCATTTTTGTATTCTGCTCTTTATCTTTTCTCCCCTAGTGGATTTATCCAAGTGCTTTTCAAAAACTAGGGTGCAACATCCCCGTGGTTTGGGGCACACGATCAGAAGCTTAAAACTTGAGATCTGATTTTGTAACTTTGGCTTCAGTGACAACTTTCCAAACTATTATGGTCTTTGACCAACTGACCAAGAAATTGATGATCTCTGGCATAGTGAATAAAATTAATTTTGATTAAATAAGAGAAAAGCTACCGACGAACTCCAGGATTTCTAGTTTTTGTAATTATTATTTTTATGATCATCATACATGAGTTTTTTACTTCATTCATCCAACAGATATTGACTTATTACATATGCAAGATGCTGTGTTAAACAGTGGGGATATGAAAATGAGTACTAATGGACATGGGCTTTGCCATCACAGAGCTTAATGTGGGCAGGCAGGGGTGGGGAGCAGTGTAGAGACAGACTTTAAATAAACAGACTTTAAATAATTGCCTCTGTGACAAACACTAGAAGGAGTGATCCACAGTACTATGAGAGTTTTAATCGTGGGATGTCACCTCGCTAGTGAGGCTCTGAGGCAATGATGTTTTCAACTGAGATCTAAAGGATCACTAAGAGTTAACCAGGGAGGAAGTCAGGGGAAGAGCTTGTGCAAATGTCCTGTGGCAGGAGAGAGCATGGTAAGTAGAAGGGGCTACAAGAAGGCTGGAGCAAATAGAGAAAGAAGAAACCATGGAAGAAGATGATGCTGAGATGTTAGGTCTTAATAGTTCAAATAAGGGCGTTTTTGTCTTAGTCTTAAAACTCATGGGTCCCAAAATGGTAGGATTTTAATTAAATGTGGGAGGTTGACATGGTTTTTGTAGAAGATCACATTGGAAGGAGATCAGAGTGGATGTTGGTAGACCCATCAACAATTTATTACAGTGCTCTAGTTATTAAAAGGTCTATGCTTCATTAAGCATTAATCCCAAGTAAAACCATTTTGCTTTCTCCACTTACTTCCTTCAGAAAGATCATGTTGGTTCTCCCTTTCCTGTACCTTAATGTCCTCTGGAGCAGACCCCATACCTAGGAGATGCTTTTAGTCATTTGGTCTAGTTCTTGATGGCGCATTTAAAATTTCAATCTCACATGCACTTTCCTGCCTTCCTCCTTTCCTCTCAACACCATCCAGGCTTTGTGGGGGGCAGAGCTGTCTGTACTTTTACACCTTCTCACTCCTTCTGTTGACCTTTCATTCTTTGGTGTGTTGCGATGCTTCTGGAGAGGACATTGAGAAGGGGTAAAATAAATTTTCTTTTAGTGGATGATGATGTCAACCTCTCTTGACCATCATTGTTTCCTCGGTGATTACAACTGGCTGATGATATCAGTTGTGAGGCAGCTTTCCAAATGCCACGGTCGTTGGTGGAACACCTGTGGGATTTTCCCAATGCCTGGTCACTTCACCACTCTCACTCCCACCTCTCATATCCCACCCACGGCCTCTTGCTGCTGACTTCTCCTTGCCCAGCAGTCAGCCCTTCTGCAGGAGGTCCTGGCAGGATGACTCACATCTGGGATGTTTACTGGACCAAAAAGGACACTTATTCATCCTTACCCAAGCAAATGTGGGAGTGCAGGCTGTTACTTGGCTGCCTCTGTGAATTCACATCTCTTTCCAGTTCTTTGTCTCTTCAATCAACAGTCACAGGTAGCAAGTATGTGAACAAGTCTACCAAAAGAGAGAAGGCCATAGGAAGTCACCCTCCAATCTCTTGTAGCCCTCTTCCCTTGACTTGAGAACGGTGTTGATGGGGTGGTGAGTGGATCACAAAACTACAGACTCTTCTACTGTTCTCCTTGAATCCCCTCTCTCATCTACTTATCTCAATTGGAGGTAGATAGTTGGATGATGGCTGGGGGATTGAGCTGAATTAGACACTTCTTAATAAACCCTGAGGAAGTACTGGCCCTCAAATATTTTTCTTGGCTTTTTAGAATGTGGGATAATTTTTACTTTATATTGCCACCTTTAGCTCCTTCTTGGGGCAGGAAATATCTCATTCATTATCCTATATGGCTTGGCCCATAATGGTGTCAAAGGAAATGGAGATGATGTCTTAGTTTGGAAAATGTCATGATAAAATATACAGTACTTGGTAATCAGTTGGATATTGAGGGTGAAGAGAAAGGAAGGGAAAAGGGTGACTCTTATGCTACACAGTGGATGGTGGTATCATGGAAAACACCTGGAAAGAACCAAGGCTCCCCTTAATCCCATCCTGCTCCAAGGGACAGGGGAGCAGGATGTCAACACTATATGTGTTTAGCATGGAAACTCTGAGTTTGAAAACATATCAAACAGAGTTATAGATACAGGGCCAAATCTCAGAGGCAATGGCTGGGCTAGAGCTAAGACCAAATTGAGTGTCATCTTTTACAGTTGATACCCAAAGCCATGAAGTAGGGGTGGCATTCCCAGAGTGACTTTATAACGACAGAGAGAGGAGGTAGAGTACAGTGGATGTGTGTGTATTTGCACACACACAGTCTTAGTTTGCCGCCGCTACTGCAATGAAGTACTACAGACTGGTTGGCTTACACAATAGGAATTTATTTTCTCACATTTGGAGGCTAGAAGTCCAAGATGAGGTGTCGGCAGGATTGAGCTTCCTTTGAAGTCTGTTGTGTCTGGTGGTGGCTTGGTGGCGACCCGTAGCTCATTGTCTGCCTCCGTCATGTGGCTACCTGTCCTCCCCCGGTGTGCAGATTTCCTCTGCTTATAAAGAGTCCTGCCATATTGGATTAAGGCCCAAGCTGAGTCGGTTTGGCCTCATCTTAATAGAATCTTTGAAGATCCTATTTACAAAGGAATCCACACCCACAGGATTGGGGATTAGGACCTGGACATGTCTTTGTGGGGACATGATCCAATCCACAACAACATAGACACGCAGGTTTGTGCATGTAGACATCTACAGAAGTACACCGGACAGGAGTTAGTATGATTTTAATGAAATTTGTTGAATTGCTGTCACTGTGTCATGGTCATGTACATAGTCTCTATTTCTACCACTATATCAAATATGATATAGAGTCTCCTATAAAGCCAGATAATCTGTTGGTGGGCCCACTTGGCTCCTTTAGAACTAAAAGACTCACAACTTCATTTGACAACAAACTGCTTCAGCTACATTGCCTGCTCTTGAGCACAGTATTCAGAGAGCAGCACAGCAAAGACAATAGAAAAACAAATCCACTTTAAAAAACATGGCTGCATCATAAATTGAGTTTTTCCAGGATGCTTTCCTGCATACAGTAGGTGAGGCACGCATACCCACCTTGGGACAGGGGCCCTGGTAGGTGCAGCCTCATGCCTGGCTCTGGTGTAGACGGGGATAGTAAGGCACAGAGGTCACTCCAGGGGGGAAGCTCATGGTAGTGAGGGGCAACAGAGGCCATGGCTCTAGCAGGCGAAATATAAGATTGAGGACACTGCTGGGAAACTTAAGGCAGAAAAGTCCAGAATTTTGGTAGAGGTGGTCCAGAACAGAAAATGCTTTCAGGCATTATTAGTTTACTTTTCCTCCTAAAATATTATGTTTCATCAGGGTGGGATTCCTTGAAGCACCTATTAGAGGTGTAAAACAATCTACCAAATTAATATTGCTTATTCAGACCTTCTCTTGTACCAAGTAGGATCAGTTCCTGGTGTGGTCTTCCACTGGTAGAATCTCCACTGAGGTTTCTAACCTGCTCTGTGACAGCATGTGAGAGACTGTTAGGAGAACTTCAGCAGAGCAGCTGTGAGGTGTTGGGAAGTGTGAAGCTGTAAATGCAAAGTGCTTCAGGCGTAGTTATGTTATGATGGTGAATTTCATGTGTCAACTAGGCTTGGTTAGGTCCAATTGTTTGCTCAAGGAAGCACTAGCTAGATTGTTACTGTGGGAGTATTTTGTATATAGATTAGTGTCTAGAATCAATCAAGTGCATTAATGGCTGATTTTATTTCTAGCTGATTGCATCTATGGCGGATTGCATCTACAGTCAACAAAGGAGATTGCCCTCAGCAATGAGGGGAGTCTCCATATCCAATCAGCTGGAGGTCTCAAAAGCCAGAACTGAGGATTTGAGGAGTCAGAAAGGAGAAATCCTGCCTGTACTTCAGCCAGCCAGTTCTCCTGGGGAATTCAATGTCACCTTCATCGGATTCATCGGAGTTTCCAGCTTGCCACCTGCCCTGTGAAATTCAGACGTGCTGATCCCCATGGTCATGAGAGCCAATTCCCATAATAAATTTATATATATAGGTTCTGTTTCTCTGGAGAACTCTGACTAATACACAAGTAATAGGAACTTTGCCTTCAAACCCTGCACTGTCCAGAGAGTGGTTCCGAATGCGTGATTAATAAAGCTGTCTTATTTTGAGTGAAGAGATGTCTTACTTTTATCTCATTGGTATTGTCTTAGGGTGGTCGAGGCGCTAATAAAACAGTGCATTTTGCTTTGGAGCCCCCTGGATTTTAATTTGTATGTTTACATGATTTTAGAATTCTCAGGGTATGGCTGACTTCATCCTACAGACAAATCTTCCCTCTCCCTTAAGGCTACAAATCTCTCAAGACTAGCATGTAGTTATTTGCCTAGTGCTTTTCTCACTGTGTTTCGTGAAGAGAAGCTTCTGAGAGAGATCCATTCGGTGTTTTGCCAAAAAGTATCCAATCTCGTTGGAAAGATTTATATTTGAAGCCACCAGGCTTCTTTCTTTTGCTTTTTTTCCCCCAAAAAACTTTGAATTGTTAGTAAAATGATTTGATTTTGGCATGCAACGGTCTCTTTACGTGCAGTAAAATTTATTAAAATTTATTTTATTGAACACTGGCTTCCATTTGATTCCGTCATGGCAAGGACTCTGCTATTAAAAAGATCCTCTAAATTTCCAACAGAGTGATGTGGGGAGGAGAGGGCGGGCATCTCCATGTGTTGGGTTCTCAGGCCCCATGGTTTTCCAGGAAGCCTTGGCGCCCCAGGCATACACATCCTAAGGGTCAACAATAGGGGTTTATAAGGGGTAAGGGGTTTTTCTTTCTGGAGTAACGAAAGCATTCAAAAAACTCTGTGATGAAACTGAGAGCCCCTGAGTGTACACTTTGGATGGACTGTACAGGGCACGGGCCTGTCTAACACGGTGAGCCTGTGGTGGAAGATGGATTATGGTTTAAATACGAGAACGTTCTTAGATGAAGTATAACAAATGTGCAACATGAACACATGGTGTTAATAATAGGGTGGTTTATGGGAAAAACACACTGCATGTAAGCGGTAGACTATAGCTAGTGGTAACATTTGGAAGTTCTTTTATGATTGTGACAGATGCTCCACAGCAATGCAAGGTGCTGGTGGTGGGATGGCGTATGGGAATCCTGTATGTTATGCACGATTGCTTTGTAAGTGCACAACTTCTTTAATAAAAAAGGGAAAAGTGAGGTCCTACTGGAATAGGGTGGGATCTCGACCCAATATGATTAGTGTCTTATAAGAGGAGTAAGAAGTGGAAATTTGGATGCAGACAGACAGAAGAGAGTAGAACGCCACATGAGGCAGAGAAGGCCAGGGATTGCTGATGAGCCCCTGCCGGAATCCAGGAGAGGCACAGAAATGACGTGGAAGAGCGTGGCCCTGTGGTCACCTCGATTTCGGACCTCCAGCCTCCACGGCTGTGAGAGGATAAATCTCTGAGGCCGCCCAGTTCACTGCTCTGTGTTACGGCAGCCCTAGGAACCTGACCTAGACAGGTCTTTCTTTTTAATCCGTGTTAATATTTCAGGCCGCTTGCCTGCCATAACACCGAAACACCGGGTGCATGGATTTAAAGACAAGTAGTAGGTCTGAGTTTGGTTAGTTACCTTTTGATGATTTTTTAAAAGAGGAAATAGAATGGTTTATGGAAACATAATCTCAGATATTAGCGTCTGATACCTGAGGATGTTCCCTAAGGCAGATAGTGCTTCTTATCCCCTGTGAGGCTGCGTGTGTACAAAGACCATCCTTTCCTCTGAATGCCATGATGTACATGGATGGGAAGCACTCTGTTAAGGTACTCCTGATTTTATTGTCAGTGTCTTTCCCCATTGTCTGTGGAGTTTAATCCACAGATACCAATGTGTTTTCTAATTCCCACTTGGAATGTAGGAACCCTGTCTGTATTTCTAAGACATAAGTATAGAAAACCATTATAAAAATATTACCAATGATTTTCTTTTTCGAATGGAAATGACGTCTTGAGGGGAAATGAACACTGTCACCTAATTCTTGAACACATATTCTATACCAGGTACCCCAGTCAAGCCATGGGGTTGGCATACGAATCACCAGAGAGGACATAAAAAACTGGTGAAAGAGCAAGTTGGAATTCTGACGCTGTCACTTACTAGCTGGGTGACCTTTGGCAAGTTACTTAACAGCTCTGTGCCTCAGTTTCCTAATCTGTGAAATGGGGAAAATCATAGCTTGTATCTTCTATGGTGGCTGTGAAGATTAAATGGGTTCAGAACAGTAGTAGATATGTGGTAAGTGCAATAAAAATAAGAGCTATTATTTTTGTTTCCAGGAATTCCCAAGATAGGTTGAGTATTGGGTCACTCAGGTATCCTTGCCTGGATAATGATGTGAAGAAGCAGAGAGAGGATTTGTTTCAGATGATTCTCTGAATCGGAGATATCACTGGTACAGGCACCAGTGAGTTCACCTTCCTGATTTCTGATCATTTTGAACTAATAATGGGGCTTCTTTCAGGCTTTGAGCAACCCAATATCCTTCTCACAAATTCCTTTTCTGTTTAAATTAGGCTGACTTGGTCTCTGTTGTTTGTAAACAAAAACCCTGAGACAAGTACATCCCATTTGGTGTTTAAGAAAAAGAGGCTCCGAGGGGTTATGAATCTTGCTCAAGTTCTCAAAGCTAGTGAGTAGTGGAGAAGGAATTCAACATGTATCAGCTCTCCCCAAGATAACTGAGCAAGTTTTGACTATAACAAATCTTTGAAAAGCTTTCCTTTAAAATAATGACTTTGAATTTTGTTAACTGTTCTATGAAAAGATGGATACTTTTATTTGATAAAGAGTTGTACAGTTTTTGTTTTTGTTTTTTTTTTTTTTGGAATTCAAATGAAAGGCATTCTTTTGAGCAATATAAAGCATTTGGATACCAAGATATTTAATAGAAATTATTTTGGCACTCTTATTGGTTAATGCCCTGCCCAATATTATGATGATCACCATGCATGTCTTTTGTTTACTTGGAGTACTCTCTGTTGTGCAAAGCTCGATGTAAAGAAAATAGATTTCAGGATAAATTGTATTGTGTGCAATTAAGATTTAGTGGTGAAATATAAAATGACTATTTTACTGTATTAATTTAGTTTGGTTTGGAGCCGTATGTACCCCGGGAAAATGTGTTCTTAAACTTAATCTATTCTGTGGATGTAAACCCATTATAAGACTTTTTGATGAGGTTACGTCAGTTAAAGTGTGGCCTTC
This sequence comes from Tolypeutes matacus, assembly GCA_026826555.1. Classification (NCBI taxonomy): domain Eukaryota; kingdom Metazoa; phylum Chordata; class Mammalia; order Cingulata; family Chlamyphoridae; genus Tolypeutes; species Tolypeutes matacus. The sequence goes on from JAKSZT010054281.1 coordinate 15,702,676, forward strand.
CTCAGTCACAATGGATCTAAATCCTATTACTGGAGTCCTCTATAACAGGAATGAAATTCAGACATAGAGAAATCCTCACAGCCAGAAGCTGAAGGTCAATGGAATCCAGAAGAGAAGGGAGGAGAGGCTGCCATGTGCATTGCCATGTGACAGAGCCGCCCAGGGCCAAGGATCACCAGCAGCCGCCCCGGAACACAAGTCTTCAGCAAGAAAGCATAGGCCTAATGCACCTTGATTTGTCTTTCTCTTAGCATCGACACTGCAAGCAAACGTATTCCCATTCCAACCCCTTGCATGGTATTTGCTTGAGCAGCCAAGGAAATGAAAACAGCAGGTAAAATGAACAATGATTTGACTAGTTAACAGTAGACCCTAGAGAAAAATTTTCATAGGATGCAGTACAAAGAGAGGGAAGCCCTTGAAACACCCCTCAGAGAGTCGTGACTGCTATGAATTTGAATTGCCCAGCTCCTGGCTGTGTGATATTTCCTTAATCTGAACTACCAGGGTTGTGTCAATTCATGAACTTCAGGGAGTGTTGGTATGACTTCTTCAAGAAAGTGAGGAAATCATTCCCTTTTCCACTAATCCTTAGCTTTAATCTTTCTTATTAAAGTTATTCATGGACAAGATAAAAAAATGAAAGGGAACAGGGAGGCTTATCATGAAATGTAATAGTCCTCACTATACCCTCATTATCCCCCATTCCATTTTCTATAAGGAACTAATGTTAATACTTTCTATTTTTACACCTTCTGGTGATTACTTTTATATCAGTTGATTTATTGATCTATTTACTTGTGGATTTAAAAGAATAGGATTTAGCTAATGCTACACTCTCTTTCCTCATCCTCTTACAATTTTTGATGTAGTTTTTCTGTGAGTCCATTCATGCCTTAAAATGATCTCTTCTGCCTATGGGATCTGAGCCCCCTTTCAGTCAGAAACAGAGTGGGCATCACCGTTCTAAAATCTTCAAGATTGAGGAATGAACAAACATAAGATGGGGAAGCAACTATGAACTAAAGTAGACTTATTATTCTAGCAATGGAAGAGCTTGTATCATTGATCTAAAGGCAGAGGCCACCAGAGGTTCTGAGGGGAGGGAGAGGGGAGAATAGGTGCAACATGGGGCTTTTTGGGGACATTGGAATTGTTCTGAATGACATTGCCATGACGGTTACAGGCCATTATACATTTTGCCAAAACCTATACATTGCAAAGTGTAAACCATGGTGTAAACTATAGACCATGGTTAGTAGCAATGCTTCAACATGGGTTCATCAATTGTAATGAAGGTTGTGAATGGGGAAAACTGGGGAGGACGTTGGGTATGTGGGAATCCCTTCTATTTTTTTATGTAATAAAATGTTGTATTCTAGTTATTCTATCAACTTTAAGCAATATCTCTTGACAACCCTGGCACCTTGAAAGATGATGAGCTACTACTACCCCAGCCTCTGGTTCTTCTTCGTTGCCTTTATTTTCACATTGTCAAGGTTTTAACATTTAGATTATATTCTACAACCACAGAAATATTTTACAAGTTTACAAAAGCTAGTTCCCCAAAGTTAGGAACATACCAGGAAGTCTGGTCTATTTGCTCTCTTGGCCATTTTCTTTAATGTTGACATTTTTCTTTCTACATCTGTTGATCTTGAGTTGCTTGTTCATGGTTAACAATCAAGGCTTGGTTGAATTTGAAGGAAGTTGTCCTGGACTCCTCCCCTGAGGTTTTGTGGGGGTCATTTTCCTCCTTGTTTTTTCCAATGAGTAGGAAATATAACTGTGAGCTTTGTGTATCAGGAAGGAATAATCAACTGGCTCCTCTTTAGAAAGAGCAAGAAAGGAGCTAGGATTAATGCCAGGTGAGGGTTTTGCTCAGGAGTTCCAGGTGCCATTCCATAGTGCAGGGGTTCCCAACCTTCTTTTGTTCCACGGACCCCTGTGCCAGTCAGGTGAAAACCATGGTCCCCTTACTAAGTCCACACTATACTGTGAATTATTTAATAAATACATCACATCCTCACCAACACGTCCCCACAAGAATAATGTGTTTTTGAACTTCAATTCAAGCTCACAGACACCTTGTTAAGAACCCCTGCCTTAGTGCATAGTGGCTTGGTAAATTTATTTGGAGTTCTCAGGTGTTGGTCAGGCTAAAACCTGGGCTGCTTTACCCCTCAACCATGGGGGTGAGGGAAAGAGGAGATTGCAAGGGTGATTAACACATCAGTTCTATCTTGTCCTTCTTCTCTTTCATCCTGCTTTGGACCTGCTGGACTGAGTCTGGAACCTCTTTCGAGTCTGGATTGGAAGCTAAACTTTCTACTCTTCATCTTCCTCGTCTGAATATTTTGTACTGTTGTGTTTGATCTGTCAAAATGCTGCCACTCTGTTTCTGTCTTTCAGAAATTTGTTGAAAATCTCTTATCTTTGGATGGACCATTCTCTCTGCATATTGGGTTTATTTAGGTATTATCACTTTATCGGGGTATTGGAAGGATTAGGGGTAAACACTTGTTTATATTCTTGCCTGTATTCGTGAATTGGAAACCCAACAATGGCTTTTTTGACACCTCTTTGAAAAGATTTCACACCCTTCCTTCAAATTAAAAAGAAGAGAAATTAAGTTGCTATATATAGAAAATGCTTTGAAATATGCATGAAGCTACTTACATTTTTAATATTTATTCATCAAGGATATTGAGCTAGATGCTATCTGATATAATGGAGGCATCCGTTTTCTCTGTTAAGTGAATCACTGAAAGTTTCCTGCTGATCAGAGTAAGAGACACATTTCATGCTTTAGTGAATTCTGATATTATCCGCGATGCAATATTGTGGATTTTTTTGTTTGCTTGATAGCTGATTGTCTATGGGGGGGGTGGGGTGGGGATAATTGAGGAAATCTTAAAGAAAACCTTCACTGGAAATCTTTAGGACCCATCCTCTTTTGCTTCCTTGCTGGGACGATTTTGAGATGTCAACATGCCTCAAGGAGTGGTCACTCATATTTTTGTGAATTGAGAATAGAGCCTAGGCTACCAATTGAGTTTACAAGGTAAAAAGGAGAAAGCCAGGTATCAGCAACAGAAAGTTTAAAGTAAGTGGGAGATCAAAGGTCTCTAACAAATGGGAATTAGTGCAGGACTCGGGTGCAAAATTGATGCTCAGGAAGGTAAGAATTATTGAGCCATCTGGCTGCAGATTTCATGATTCCAGGGCTGGGAGGTTTGGGGTCAAGAACTAAAAATCCTTCCTTGAGAGCTGATTTGTTTGTTCGTTTACTGAATCATCCATCTTTTTATCCCACAAATATTTATTAAGCAGCCATTAATCTGGTTACTATGAGTATTCTAGGGATCTAGTGGGGGAAAGTTCAGACCTGGTTTCTGCTCTTAGAGAGATTATGTTCTAATATGAGTACAGACAACTAAAGAGGCAATGCTCTTTCCTAAGATCTGGCTAGAGCCAAACCACATCAGAGTTAAGTCAACAGACTCTGCCATGGCTAATGCATTTTTACATACCAATTATAATTAAGAAGTTTATGAGATATTTCAGCTGCAAATTTTGGCATTAATAAAGTAAACGCATTAATGAGCATGTTGGCAATCTTAACTGTCAATTGAAACTTATCTCTTTGACATAATATGCTTAGCAATTTTACTGTACCAACCATGGCTCCTTATATTTTGAGCAGGGAAGCTACAGTTATTTATTTATTTTTTTGAAGCCTTATCCGTACCAAGGAGTTTTGATGGGGGACATATACTTCATTCCATTTCCAGCTGAGGAAATGGAAATGTGACAACTGGTTCAAGTCTAATTGATTCCATCAGCAATGTGTTGGGTTTTGATCAAACGTGCAATCTCCTCCATCCTGATCTTTACCTGAATGCTTGCCTGCAATTCTGGGATTTGATAAGTCAAGTGAGAAGAGTTAGACAAGTGGGATTTAAAAATACTGTCTACCTTTAGAAATCAATCTGAGAAAATGTTTAATGGAGAGGAATGAACTGAGCAAGGATTTAACGAGCTAAAGCTACATCAAAGGGACAGAAAGGAACCACTTGATAATAAAAATGTTGCTTTGATTGAAACTGGGCAAAGAGCCAAAGGTACTGGAAGGAGACTCCTTGAACATACTGAGTTGTTTCTGGATCAAACACTCCATAAATCTAGGGTAGAATGTGAAATTTTCCTGGTAAATTGCCAGGTTATATCAAAATGAGTCTGTTGCCGAGCCCCAGACTTGAGTCATTGTTCATAAATTTCCTTTCTTTCTAATTAAAGAATAGGTATAGATAAGTTGGTTCATTTTAAATGGGTTTATCAAATGCTGACCATGTACAAGAATTTCCCATCAGGAACTCTAAGTAATGGTTAGATATGTGTTCTTTTACATATTTCTTTGATTCTAAAGAAATCATTTAACACATTTCACTGAAATTGTTACTAAACAATTAAGCACCCTTTGACTGAACAAACATATATACTTGACAAAGTAGCTTTATTTTGACACAAAACCTATTGTGCTATATCTCTGGCGATTTCATTCACTGCTCTGTTGATTTAGGGGTTTATTTGTTTAAGATTTACTTCCCCTATTATACTGTAAAATGCTGAAGCAAGAACAAGAATTGCTTTGTTCATGACTGGCACATAAAAAGGGATAAGTAAAATTTTATTGAACGAAGTATCATACATTGAGTTGCATTGGGAAAGCTAGTTTGTGTGACTTGATATTATTCCCATATAGTTTTATTACTATAATTTTTACTATATAACAATATATAGTTTATATAGTTAATATTATTATATAATATAAATTATATTTTATTAGAAAGGTATTTTAAAATATAAAATAAATTTATATTATAGTTTATTTAATTTATATTATTCCATGATACAGCTTAAGTGGGAGAGAATGTATAAGATTTGGGAAATTTTAGTATAAATATATCTAGAAGCAGAAAACAGAGATTAGAATACAGATGCAGGTAGATTCCTGGTGTTTTTCCTAGTGATAAGACAGTCCCTAGTACCTACCATCAGGAAATCATTCTCCCGGGATGACTGAGGTGCTGGGTAGCCAGACGTTTCTCCAGTGGAGGACTGTGATAACCCAGGTGATAACTCCTGCACTATGCCAGGAGCTCCAAGTGGCAGAGAGAAAGCCAGATTCCTTGTAGGGCAGGGCCAGGAAGAAATTAATTTTACCTACAAATCTGACTGCCGTCTGCAGCCCAAGTTAGTATATACAAGGAAATATAGAAATAAACCTTCTCATATGACTGATGCTAGTTTAAAGAGAACAGGGTGAAACAAATTGTTTCTGCAAGGGACTCTAAGAAAAAGTTGTGCTTGGTATCAGATGCATGACAGAGCCATAAAAATAATACCACCGACAACAATAGGTGGCATTTTTGGTGCTTAATATTTGCAAATACTGTACTAAATAGTTTGCACGCATCAACTATTTCAATCCGCACAAATGTGTATAGGATATGCACTGTCATTTGATCTACTTTATGGGTGAGGAAGCTGCAGGTAAGACAAGGTAAGTGACCCAGGAAATGAAGACTGAGTACCAGACTCAGGCTTCTCTTCTCCAAGTCCTGTGGCCTTGACTGCTTTGTAGCACTGCCTCATACCAGAGAAGTCTGAGTGGTCACAAGGAGGTAGAAAAGGGTCCACGCTGGGGAATTAGGCTGGCAGGTGCTGCAGCGGAGCCAGAGTGGGCAGGTTCAAAGGAATACTGCAAACCAATAAAGGACTCTTCTCTCCTAGGCATAGAAAGCAGACAAAGGCTCTTCTGCTTAGTAAGGAAGGTGCTATAAATACCAGACCATTATTCACTGTCCTAAGACAGTGAGGATTGATTAATGTGCCGGAACCTCTGGTGGCCCTTTTGCCCCTGCTGCATGGCCCCAAATCAAGTCTTTATATTTTTTTCTTGTTCTATTTTGGCAGTATGCCACAAACACAACTGGAGGGTTGAGTTCAGGATACTTGTTATTGTTGGAAGTTCTCCAATTCATTAACTAATTTAACAAATACTCATTCAGCAGCTGTTCTGTGCCATGCATTGTCCTGGGGACTTGACATAGATGAGTGAACAAATTAACCTATATCCTGACGCTCTTGGAGCTAATCTTCTGATCAGAACAAGCAATAAATAAGAAGGTAATACACACCCACAAATTATACAGAATATTAGAAGGTGCAGTGGAAAAAAATAATCAGTTAAGTGTGAGTTGGGGGTTGGGCAGTACATTGGACATACCAGAGCTGAAGAAGATGCTACAACTGGAGCAAGGATTGGGATGGAGGGTAAGTTAGCCATGCAAGTATCTTGGGGAAGAACATTCCAACAGTGGACATAACACATGCAAAGTTCTAAGAGGTTCTGTATATTTCATAGCTGTTCTATATGTGTCCCATATATATTTTGGGATAAAAGCAGTAGTGGGTGTATGTGGATGTTCTCTTCTGATTGCTTCTATTTTCTCAATAAAATAAGTCATAGTCATGCACTCAGAGGACGGACAGTGGAAGAGGGCTAGAAAGGTTGAAGGAAGAGAAGAGAGTATGAAACAGTCATCTATCAACATGGGAGAGTAAACGGAGTAAAGAAATACCATTTGATGTGAAACTAGATAAGGCAGAAATTATGCACTAATAAGAAAGACACTCATTAGGGGTAAGAGTTTGCATTAATGAGAAAGGCATTTTTAGGGGTCAGAGTGTGGGTGTTTACTTTTAAGTTTCAAATGATCTCAACTCAGCAGCTACAGATTTAACCTCTCCCAAATTTTCACCAATATCTTTGAAGACACAAGCAAGTGTGAAAACTCACACACAAAATAAAAAGTAATTTGACAAACAATAAGACAAAGGGGAGTAGAAGACACAAAAGGAAACCTGGCAGAACCCTGGCAGCAGGCGGTGCTGGATATGGAGATTTTAAATTCAGAGAAACTAGATAGGAATCAAACTCAGTGGGAAAAAAAAATCTGCACCATGTAAATTACCCCTGGAAATTAGATATTGGCCTTGAAATTCTGCAGAGTAGCATGCTGTCCGACGATAAACCTGAGAAAGCTAAGGAGCCACCGACCACATGAGACGATCAGTGCCATGGGCAAATCACACAACAGACTTGCTGAGACCACCCACCTCTGTATGTTCTGCCTCAGCCTCTTGGAAATTCAGTGCAAGACAAGGGAAAGGAACGCCATCATAAAGACAGATGGAGAAGATAAATCTGGAAATGGTCACTAAATGATTGAAAAGAAAACCTCAGGGAGATTTTCAAAAATTCTTAATAGAATGCAAAAAGAGATCATTCCTATGAAATAGGCTGAGAGAGCCCGAAAGAGAGACAAGGCATTGCAATGCCACAGGATGTGATGAAAGATGAGCTGTCACAGACACAGCATCACTGCGAGGTAACTGGAAGTAAAATAGCAGAGCCGTTCACCACGGGGGGCCGATAGGTGAGAATTAAATAGCGGGAAACGGAATTAGTGATTTGCAGGGTAAAATTCAGAAATCCTTTGAGAAAGCAGAGGTAAATGACAAAAAGATGGACATAAAAGAGCCTATATTATTGCTGAATAAAAATATTTAAAAAAGAATGGAAGAGAAACAATCACGAAAGACACACCTGCTTGAAACTGCAGATCAAAAGGGCTCACAGTTCCAATTACAAGAACAGATTGTCACCTTCACATACACGGAGTTTCAAAAAGTTAACAAAATAAAAAATCAAATAAGAGACGCCATCTTCTACCACAAATTCCTTACAAACATCCATACAAAAACAAAGATATCGTCTCCTAAGATGTGTGAGGCAGCCCCAAATGCCAAGGAGGTGAAGACCATTTTGCAAAATTTTAATTCGATCTAACAATTGTGTAACTGGCCAAATTTGTCCTTTGCTTCTGAAGGCAGAGAGAAAGTGTTCTCAAATACAGAAATGGCTGGTAAAATGTGTTACCTCCGTGATACTCTTGAAAAAAAAAACACTTGATGTTACACTTCAGTTGACAGAGGTGAAATAAAATCAGAAGCTGTGATAGACTGAGATGAAAAAGAGAAAAAAAGAATGGTAATAATGTAATTAAGTGGAATGGTGAGGAATATAAAAAAGAGTTATATATGGAATAAAGTCAAACTATTTTCTATACAGAAATGGAAATTAAGACATTAAAAATATATAATATTAAAATTATACAACAGCAATCCCTATGCAATACCTCAGATGGTATTAAGAAAAGACCAGTAAGTGAGGGAGAAAATCTTGAAAAGGTTAGCACTAGTAGACTAGAGTATGTACTCTAAAGTCCTGCAGATCAACAAAGTAAAATAATATATATTTTTAATTTTTATTTTTGAAGAAGCTTTACATCACATAAATGTTACATTGAAAATATAGAGGATTCCCATATACCCCACCTCCTCCATCTCCCACACTTTCCCCCATTAACAACATCTCTCATTAGTGTGGTACATTTGCTACAATTGATGAGCACATACTGAAGCATTGCTGCTAACCATGGGCTAGAGTTTACTTTATGGTTTACACTTTGCACCACACAATTTTATAGGCTTTGACAAAATGTATTATGGCCTGTCTCCTTCATTGCAATGTCATGCAGGACAATGCCAATGTCTCAAAATGCCTCATGTTATACCTATTCTTTCCTCTCCCTCCCCTCAGAGCCACTGCCTTTACATCAGTGTTACAAGTTCTTCCATTACTAGAATAATAATAACTATACTTTGGTCCATAGTTGCTTTCCCCCCTTATGTCTGTTCATTCCTCAGTCCTGAGGATTTTGGGAAGGTGATGTCCTCTCTGCTTTGGATTGAGAAGGGGGCTTAGATCCCAAGGGGCAGATGGATGGAACTGTCTTGCTTGCAGTTGTAGATATTCTGTTTTTTTGGGATGGCTGTCGTCCATCATCACTCTTTCTTTACGTGTCCTGGGCGGGCCTGATGAACTGGGGAGTAGATGTTGGCTGCCTGCAACTCTGCTGAGCTTCAGGGCCCAACTGGCACATGAGCAGCTGGAAGATTTAAGTCTCTGAGACACATATTTAATGGTATACTGCTAGTTATAAGTCCACATAAAAGAAGCATAAGAGCCATGTGTAGGAAAATTATAAATGAGTCCAATTCTGATATATTGGGGGGATAGGTTATCATCTATTCCAAGGTAAGGCCCACTGACAGGGTGCTGAATTCCTGGGGTTGTCTGCCTTGCCTACAGTACCTAAAAATAATGTGTTTTAAATGTCCAAGTGGTAAAGAAAGAAAGGAAAGGGCAGGGACATAAGACAAGATAACACAAGCAGAGCAAACACACCGGCTATAGCTGAGCTGAGAAAAAAGATGTCGGTGTGTGCTTTGAGAGGAATCAGTCACTTAACCAACATTAGAAGCACTCACTCTAGATCTAGTGCGTGGATTTTTCAAATCACAAGCAAAAACAAATTAATCCCAATAGTATGTGAAAATAATTCAAGGTGTCTGTTTTAATTTAAAGATAGAGCTCTTTGGTGAGTGAAAAGCAAAAATCAAATTTATTGAGAGAGAGTCACACCTTCCAAAAAATTGCAAAAGGATTTCAAAATAAAAGAATCGGCAGCTTTTTTTCACCAGACAAATGGAGACGTTACGGATATTAGTATCAGATATATAGAATTCCAAGTAAAAATCATTAAATGGCTGGAAAGCATTAAGTAGGGCACAGAAAAATTCAAGACTTAAATGTAAAGATGAAAGTGTAAAGTAAATTTTAAAATAAATTTTAAGTCAATTGTTATATATTCTTGCTGTGGACGAGGACTTTCTAAACTTGCCACAAAAATAAACACCATGAAGGCAAAACAGGTAGATCTTAAAGGTTAAAAAAAAAAAAAAATCCAACTTTCTCCTTATTCTTCCATAGCAAAGCATATAAATAAATCAATAGTCAGTTAAAATTCAATAGCAACAGATATTTGTACACCAGTGTTCATAGTGGTATTATTCCCAATAGCCAAAAGGTGGAAGCAACCCAAATGACCATCAGCAGATGAATGGATAAACTAAATGTGATATATCCATACAATGGAATATTATTCAGCTGTAAAAAGGAATGAAGTCCTTATACATGTGACAAATGTATGAACCTTGAAAACATCATATTGAGTGACATAATCCAGACACAATAGGACATGTACTGCATGATCTAGCTGATATGAAATATCTAGAATAAGCAAATTCATAGAGACAGGAAGTTATTACAGGTTACCAAGATCCAGTGGAGTGGGGTGGGGTGAGGGCAGAAGGAATGGGGAATTTTTGCTGAATGGGTGCACTTTCTATTTGCAGTGATGAAAAAGTTTTGGTAGTGGACGGTGGTGATTGTAGCACGACGTTGGGAATGTAATAAATATCACTGCATTACACACATAAAAGGAATTAAGGGCAGGTTGAGAAGAATGTACTGTTTCATATCACCGATATGTGGACATGTTAGAGAAGTGCTTATACAAAGTTCTGTGATGTAGAAAGCCAAGACTGAAAGAATTGACGGAGAAACTAGAATGGCATCTTCAGATGTGAACTGAGCTGAGGCTGATAGAATCAGCTGTGTGAGACTAAGGCAAAAAAAAAAAAAAAAAGAAAAGAAAAAGAAACAATGTTGAAATATTTGCAATATTTATGACAGACAAAAGATTAACGTTTTAAAAAAACCTCTTAAAAGCAATAAAAAGAATTGAACAACACAACAGAAAAATGGGTAAATCAAAATGAGGCAACAAAGAAGAGAAATGGAAACAGCAAATAAAGATATAAAAAATTGAACACAACTGGAGGTCAAAGCAATGCAAGATAAAATCATGACAGTCTGTTTTTCACCTATCAAACTGAAAAAAGTGTGGGTTTTCTTGTCTTTTTGTTTTTAAAATAATAACAGCTACTTTGAGTTTAGGTAATTGGAAATTCTTGTACATTGTTGATGAGCATGTAAATTACCAATCTTTCTTGAAGGCAATTTGATAACTTGTACCAAAAGCCTTAAAATATTCATTTCCTTTGATTCAGTAATTTTGCTTCTGGGAATTTATTCTAGGAGAAAAGCATTTATTCACATAACAATGTGTTATAAAAGAGTTCATCACAGATGTATTTATGCTAGCAAAAAAGAAAAGATGTTTTTCCTATTGTATTTTAATAAAGACAAATCTTAAGGTAGAAGACTTTGTAGCCATTAGAAGTTATGTTTGTGAAATATATTTAATGATATAGAAAATCCCCACTGTAAAGTGTTAAATAAAAAGAGTAGGTAATTTTTTATTACTCAAATTTGATTTTTCAGGTATAGTTATGAAGATTTAAAAGGGTATGCTAGAATTATGAATATTAAAAAAAATTTTTTTGTTGTTAGATATTTCCAAAATTACCTGTCACCATAAATCAATTTTATAATAAAATGTGATTTAAAAATATTTATCCAATGTTTAAAGGAAAATATTTTGGAATTTTCTTCATTAACTTGAATCCCCTGAATATTTTTCTAACTCAAATTATTTCTGATTCCCCAGGTAGAAGTATTTGTTGTTTTCTGTGTCTTCCACTGTACTCTTCACACATGTCTCTAACATCCAAAATGTTATTATTTTTTATTTATTTGTTAATATTTGTCTTTTGGACAATAAGCCCTTTAATTATAGGTATCATATCTTATTAATAGTTGAAAAACAAATGCCTAACTAGCGAAGTGCTATTCACATATTGCTAACTTATTAAATGTGTGTTGAATTTAATGAATTTATTCCTGCTTGATTATGGAGATGGAAACTTGTAGAAAGAGTAAGTGATTAATTAAATCATCCAATAATATAAAACATGTTGGATGTTGGTGTTTTAATTTTGTATCTTTTTAATCTGCCAACTTGACTATTTATGTGTTCAAGATATTTGGTCGAATTTTGTATTTTCTTATGTTTCATAGCCATATCTAAGCAACCCATACAAAACCTTTTGACATACACATCGATAATTATATCAATTTTCAATTGATGGCACACCCAGGGAAGAGTATGCTAAAAATGAACTGAATTAAAATTATCTGAAGGAATTTGCAGCTATAATTAGTGCATCCTCTCTGTGGGTTTTATGTCAATCAAGAGTTTTTTGTTTTTAGATTTCTTTGGTACTGTGTTGTATGATATGAAAACTTAAAAATCTAGTTGGGTAGAGTAAACAAACAAAAAATATATGATAAAAATTATTAATTGTAGGATGACTGTATGGTTTGTGCTTATTTTCCCAGTATATTTATTACTAGTATTTCTTTTTTATTCTCCCAGTTTTGATGACAATTTATATCATTAACCTAATTATAATGTACATAAAAATGTCAAATGAGTGATGGATGAATATGAGAGAACTGGAAGGACTTGAGACCTGAGAATTTTCCATTTTTGACTTTATATGCCCTTGTTCCTGGCAGCTGTTCCACCCACTCTTACAATGGTTTCTAACTGTTCCTCTTCACCCTTTTGATAAAATCCAGGCTGCCAAAACAATGGCTGATAATCCACAAGAAGATTCCTTCTCCTCCCATTTCCGGAACTGACTGAACTCTCACCCACCTCCTCCTGCTAACGCCCCATAAAACATTCCACTTTCTTTCCCCAAGACAGAATGCTCCCTCACTCCTTCAGAGCCTTCTCATGCCTGACATTTTTTAATAAAGTCTTAAGGGAATGGTGTTCTTGTTGATTTTCTTTCCAAAGCTGGAAATGCTAGAGGAATTCAGAAGCAAGGTGAGAGTAATATTTCTAACTATTGCGGTCAATGGAGACTAATGGAGTGGAGAAATATTTGAATTGCACTTACATGAGTGAATTGTTTATAGTCTGAAGAATACATTATATATATATATGTATGTATATATACATACATATATATATATATAGTTAAACTAATTACCAGATATTAGTTTCACCCAAGTATTCCTAGTTTATATCAAGGCTAAATGTATATGTAAAACAAAATTAGAAGCTGGAGAACTCCCTGGCAGGTAAATATGTAAGTACTGATTAAAGTGTAAATAGAGCTAGCAACTGTCCAGTTTCTCATTCCAGAGGGTTCTTTAGTTTGTTTCAAAGCTTTTTTTTTTTAAGATTTATATTACTTATTTATACACCCCTCGTTGTTTGTACTCGCTGTCTGCTCTCTGTGTCCATCTGCTATGTGCCCTCTGTGTCTTCTCATCTTCTTGTCTTCTCTTTAGGAGGTACCAGGAACTGAACCTGGGACCTCTTGGGACCTCTCAGGACCTCCCATGTGGGAGAGAGGCACTCAAACACTTGCACAACCTCAGCTCCCTGCTTTGTTGTGTCTCTCATTGTCTTTCCTCTTTGTGTGTCCTTGTTATGTCATCTGGTTGTGTCAGCTCACTGTCTTTCTTGTCTTCTCCAGGAGGCACTGGGAACTGAACCCGGGACCTCCCATGTGGTAGGCGGGAGCTCAATTGCTTGGGCTCCATCTGCTTTCCATGCTTCAAAGCTTCTTGAGTATCAACGTGGCTTCCTAAAATCTGCATACATTCTAACCCATGTAGTCATAAATATTTCACTTCAAAAGAGCCTCTGAGTTAAAACACTGTGTTCTTTGTATAGCAAAAGAGCCAAAGATTTCAGAAAAAATATTTCAAGAACACATTGATTTATTAAAATGTGACAAGGGCATCATCACACATAATAAATGTAAATGTGCTCTTTAAAGTGTAAATGTGGAAATGATATAATCATCAAAGAATATATGCTGAATTCTGAGCCGCTCTTAGAATCCAGGTTGATTGAACACATGTTCTTCACTACAAATTTCATTTACCCCTAAATGTATCCTTTTGTTTTCTTCAGCAAGTCAATATGCATTTTAGTGCCAAGAATGCAGTTCACTTCAGATAGGAAGAAATAAAGTGGTGCCTATTTCTTTCTCTTTTAGGACTAGAATTTGGGTGCAATTCCAGAGCAGTGGAGTCTGTCTGGTCTACCCTTTGGCCAATGTCTTCAATTAAAGGATCAAGGCCGGGAGTAAATGTGGCTCAAGCTGTTGAGTGCCTGCCTCCCACATGGAGGTCCCGGGTTCAGTTCCTGGTGCCTCCTAAAGAAGACAAACAAACAATGAGCAGACAACAAGCAGACACTGAGCAAAAACAATGAGCAGACGATGAGCGAAAAAACAACGAGCAGACAATGAGCACAAAACAACGAGCAAACAGACAAAGGAACAACCATGGGGAGGATTGAAAAAAAAGGATCAAGGTCATGCTTAAGAACCAAGGACGTACTGGTAAATGTTTAACAACAGAATCTTTGGGAAAAAAGGAAGGGCTGATTTGTAGTATTTTTTCTAATTTCTACATTATAAATACCCTCTCTGTGGCCATGGTCAAGCTACCAATGTGATGTCATTGAAAGCAGAGTTGGAAAGAGATGTGCAATAGCCACTATTATATAGTATTTCCACCATAAAGACACACTAGTCATCAGTAACCTCAAGCCCATAGGTAAAAGTAAAATACACTAGAATAATTATGATGAATTTTAGATATTTCCTTTATTTTAATGCAATTCATTGAATTATGTTTATATTATTTAATTTTTAATTATGGCTATAACAATTGGCTTGCAAAATTCCTGACATTTAAAAATTGGTTCCCATGAACTGGTAAGACCAAGCTCTAGTATAGCACATGTTTTGTGTGTTTATTCCTTTGTTTTCAAGGCAGGGTCACGCAGATCAGCACTCCATCGACACCATCGTGGAACTTATTAGAAATGCAGAATCTCAGGTTCCATCCCAGAACAATCAAATGAGAGTCTTCATTTTAACAAGATCTTCTGGTGAATTCTACTCAAATCAAAGTTTGAGAAGTGCTAGAAATTTTACTCTGAGTCCAAGCCAGCTTTGGGCAGGTTCTTGCTTAGCAGAGAAGACTGAATCACTAACACAAGTTTTGAAATTTTGTGGAAGATCTTTTTAAAGAACCTGTGACTGGATAACTCAAATAGATCGTACATCTTAAAAGCTAGGTGGAAAGTGGAATTTGGATAAAAGTGAAAATACTGGTGTACATTTTCAGATAACAGTGAAAATCTGAAAATAATGACCTCAGATATAACATAATTAAAAAGAAACATCTATAGAAAAACCATGCAGAAAATACAGAGTTCCCATATTACAGAGTTTTCCCTATTGTGTTAGCCTTTGCTACAATTGATGAAAGAAGACCATTATAATTCTATTCTTAACTCTGTCCATAGTTTATAATAGGATTCACTATGTTGTACAGTCTTAGGGGCTTAAAAAAATTTTATTCTAGTAATAAACATTCAGCCTAAACATTTCCATTTTAACCACATTCAAGTCTGTAATTCTGCCATGCTAATTACAATCACAACTTTGTGCTACCATCACCACCAGGCATTACCAAACGTTTCCATCACCCAAAAGAAACTCTACCGATTTAGCATTAACTTCCCCTTCTCTATGGCCCCTGCTAGTTTCTAACTCTGTGAATTTGGTTGTTCTCATGATTTCATATCATTGAGCTCATACAATATTTGCCTTTTTCTGTCTGCCTTATTTCACTCTAAATGATAGCTTCAAGGTTCATGCATGTTGTCACATGAACCAGAACTTCATTTCTTTTTATGGCTGAATAATATTCCATGTTATATTGTGGCAGTTTGAGGCTTTTGTGGACTCCAGAAAATCCTGTTCATAAACCTAATCCGTTCCTCTGTGTGTAAACATTACTTTTGATTAAGGGCCTTTGAGTAGATTGCATGACCCAGGGTGAGTCTTAATCCTCTTATGAGTCCTTTTAAAATGGAGGAAGAGAAAACCACAGACATAGGAAAAAAACTGCACAGACAGAGAGGAACCCAGAAGCTGAGAGAAAAGAACCTAGGAGCCAGAAACTGAGAGGAAGCCATTTTAGCCAGAAGCTGAAAGCAATGAGGCCAAGAGGAGAGGGGATAAATGAGGGGACACCTCCATGTACCCCATTATGTGCCTGTTTGCCCACAGCTACAGCTCAGGAAGTCAGGCTCTCCTGATGATGCCTTGATTTGGACACTTTCACGGCCTGAGAACGGTAAGCTTTTAACCTAATAAATCCCCCCCTGTAAAAGCCAAGCCATTTCTGGTGTATTGTCCCCCCAGCAGCTTTTTTTTTAAAGATTTATTTATTTACTTTATTTACTTTATCCATTTTAACCCCACCCCCCTTCCCCATTTGCTGGGCAATTCTCTGTGTCTGTTCCCTGCCTTCTCTTCTCATCCTGCTCCTCCAGTCTTCACCAGGATTTGATCCTGGAGACCTCCGATGTAGGAGAGAGGTGTTCTGCCACCTGCGCCACCTCGGTTCCTGGTTTTTGGAGCATCTCGTCTTGACTGTCCCCTGCGTCTCTCTCCTGTTATGTCATCATCTTGCTGCATGGCTCCCGGGGCCTGGCGGCTCACCAGCACACAGAGCCTGGCTCTGTATAATATATGTATAATATATCATTATAATAATATATATATTATTTTACCGGGAGGTCCCAGGGATTGAACCCAGGTCCCTCCATGTGGCAGACGGATGCCCAACCATTTGAGCCACATCCACCCACCCCCCCAGCAGCTTTTAACAAACTAAAACACTACTGATTTTTTCATATTGACCTTGTACTCTGCCACTTCACTGAATTTGTTTAGTATTTCTAGCAGTTTTTTTGTAGGATTATATCATCTGCAAGTAGGGAACATTTCACTTCTTCCCTTTCAATTTAGATGCCTTTTATTTCTTTCTCTTGTATACTTACTCTAGCTAGAAATTCTAGTACAATGCTGAATAACAGTGGTGATAGTAGGCTTGTTTGTCTTGCTCCTGATCTTACAAGGAAAAGCTTTCAGTCTTTCATCATAGAAGGGGTGTTGTGTTTTGTCAAATGCCTTTTCTGGGGTGGCTGAGTGGATCATGTGATTTTTATCCTTCATTTTATTAAGGTGGTGTAGCTCAGTAATTGATTTTCTTATGTTGAACCACCTTTGCATAGCTGGGATAAATCCCACTTGATTATGGTGTATAATTAATTTATTGTGTGGTTGGATGAGGTTTGGTAGCATTGTGTTTGTATTAGAGTGATATTGGCCTCATAGAATGAGTTAGGAAGTGTTCTTTCCTCTTCAATTTTTGTAAGAGTTTGAGCAAGATTGGTGTTCATTCTTAGAATGCTTTGTAAAATTCACCAGCAAAGAAATCTGGTACTGTACTTTTCTTTGTTGGGAGGGTTTTATTACTGATTCAATGTACTTGTTATTATTCTGCTTTTCTATTTGCTCTTGAGTCAGTGCAGGTAGTTCATATATTTCTAGGAATTCGTCCATTTCATCAAGGTTATCTGATTTGTTGGTATACAGTTGTTCATAGTTTCCTCTTATAATCCTTTTTATTCCTGAGGAGTTGGTGGTAATGCTCCCCTTTTTATTTCTGCTTTTACTTATTTGCATCCTTTCTCTTTTTCTTCCTCAACCTAGCTGAAGGTTTGTTGATTATATTGATCCTTTCAAAGAGACAACTTTTTGTATAATTGATTTTATTTTTAACTTGCTATTTTATCTTCACTTTAATCCTTGTTATTTTCTTCTATTTTCTCACTTTGTCTTTAGTTTGTTCTTCTTTTTCTAAATCCGCCAGTTATAAGGATCTCTCTAATTTGAGGTCTTTCTTCTTTTTTAATGCAAACATTTAGAGATACACATTTCCCTCTCATTACTGCTTTTCCTGCACCCCATGAGGTTTGATATGTTGTGTTTTCACATTTGCCTCAAGATATTTCCAAATTTCCCTTGTGAGTTCTTCTTTGGCCCATTGGTTGTATAAGAGTGCATTGGTTAATTTCCATTTCTCTCTCTGTCATTGATTTCTAACTTTATCCATTGTTGTTGAAGAGGATTTGTATTTTATGACCTAACATCTTGTCTATCCTGGGGAGAGACCCACGTTCACTAGAGAAGTATGTGTATTCTGCTATTGTTGGGGGAAGTGTTCTATTTCTATCTGTTAAGTCTAGAGTATTGTTCAGATCTTCTATTTCGTTATTGATATACATATTTTTAGGAGGTGACAGGGATTGAACCCAGGACATTGTATGTGGGAAGCAACTGCTCAACCACTGAGCTACATCTGCTTCCCAATGAGAGTTGTTTATATGTATATATATATATATATATATATATATATACTTAAAAAATTTTTTTAAAGATACTTAGATTACATAAATGTTACATTAAAAACATAGGGGATTCCCATATACCCCACTCCCTACCCCTCCCACACTTTCCCACATTAACAACATACTTCATTAGTGTGGTACATTTGTTACAATTAACACATATTAGAGGCATTACCACTAAGTGTGGATTATAGTTTACATTGTAGTTTACAGAGAGCTGTTTTTTTCATTTGTTTGTTTGTTTTGTTTTGTTTTTAGGAGGCACCAGGGATTGAACCCAGGACCTTGTACATGAGAAGCAGGTGCTCAGCCACTTGAGCTACATCCTCTCCCCTCCTTATTGATCGTGTATAGATTTTCTATTCACTATTGAAAGTGATGTATTGAAGTCTCCTACTATTAATGTAGAATTGTTTATTTCTCTCTTTAAATTTGCCAATATTTGCTTCATATATTTTGAAGCTTTGCCACTAGGTGTGTGTGTGTGTGTGTGTATATATATATGTAATTGTTATGGCTTCTTGTTGACTTGATCCCTTTCTCAACATATAGTGATTTTCTTTGTTCGTATAACAGTTTTTGACTTAAAGTTTATTTTATCTAATATTAATATAGCTACCCTACCTCTCTTTTGGTTATTATTTTCATGGTATTCTTTTCAATCTCTTCACTTTCAACCTACTTGTGTCTTTCAATTTAAGGTGAGTCTCTTGTAAATAGCATATTAGTCAGCCAATGGGGTGCTGATGCAAAGTATCAGAAATCTGTTGGGTTTTATAAAGGGTATTTATTTGGGGTAGCAGCTTACAGTTACTAGGCCGTAAAGTGTAAGTTACTTCCCTCACCAAAGTGTGTTGCCACACATTGGAGCAAGATGGCTTCCAACATTCAGCCTTCCTCTTCCTCTTAAGGCTCCATGGTCCCAGCTTCTTCCAATATCAGCTATAGGTTGGGACAAGTCTTGTCTCTCTACCGGCGCTCATTTCTCTCTGGACTTAGCTGCTCTGCTCTCTCCACAAGGCCAGCTGTAAATGACCAGATGAACGGCCCCTCTCTTCCCAGGGCCTCTGCCATGTCTAATGGGGCCTTCTCTCTTTCCTCATCTGCTTCTCTGTGTATTTACTTCCCAGGGTTATAGCATTAAAACTCCAACTTTCTCCTCTGCCATGTCATTTTCTCTGCGAGTCTCTGCCCATCAAGGGGGCAGGGACTCGATGTCCCACTGACATGGCCCAATTAAAGCCCTAATGACAACTCAGTCAAGTAAAAGTGAAACCTCTGAATCCAATACAATTGAATATGCCCAGAGTAATGGACCAGTCAACAAACATAATCCAATATCCATTTTTGGAATTCATAAGTAACACCAAACTGCTGCATTGGGTTATGCTTTTTTTGTCCATTCTACCAATCTCTGCCTTTTTTCTGGAGAGTTTACTCCACCTACATTGAAAGTAACTACCGATAATGCAGGAATTTCTTCTGTTATATAGTTATTTGGTCTTTGCAAATACCATTGTTTGTTCCTTTATTCTTTGGTTAATGTCTACCTTCATATTTTTTTTTATTATAACATTTTGAAAACCTTCTCATTTATTTCTGAATAAATTATTCATGTATTTTCTTTGTGGTTACCATGGGACTTAAATTTAACATCCTAAATCTATAACAGTCACATTTGATTTGATACCAACTTAACTTCAACTGCATATATATACACTGTTTCTATACTCCTCTGTCCTCCCACCTTTTTGTTGTACTTGTTATAAATTATATCTTTATACGTTTTATATCTAAAACCATAAATTTATCATTATTTTAATGCATTTGCAATATAGAACTGTAAGAAGTAAAAATGAGTTACATACCAAAAACTATATTAGTATTGGCATTTATAATTAGCCCTATGATTACCTTCACTGGGGGTTTTTATTTCTTTATGCTGTTTCGAGCCACTGTCTAGTGTCCTTTACATTCAGCCTTTTTCATTGCTTGTGGGGACAGTCTAGTGTTGAGAAATAACCTCAGCTTTTGTTTACCTGAGAATATCTTAATCTCTCCCTCATTTTTGAAAGAAAATCTTGCCAGATATAAGAAACTTTTGGTTTGTTCCTTTGGAACTCCCTTACACCTAAAATGCTGTTTTTCTCTCACAGCTTTCAGAACTCTTTCCTTATCCTTGGCATTCAACCATTTGACTACTATATCTGTGCATGTTTCTCTTCAAATTTATCCTGTTTGGTGTTTATTGTGCATCTTGAATTGCATATTCATATTTTCCATTAGATTTGGAAGTTTTCTGACATTATTTCTTTGGATATTTCTTCTGCTACTTTCTCTCTTTCTTCTCCCTGTGGGACTCTCATAATGCATATATTGGTAAGCTTGCTATTGTACCACAGGTCTCTTATTCTCTATTTTCTTTTTAAAAATTCTTTGTTCTTTCTGCTTATCAGTCTGAATCATTTCAGTTGTCTTGTCTTTGAGTTCACTGATTCTTTCTTCTGCCAGCTCCAATGTACTTTGGAACCCCCTAAGGAATTTTGCATTTCACTTATTGTGGTCTTCAACCCCAGTGTTTCTGCTTGATTCCTTTTTATAATTTCTATATCTTTATGGAATTTCTTATAATATTCATTAATTATTTTCTTGGTATCCTATAGTTCTTGCTCTGTGTTTGCCTTTATCTCCTTGAGAATATTGATCATTTTTTAAAAATGTCTTTGCCAGGTATGTCCAAAACCTGGCCTTCTTCACGGATACTTTCTGGATTTTTATCTTGTTTCTTTGGATGGGGCATCATTTATTCTTTCTTTGTTTGTCTTATAATCTTTTGTGCAGACAGTACATTTTAATATTTTAAAATGTTACCTCTGGGATATAGTCCCTCAGCTGTCTTTTCCTAAAGGTTTTTTTCAGTTAGTGATATGACAGAGATTTCCTTTATTACCAGAAGCTAACAAAAACAACTAAATCGATATAAAAACACTTTTCATGGTCTTTGCAAATTGACTCTGCATTGGCTGGTGCTCTTCTTTAGAGTTTAGCCCTACCATCAAGAAGATCAGCCCAAGGCACATGTGAAGTGCAGGGTCCTTTCTGCATTTTCAGAACCTGTATTTTGTCTTGGACTTTTGTAGGAATTTCAATGCTCCCACTATTCCTTATATAATACACTTTACCCCCCTCCTTAGTGCTCTATTTTGCGACTTAAAGCAGGTAATCCTTTGCCTAGTCTGCTTTAACTTAATTGTTTCTTACACTGCTTTAGATGCCCACAAGCTTCTTCTGCCTAGCAGGTCAGTTTCTGGGAAGGTGAGACAGAGATGAGTTTCCTGTTTAGTCTTTTGGGCTGCCACCTGAAAGATTTGCTAAATTGCCACTGCATTGCATGTACCAAAGTATGCACATGAAAGTTACTCTTGTCCCTGCAGAACAGGGTCAGGCACTCATAGTGAGAGCACAAGTTGGATCCACACTCTATCAGGGAAGGTGGTGAGGGAGGGTCAGCAAGGTGCCATGAGATTGTCTACCATTTTTAAAGCTGTGTTTTCTTGATTTAACACTTGCCCAGTTATTGCAACTATTTATCTTTTTTTTTTTTTTCAGAATTGTAAGGAAGATGGATCTGCCAGTTTTGTTTATTGTTTAAAGATTCTGTGGGGGAATGTACCCTGGAATGTCTTATGCCACAAATTTGGTCAACTGGGAGCTCACAATTAACCATATGTATTTTTATTAAAAGAAAATATCTGTAAGGATCTGCCCTAAAATGATAATGGTAGTTATCTCTGAGTAGAAGAATTGAGGGATAAATTTCTTTTTGTCTTTCTCTATTTTCTAATTTTCTACAGTGTTTGAATTACTTCCATGATAAAATATTTATTATTTTAAAATATTAAAATCATTGTAATAAATAATGCACTCATAGAAAATAAAAATTTTCAATTTAAAAAAACTGAATTTTTAATTCAATGTTTTGGACATTGTATTGGTTACAATAAGGAGTGGTTAAATGGGAAAGGAAATTTTGACTTGGTGTAGACCTGGGCATCCAGGTCATGTTTCTGGGATAATTGATTGGACTGTGGGGATAAACATTAGTCAGATTCTAGATGGGCTTTGAGGGGCTAGGGTAGGATTGATATTTATTTTCTTGTGCCGCATGGCTCAGAAATGCTACTTTGACACAAATATGTGTGTGGCCAACCTGCCTGTACCAAGATTATGCTTCAGATGACTGGAATTTGACCTAAAGAATTAGACATGAGGCTAATTCTCTGAAATCGAAATATCTTGTAAATTAGTATTAAATTATAAATAAGGTCTATGAATGTATGCCTCAATCTTTCAGTATTTCCAGAAAATATTTTTTAATTATTTGTGGTGTTATTTCAAACTGTTGTGAGAGCCATTGCAAATGCAGGCATTTACTTTTCAAGTTCTGAGTCCTGTATTTTTATAGTGTCTGATTTGCACACAATACCAGGTTACAATAGTCCTAGTTTATCTGCTCTAAGACACTGTATTTGACTAATAATTTTGGGGGAAGAAGTTTTGTCCTTCTATATAATACCCTCTGAATAATGAGAGTGTAGGTGAAGGAGAGTCATTTGGCTATAAAGTAGTATAGAGTACTCCAACTCTGTGCATGAAATTCAATGTGAATAATAATAGTCCCGCCCTGTGGAGTCCTGCTACATTCTCAAACAGAGTGGCAAGAATCTTTAGAGTACATAGGCAGTGCCTAAGAAAAGGAAAGCAGACCAATATGCCTAGCTTATGATATTAATGTTTGTACTTATGAAGCTTACTCTTGTAAAATTGAAACTTAGCCTAATAGTTGCCTAAGGGTTACCTCCTGAAAACCTCCTTGCTACTCAAATGTGGCCTCTCTCTAAGCCAAACTAAGCAATTAAACACACTTCCTTCCCTCTGGCATGGGACATGACTCCTGGGGATGAGCCTCCTTGGCACCAACAGATTAATACCAAACACCAACCAACAATGCATTTGGAAAAAGACCTTGACCTAAGGGGGGAAACATTAAATACAAACATGTTTTTATGGCTAAGAGATTTCAAAGTGTGTCGGGAGGGTGTTTCAGAGGTTACACTTATGCATGTTTCAGGCAGATCTCACCACTGCCAAGAAAACAATACCAAAACAGGGGTTCTCCCAAGGGCTCTAGAGACATCCAGGCACTATAGATAAGGCACACACCCCATGAAATCAGTGCCCTATTTGGTGGGCCTTACCTGGGAATATATGATAATCTATTTCTCCAATGTAACAGAGTTAAATTCATCTATAATTTCCCTACACATGATTCTTCTACCCCTTTTATTTGAATCTGTAATTAGCACTATAACCATTAAATATATGTCCCAGAGACTTAAATCTTTGGTCTGTTTATATTCTGGTTGAGCCCTGAGTCTCAGCAGAGTTGCAACCAACACCTACTCTCTAGTTCATCAGACTTGCCCAGGACAACAAACAAAATAATGATGATGGACAGCTACCATTCCCCAAAACAGAGTATCTAAAACTACAAGCAAAAAAGTTCCTCCCCATCTGCCACATAAGCTCTAAGCCCTTCCCAATCTGAAGCATAGTGGGCATCATCATCCCAAAAGCCTCAGAATTGAGGAATGAAAAATGCAACCATGGACCAAAGTAGACTTATTATTGTAGTAATGGAAGAACTTACAATGTATCTAATATCTAATATTGATATAAAGATAGTGGTTGCCAGAGGTTCTGTGAAGAGAGGGAGGAAAGAATACGTGGAACATTTATAGGGCATTGGAATTGTTCTGCATGATATTGCAATGATGGATACAGGCCTTTATACATTTTGTCAAATCCTATAAAACTATACAGTGAAAAGTATTTGCCATAATGTAAACTATAGTCCTTGGTTAGTAACAATGTTTCAATATTTGTTCAACAAGTATAACAAATATACCACAATGATGTAAGATGATATTATAAGGGGAAAATGTGGGAGAGGGAGGGAGCAAGGTATATGGTAATCCCCTATACTTTTTTTTTTATATATATATAATTTTTTAAATTTATTTATTTATTTAATTTTTTTATTTTTTTTTATTTTACCGGGAGGTCCTGGGGATTGAACCCGGGTCCCTCCATATGGGAGACGGACGCCCAACCATTTGAGCCACACCTGTCCCCCTCCCTTATACTTTTGATGTAACTTTTATGAAATCTAAAACTTCTCTATAAATAAAGTTTATTATATGGGAAAAAAGAACCCTCAAATGGCTCTTTAATACTTCAGCGTAAGGGAACTTTGTTTATGGAATTTAGCTAATAAAGACTAAAATAAGTTGGACAAGTAAATATTTGGGCCATCCCCCCATATGTTAATGAGTTTGTTGGCATGGTCCATATGCTTCTAGATGCTTCCTTGGTAAATATACAAAGAAACATCAGGGGACCTTCCTTATTGATTTTAGTATTCTCTTATGATGAGTTGAAGCTGAAGATGTCAGAAATTAAAGTACTGAATTAAAGTTGGTGCATTTGGATGCTATCTACCTAATTCACCTTTCTCTGGGGACTCATCTCCTTCCGCCCATCCACTAAATCACAGAGTTTAATCTCTTAATAGCCAATCTGATGATATATCATTCTTCTCTCATAATCACTGATTGGATTAAGGTTGAATACTTGATCCAAATTGGGCAAGGTCTATTTCAACAGGGATTTGTATTTCTCAGTGAGAGAGTATAGTCACAGCTTCCTGGTCTCTAGCTACAAAATACTGAAATCTTTTCAGTTATTAGAACCAAATGATAATGAAATGTTTTCTGCTATATAATAGTGTTAAAGAGAATGGTACTCTATGTAGTCAATTTAAACCGAGTCAATTCACCTCTTAAATGAATTTCTTCAGGTAATTGAGTACACAGAGTGTTCCCAGCTAACGTTTACACAAAAATATCTCACATTAAATATAATTGTGTTATTTATACACACACTGAAAATTTCAGAGCAAACACTCTCTTCACCTATAGTGACCGATGCTTTGTTCTTTTCCTGGACTGGAATGAGTCACAGAGAGTGAACTAAACTCTATATTCAGACCTATGCCCTTCAAGATTTCCCAAAATCTTTGCATTCAAGACCTGGTCAGGTTGACCAGTCATCTCACCTCTTAGTTTGGGCTGACCCAAGCTGACCGTGGGTTACAGAGTAGCTGTTGTCCGCTTTGCCCACTATCCACAGCAGGGTGCTTGCTGGAACCTTCTCCAGTGTCACCATACCAGCATTGGATTCCTTTTGCTGATGTTTCCTAGCCTTTGCTCAGCACAGATGTGTTATATTTCCTGTGTATGTGCTGGGTTTGGAACTGAGGTCGTGGAAATGGCCAGACAGATACACTCCTACTTGGCTGAAGTAGACACTCTCCTACTTGCTTAGAGGAGAAAAACACAAATCAAATTTTTGAAGCAGTTTATTCAACAAACTCAATAAATATTTATTGAGTGCTTGCTTTATCACCAGCATCTGTTTTAGATGCTGGTGATGAAGCAGTGAAACAAGCAAACAACAACAAAACAGCCAAAATCCATGTACTCTAGGAGATTGTGTTCTAGAAGATATAAAATTATCGACACTGATATGTGCTAGGAAGAAAAATTATAGACTTCAATTTTAACATATACCAGGGGAACGTATCCTAAAAAAATTTTAATTGTGATGTTTGCACTGAGCTGTGAAAAAAATGGAATTGACTTAAGCAAAGAGGTTGAGCAAAATAAAGCATTTCAGGCAGAGAAAACACATTTTGAGGACCTGAGATAGTTACCAAATAATTGTGAAAAAGTCCTGAATTATTAAATTAAAGAGTGATTAAGTCTTATCAATTAATTCTGAATCCCTGGTCAATGAAAAATGATTAAGTGATCATGGAACCAGTTTCTCTTGGGACTTTTTCCAACATTTAGTTTATGGTAAAAAAAATTGCTTTATTAAAAAAATGAATATTCATTAAGGAATTCCATCAAAGAAAAAAACCATAGAAGATTATAATTAGGATAAACTCAGTGCTAAAATACCATTTATGCAGTCATATTTGTACAATAATTTCTTAAACTCAAAATACAATTTTATATTTTTACATTTTAAATTTGAATAAAAAAGATAACATTTTCAATATTGGTGAGTATAGAATATTTAAACGTAACTTTTATTATTTTTTATGCTACTGATATACATGTTTATTGTGTAAAATTTGGAAAGTAGACAAAAATATTTTTAAAAAAAGAAATAAAAATAAACAATTATCCACCAATCAAGGTTTACATCAATTTGTTATGTCTAGTTCAAGGTGTTAAATTTTAAATGATCATATGCTTTTATGTAAAAATATGTTAAAATTAGATTGTCCAGATATAGACATAAATTAAGTTCATAAACCACATACTTCTGAACTTAGTGTATTTAGGTTACTTACATATGCACAGTTATATAATTTTCACATAAGAAAATGGCAACATTCTTGGGTTCCTTGTTTCTGTCATTGTTGGGTTTAAATGACGATTGAAGTTTAGAATATCAGAAAATTCTATTCTAAATCTGTAACTTCATTTTGTTGAGGAAACATAAACATTTATATGAGTTTTCATGCTGTAAGTGGTTATTAAGTACAATGAATTTTCTATCATTCTGATTACTCTTGATGATAATATATTAGCCCATGTAAAATCTGGATAATGCTTTACCAATAAGGGGTTTAATAGAATTAGCTAAGTAATAAGAACATTAGGAATTGCTGGTTAAAAAAATATGCTTGATTATCCCCTCTTTGTTTATTATATTCTAACTTCTTAATTTTTCATAGTTCCACTACAGTAGTTTGTTTTCCCTTAATTGCATTTGTGCATTTCCCCCCCTAAAGGTACCTAATGGCCTATCAGACTAAAGGAGTGTGTGAAATGCAGATACAATAACTTATAGAGTGGCGACCAAATGATCTCATCATGAGCATAATGCCGCAGACCACGTACTAAACTAATGAACTCACAATACATTAAATTCCCCGTGAACATGTGGCTCTGCGATGTGAAAGTGGTCTCTCGTAGCTCTTCGTGACCATGGAGTTTGGTCCAGATGATAAGTTTACAGTTCAAACGACTATATGCACAGATATAAAGTGAGAAAGGATCAAGCTTTCCCCTCTATGGTCATAAGATCGAAGCCTGGAGCTTCTGTTGGCCACTGTTCCTACCACGTGAAATAAATCTGATTAAGAATAAAGTAATCACAAAAAAGAGCAGAGCTGAATTGTGAAGAAGGTATAGAGGCTGCAGGATAACACTGGAGAACCTGGAATCAGCAGTCTGCATAACCCTGTTCTTGCCAGTTATACAAACCAACTTTCTTTCTTTTCTTTTCTTTTTCCTTCCTTCCTCCCTCCCTCCCTCCCTCCCTCCCTCCCTCCCTCCCTCCCTCCCT
>JAKSZT010054281.1:15730467-15835880 GCA_026826555.1 Tolypeutes matacus
CCTCCCTCCCTCCCTCCCTCCCTCCCTCCCTCCCTCCCTTCCTTCCTTCCTTCCTTCCTTCCTTCCTTCCTCCCTTCCTTCCTTCCTTCCTTCCTTCCTTCCTTCCTTCCTTCCTTCCTTCCTTCCTTCCTCTCCTTCCTCTCCTTCCTCTCCTTCCCTTCCTCTCTTTCTTTCTCTCTTTCTCTTTCTCTCTTTCTTTCTCTTTCTTCTTTCTATCTATCATCTATCTATCTATCTATCTATCTATCTATCTATCTATCTATCTATCATCTATCTATCTATCATCATCATCTAACATCATCTATCCACCTCTGTCTATCTATCTATCTATCTATCTATCTATCTATCTATCTATCTATCTATCTATCTATCTATCTATACTTAATCTAGTTTAGAATGGATTTATGATAGTTACAACCAAGGTGAAAAGATTTTACAGGAGAGCTTCATCAAATTTTAAAGGAGCACCTAATTTATATACTATTTAACTGCTTGTGGACAGAGATCTTTCCACCTAATCTTGCAACAAATACCTTTGTAGTTTTCCCCAAACTACATATACCATATCCCACTCATGAATATAGACAAATATATTAAATATTAGTAAATAAAACTATGTACCTTATGAATAATTCAACACCACTAAAAGATTTTTTTTCAGTAATTCAACAATAAGAAGCCTATTAACATAGTTAATCACATACATATCTAAATGAGAACAGTTTTTCATCTTGATTGATACCAAATTATATAAAAATGCAACTGCATTCTGAATTAGCAAAAAAAGTTATTAAATAGGATAAGAAATCTCCCACATCATGAGACATTTCTATTTCAAATCACTATGTAGCCTCATATTTAACATTTAAAATTTAGAAGCAGTTATATTCAAATCTGGAAGAAGAAATTCTTTTACAAGTGATAGCACATTGAATTAGACAAGGAAATAGAAGAAGAAGTAGTGGAAAAGAGGAGCATGAGTATTGTTATTTTCAGATAACTTAATTACAGAGAGGGAAGTATAAAGTAGCTCTTATGGGTTGAATTATATCCCCCCCCCCCCCAAAAGACGTGTTCAAGACTTAACTCTGAATTCCTGTGAATGTGACTTATTTTGAAACAGAATCAATGCAGTCAGAATTAGCTAAGTTAATATGAAGTCATTCTGGAGTAGGATGAACCCTACCATATGACTAGTATCCTGATGAAACGGAGAGAAGAGGCACAGATAGAGAGGCGAGAAGGCCACGGGAAGACGGAGACAGAGAAAGAGCTGTGCTGCCACAAGCCAAGGAACGGCAATTTCCAGCCAGCACCAGAAACTAGAAGAGGCAGTAGAGAATTCTCCCCTGCATGCCCTCCTGACACGGTGAGTTTGAGTTTTTTCCCTCCAGAACTGTAGATAGTAAATTTCTGTTGCATTAGGGCCACCGGTTTGTGGTAATTTGCTATAGCAGATCTAGGAAACTGGGACAGTAGCCAAACCAAAAAAAAATAGTTGTTTGATTGCAAAATAAATATATAAGTGAAAATACTCAACAAAAATGCATTAAAAAGTGAAATGAAAAGGAGATACCATTTACAACAGAATATACACTATAAATGTCCTAGGAATAAAACAATAAGAAATGCTTGCGGTAAATTGAGTTTTCTCTGCCTTATAGTCAGTTGCTTTATATAGCTCTCATCTCTGAACACGGATGTGGTAGACTGATTGCCTTAATGATGCGTATTAACGGGTACCCTCTATCCACATTGTGTTTTGCACCACAGCAGGATAGTCCCTCCATTCTCACTCTGGGCTTAGCCATGTGTCCCGCTTTGGTGAAAAGGAGATTAGCAGATGGGATGCAAGCCTTACACATTAGGGCTTGCTCTCTCACATGATTGGGTTTCTCTCTCTTACTTGTCTGTTATTGCTATAATTTAGTGGGAGGGAGAGAAGGTGGCAAGGAGGCTTTTTATTTATCTCTATCACAGGGGGGGTCTTAACCTTTTTTGTTCCACGGACCCCTCTGCCAGTCAGGTGAAAACCATGGACCCCTTCTCAGAAGGTAGCAGCAGATAGTTTTATGATGCTCAACATCGGCTTTCCTTTAAATTAAATTTTAGGATTATTCAAAATTACATTTTACAACTTTCCCATAATTTCAATTCTTGATAACCTAACATGGTTCAACATCTGTTCCAATGGCCATTTTTGGCAAATGCTTAGAAACTTGAGTTTTCCCATGGTATCATAAAACCAGCTCCACCATCTTTACCAAACTTTTTGCAGGCAGTTATCCACTGCACCAAGAACACGCCACATCAAAATAAAAATCACGCTAAGTCCACACTACACTGTGTTTTATTTAATAAATATATCACATCTGCACCAACACGTCCCCACAAGAATAACGTATATTTGAATTTTCAATTCAAACTCACGGACCCCTGGTTAAGAATCTCTGTCGGATCACAAATCTTCATTACTTTCACCAATTTTGCCTGCTTGGCCCATCAATTTCTGAGGATGGTGAGCCAATAATTCCTGCTAATGATTACGCATTTGTCAATTTCCTATAGAAGTTCTTTCAGTCTTAGCTCTATTTTAGGTACATACACATTGATAGCTGTTCTGTCGTCAACTTTCCCAGAAGCTGTGTAACACATACTCCTCTCTCTTTAATGCTTCAATAACTTCCACCTCATTCTCAGCTGATATTTTACTGAGAAAACAGATAATCAGAAGAGACTTTTCATATTATTTCTCCACTAAAACTGCCAAGCAACCTGCTGGGGTATCTGCCTTCCTTTTTTTGTTACAATGGGTGATTGTCCACATTTCCAAAACTTGTACCCTTTAGAGAACACAGAGACTTTTCCCTGCAATTGTCTCTTCCCTTTGTCATTAATTTCTCCCTATATACTGAGTCATTCCTATCAGCATATGAATGCTCTAAATTTCTCTAAAGTTAAAAACAAAAACGAAACCCTCCCTTAACCCTAAGCCTCCACTAATGGCATTTCTCAGAAACCTTTCACAGGAAAACTCCATGAAAATTTTATCAAGTCTCAGAGTCTTGAAGCTTGGAATGGGATCACAAATCACTCAAACTATCCAGTGGCTACCAGGAATTGGGCATGGATGGGATGCAGATAATCAATCAACGAAGCCCAGCACACTCTTCTCTCTTCCTAATGGCTCTTCCCCACCAAACACATGAAATATTTGTAGTTTGACCTGCAAAGAAGTGCATGCTTGAAGACTCTCCATTTTTTCCTGTCTCTCAGGTCTCTTCTGAGGAAGCAGATAACTAAACTTCAAGCTGAAATTCACCTGGCTCTGGAGGAGCTGGAGTTGAGGTCCATAGCGAGTTAGATGCCTTACACTCACAATGCTCTAAGTTCTCTTTTCCTTATAGCCTTGTCTCCTGTTATTCCTAATGTGAATGATCTTCAGATGAAATCAATACAGCCCTCTTTTCTCTGCCATCTTGGGCTGGATATCAATGGGGTCTTCCTATACTCAGCTTTTTGGGGATTTGCAGGCTTAGGGTAGTTTGAGTTCTATTCTCATCCAGACCCACGGATGCTTTTTTCTCCCATTTGGTTTCTCACTTTTTTTTTATGCTTTGCCAATGTTTAGTCCTAAAATACACAAAGGCAAATGTACTTTGTCAACACAAGAATTAATTTTCTGTCCAGGACTGCTGACTCTGGTTCATGTGAAGATGCCTATTTTTCCTGCTAATATAGTACAGCTTTCATTGCAAAGAAAAAAACGATAAAGCTGATCTTAATATGTAAATATAAATTATTTTTCTGGCTTGATTTTCATTTGAAAGGCTTAATACCTTAACAAATGAAGACAGGACCGCCCTGGATAAAAGCTTCCTTCTGGTGTTAAGTTTCTTTCCTAATAAAGGAGTGATATATGCATATTTGAGGTTTGGGGCAGGGTGTGCAGAATAGGAGTTGGGGGATTTTCAGCTTATTTTGTCTTAGTGGTAGGCCTAAGTCTGTCCATTCCTGAAAACAATCAAGCTGCTTTTATAATCTCATGGAAAACTGCCACTCACCTCATCAGTTTCAAAGACCTTGGCCATTGCTAGTTTCTCTGCTCTCTTTGAAAGCAACAAAGTGGAAAAGCCATCCATCTGGAATTTTCAGGGCTCATCTAGTTCTCCTAGGTATCTTGGTGAGGTATGCTGACGGAACCTAGCTTTTGGAATTTTACAGAACTGGATTCAAAATTTGATTTCTCTACTTATTCTCTGAATGATTTGGGGAAAGTTATTTAGCATCTTTCTGTCTGTTTGCCCATCAATACATGGAGAGTGAGAGAATTACAGAATCACAGGACTGTTGCAAGGGATTACATGAAATAACAGACATAAAATGCCTAGCATAGTGTCACATAAAATATACTCCACACACGTGAAATACTTTTTAAAGTAAATCAAAAAGTAAATGAAATCGAAATACCTGCACAGGTAAGAGCTGGAGCCCTGCAGGATTCGGTTAAGACTCCACTGAGAGGAATTCAAAGTCTTCTGGGTTTCTTGCTCTCTATTGCCCCTCTTGATATTTTCAGGTCTCCTTGTACAAGTGAGATGGTGAAATGTTTTCTTTTAGGTGATGACTTAGGAGGAGCCACACTGTTGCATCATGTCCACTGAGTCCATAGCTTTGATGGTCCCACGAGCTGGTGGGTAGGAGATGCATATGGCACTGCAGCCAGCACTAGACTAACCTTCACGATGGAGGAAGAGGCTCTGTTTTGCACTTTCCTCAAGCAGTCTCCATATAAGTATTTGTACTTATATAAATGCATACTGATATTCTAGCAAATCCTAATTTTCCTTCTTTCCAGGCTCATTGAGCCCAAGTTCTGTATGCTGAATACCCACTTGATGACCCACATGTCTGGGGAAGACAGCCACGTTGTCCTCGTTTATTACCAGTTGGCAGCTGGGAGAGCCTCTCTCCGAGAGGAAATAGCCGCTCCCTCCATCGCGGCCAATCCAGCTGGTCCCAGGACAACAGAGCCCTTTCCTCCACCAAGAATGGGGTTGGGGTTATCTCTCTGATTTGCTTTGCCCTAGGTAGACTGCTTGTCTGCAAATCAGAGAACAGTAAAGTGGCCTCACTATTCAACTTGGATGAGAAGGGATTCTACAGAGATAATGAGGAGTCCATATTCTTTCATTTCTGCTTTAGAAGTAGTCATTATCTCCAGTAGAGCGAATACCTTAATGGCTGGTAAAAAGCACAGGCTATTGTAAGGACTAGAATTGCTTTTTTAAAGAGAAAACTGTGGGCTGATTTCTGGTCTGAAGAATTAGCAATACATCTTTGTGACAATGGCTGTAGCTACTACACCAACAAGAGATTCCAATGACTTTTGATGTGCTCATATTCTTATCTTTGGATTGCTGGCATGTAAGAAAATGAATATTTCTTGCCATTTTGAAAATAAAGTTATTTATTTTCTTTGATTAATCTTGGTGTGTTAGTTTTCTGAGACTGCTGTAACAAATTATC
Source organism: Tolypeutes matacus (assembly GCA_026826555.1). Taxonomy (NCBI): domain Eukaryota; kingdom Metazoa; phylum Chordata; class Mammalia; order Cingulata; family Chlamyphoridae; genus Tolypeutes; species Tolypeutes matacus. The sequence goes on from JAKSZT010054281.1 coordinate 15,735,997, forward strand.
GCAAAGTTGGCGACTTAAAACAGCAGATATTTATTCTCTCGCAGTTCTGGAGACCAGGGTCTGAAGTCATCGTGCCAGTAGGCACATGCGTCCTCCAAAGACTCGAGGGAAGAGTCTTCTCTTGTCTCTTCCAGCTTCTGGTGCCTGCAGCATTCCTTGGCTTGTGGCTGGATACCCTCTTCTCTCTTTTTAAGGATGCATGTGATGGCATTGGGGCTCACCTGGATAGTTCAGTACGGTCTCCCCATCTCAAGATCTTTAACATAATCACATCTTCAAGACCCCTTTTCAAAATAAGGTGATGTTTACAGATTCCAAGGCATAGGACCTGATCTCTTTTGGGCTACCATTCAGGTTACTGTACTTGGTAAGTAGCATTCTTAAATGATAGGAAATATGACACTCATGATTTTAAATATGGTACATGCTTTAGTTTGCCAAAGAGCTGCTGATGCAAAGTACCAGAAATGGGCTGGCTTTTATGAAAAGGATTTATTTGGGGTGAAAGCTTACAGTTCCAAGGCTGTGAAATCTCCTAATCAAAACACCATCAGAGATGCTTTCTCACCAAAGTCAGCTACTGTTGATCCTGGCCTCCTGCCATGTGGTAAAGATGGCCACTGATCTCTGCCCTCCCTTCAAGAATCTACATGGAGTTCAGCTGTGGGCAACCAGGCATAGGGCTTGTCTATCAGCCATGGGCTTCTCCAGGGGCCCAGCCCCTTTGGGGGCCTCATTTCGTGACTGTGCTCTGCTGGTTCCAGACTCTGGGACCTCTCTCAGCCTCCTGGGGCTTCTGTGCTTTCCTACAGTCCTCTCTCTCACAAGGAAGGACCAATATGGCAGCTCCCTTTTCCTGTGTGTCTCTCTCTGTGTCTCTGTTTATATCAGATCCAGCAAAAGGGTGGATATTCAACCTGAGTCACACCTCACTGACGTAGTCCAACAAAAGTGTCTCACACCCACAGGAATGGTAGTTCAAAATCTTTCTCTTTTGGGGACTGATAAAAGAATTTCAAACTGCCATAGTGCATTTGAAGAAAGTGAACAAATAAATTTAAAACAAGCCCTAAGGTAAATAGCAAAACATGTGCATAAGGCCAGGGATAAAAATATGAGTGAAGTTGTGAGGGATGGCACGAGAGGCAGAGAGAAGAAACAGGAGAAGCCAGGAAATTAGCCCCTGAAAGCATCCAAATAATTCCCATTGCTAAGGAAACCACTTCACAATTTCCTGTCTCTATCTCGGCTCTAAACAGGCGCTTTACTTATACTATGGCTTCGCAGAAGGATTTTAATGGCTGGGCGAAGAAAAGTCAAAGTATGAGAATATCAAAGGGTGGGAAGAAAAATTATCATGATGCAAAATAACACAAAAATTATTTAAGATAATTGGTAAAGCTGGTACTTTTCAAAAGGAAGTTGTTACTCTTCTCTTTCTCTCTAAATGTGCCCTATTGATGGTGGCAAAGGTATTGAAGGTGACTGCTTGAAACGGGTGCTTTTCCATTTTCTATGGATAAAAAAAACAATGACACGAGTATGTTCATGCTATTTCCTCAGCTAGAGCCGCCAACATTCTCCTGAAAGAAGGCAAAATAAATGAGCAATATTCAGGGCCTCTCTGAATGAAGAGGAGTAACATTGCCAGCGTTTGCTAGTAGCTAGGACTTTGCTAACCCTATAGGAACGTGGTTTTATCTTGGGCTGTGTTATGTAGCTTTGTCAAGAGAATCTTCTTTCCCATTCTACGTTCTCGTTTTCCTCCTTGCTTGTACAGCAGAAAGACTGTCTGAGTCCAGGGGTTTACCCCAGGACTGCTGGCAGAGTTTTAACCTCTCTTTGCCATCCTTTATCTTCTTCCAAAAATTATTTAAAAATTTTTGCAGAAATGAGGAGTCGTTACAGAAATTAGTAATTGTATGCTATTTAAAGCTCTCCTTGTGCACATTTAACACTAGATAAAAATCTAAAAATACTCTATCATTTATTGAGTGGAAACAGCGATGTGCTTATCCTTTCAGCACCAGCATTAAAATGTCTCCAATTCATACTTTCCAAATATAACTTTCTGCAGTGATGGAGATGTTCACCTACTGTGTTGTTCATTATGATAGATTACCAGCCAACTGCCGGTAGCCAAGCTGCTGCCAAGCTCGCTAATTGTGGCCAGTGTGACGGAGGGAGTGAATTTTAAATTTTATTTAATTTTAACTAATTTAAATTTAAATAGACACATATAGCCAGTGGCTATTGTGCTGGACAGAGAAATTCTAGATGGACTTCACTGGTATTATTTTATTTATTCTTATTTTACAATGTGTCTAGCTGTGTTGCCACTTTTCATCTGAGGTTAAGATAGATGAAAGTATTCTTTTGGATTTAAAAATATATATGTTTAAAGCCTAAAAACACTTAAATGCAACTATAAAAGGACCTAGGAGAGTTCTGTGTATATAACTGGCTTCTGGTAGTTATTTAGGTAATGGATAAATGATGGAAAAGTAATTGTAAAGATAGATCATTGAGTTAAATTAGGACCCACCTACTTACATGTAACTAATTCATCCTGGTGATTTCACATGGCTTTTCAGTTAAGTGTGTTCTTTTTTATATTTACTTTTAATGGACTAACTCTGTAAGGAAAGAGCAAATAGAGACTGTGTGTAATCATCTTCTTGAGTTCAGAGTAGGATAAGGTAGGTGCTTGAATATTTGGTGCTTGAACTTAGAAAATCCTGTCTATCCCATTATTTCAAGAGCTTCTGAAATCTCACTCTCATCATGAATTTTGACCAGCTCTTTTACAAATACCAGCAAGATGTGTGCTGACTTCACCCTTAGTCCTTCTCTGGCCCCTACCTGACTGAGAATTCTTACTCTTCTTGTTACTAAAAACTGCTTATGACATCCATGTTCTATTGTTCTACTGGGGCCATGTCCTTTTGTTCTCTTCTTATTCTGTTCCTCACCTACGTAACAAGATGGCCTATCATAGATGGCGAACTTCTAGAGGGCAGGGATTATTAGATAATGGTTTAAGTTCAATGTTAACTTCAGCATCACAAGACACTTAAAAATCACTTTTCCTTTTGTTGTTGTGTGAGGGGTGGAGTCCAAGCTGCAGCAGAGGGAGTATTTCTTCTTTTAACATTGCCATCAGTTAAGTTATCATGTCCAGTATTAGTTGGAAAAAGTTTAAATGTTTTGTAGATTCAGAGCAAGGAAAATAAAGGAAGGGATCTCAGGTTTTAGCAATGAGGTAACTGCTTCTGCAAAAACACTGAGCCTGGAAAAGTGAATGGGCTAAAATATTTTACTTTGACAGATGTTGCCAAGTAGCTCTCCATAGAGAGCTAATGGGGCTGCCTATGGACCATAAGAAGAGGTGAGTGGTCAGAGCTCAGCTCCTAGAAGTGGTCCTTCATCACCAGTCAGAGAAGAAGCACTGCCCTTATTAAGAGGGCAACTTGCCATGGGGAGCTTTCTGTTTCCTCATTCAAATCCATTTAGATTCTTGAGAGTCTGCAGCCTAATTCTACAGCCAGTGGCAGAAACGACTAGTATTTTTTACCCCAATAGTCTCTCTCACTTTCCTCTTTGCTAGCATAACTCCATTCGTATTTGGAGCGAAAACTAACTTATCAGCAAAGGATCACTTGTTTTCTTTCTATGTCTTGCAGCTAGATATGGCCTTTTAACTAAGCTCTAGCCAAAAGAGAGATAAGTGGAAGGGTTGTATCATGGAGGTTGGGTGCTTCTTGGAGATTGCACAAGGATGGGATGGCTCAGTCTTCAGCCAACAAACAGAAGCACGAGGTCATCGTGCCTGGGAACCAAGACCAGTCCTGAGAGAGAAGTAAAATTGTATCTTGAGAAGGCCAGTGTTATATTAATTTAAAAATTTTGATGTGTTTAGTCAAACCTAATCCTAGTTCGTCCTAGGCTCCTGGCAGACAGCATGTGCTGGTTCTTCCTGGTGGAATGGTCATTGCCCCTCTTGCAATATACTGTTTCTAGAACAGACCTTGACAGAAACAGCTGCCTCTATGGCTTTCAATCCAGAGAGAACCCTTTTAGTGACAATCTTTGTAAACTTTTATCCGATTCTAAGACTTTGCATCTACATACTATCTCTGTGATATGATTTGACTTTGTCTTGAAATCCTTTTTTCTATACTCTGCCAGTTATTTCCCATGAATGTTTCCATTTCCGATAGCAAGTAGCTTGACAAGTATTAAGAAAGTGATGGCCATGTCTACAGGTTCTGTTGGGTATGGTAGAATCAGACCAAACCTTAGTATTAGGCTCTGGCATCTTTTTTTGGAAATTTGATGTCTATTTAAGAGTCCAGTTCTTGGGAAGTGGATGTGGCTCAAGCAGTTGGGTGCCCACCTACCACATGGGAGGTCCCGGGTTTGTTTCCTGGTGCCTCCTAAAAGAAGACGAGCACACAAAGAACAGACACAGAGAGCAGACAGTGAGGGAAAACAATGGGGGTTGTGGGGGGAGTGAATAAATAAATAAATAATAAAAATCTTTTTAAAAAGACTCCATTTCTTGGTCAATTTTCACTAGGAAGTTTAAAATGTTTCATGAATTTTGTTAACTGGCATAACATTGCACAAATCTGGTTTTCTGCCTGGAACATCCAGTACCAAATCATGCCTTTCCCCAAAAATCTACATTTCAGTCTCAGTGTGGTCTCTGCAAGATCCCTTTTAGTTTCTGGTGGTGGACTAAAAGCCTCCCGTGCTCATACTGGGTCCAGGCTTTTTCTTTATTCCTCTCTGCAGAATTTAGGCAGACAAGGGGAGAATGTTCTGATGGATCAGAACAAAGGCAATGATTTAAATCTGCAATCCATCTGGCTGGGGCACCTTGGCTTCTAAACCCACAGATTACTCCCATTATCACCATCAAATATAATGCTTTAAAACTTTGGTCTGGTGACTCAACCCCACTGTTGAAAGAAAAGCATCCTTGTAAGAAGAGTAATTTCAAAATAACACAATGAAGGGAACACTTAGTCCCCAAAGATGCTTAAAATCCCCTTCGTTCCCTTTTCTATCTACCTTACTTACTCCAGCACTGATTTTGTGCCTAACATACCCACCACTAAAAAAGTTCTCCAACAGTTACCTTTTTTTTTTTTAAAAAGGAGGTACTGGGATTAAACCCAGGACCTCTTACATGCAAAGCAAGGGCTCAATCACTGAGCAATATCTGCTCTGCTCCAACGGTTACTTTTGTGCATCTTATAATTTCTCCATGCCCTCTTGCCTTCTTCCCTATCCCCACTCACCCACCCAAAGCCAAAAACAACTGGTCTGATAAGACAGGACACTCCTGAGAGCAGAAGAGCCAGAAGATGACAAAATGGGGTAAGGCAGAGAATTATTTTTTTTGTGAGTAGAGAAAAAGAAATCTGAGAGCACTTCTAGGCTAATGATTTTTATCTTGCCCCAGAGATATTCAAGTAGTGGGCTTTCTAACTGGGAGTGAGTTTATTTGAACAGTCTTGGAGTCTGTGGATTTGAAACCACTGGCAGATTCTTTAATCATCAACTAATCAATGGCTGTCGCTTATTTCTACACTATAGATACTGTGTTTTATGGCCAGAGCAATAAAAGTCATTTCCCCTAAACACAAGCTGTAGTCTAAGCAGGCCATAGATATTTATTACCTTTATTCTCACATGATTACCTGCTCACGAATAGATTCTGGAACTTAAATTTCTGCTGGTACAAGGCATTTGGTGACAGAAGTGGTTAGAATAAAGTACTTTACCTCATATATAAAAGCAGTGGATAAAAAGGGATAGGCCTGGAAAATTCATGGAGGAGGCACATTCTGGGGATTTTATTTATTCATACACACTTTTTGGAAAGAGAAACAACCAGACTATTTCTGACTTCAGGAATAAACTCCAACTATCATACTCAGAAGTCAAAATGAGAAAAATCACCAGATCCCTTAGTTCTGTTGGTTCTACTTACTGAAAGATAAATGTAACAAAACAACCAACAGAGTGGGTTTGATGGAGAGATTTTGAAAAATAAAAGGTAAAGAATACAGCAGAGAAAAGGTATTCTTTACAAAAAAGTTTTAATAGCACAAATCCAGTGTCTTTTTTTTTTCTGTCAGCAAAATTCAAGAAAACATGAATTGTATGAATCCAAGAATAAAAGAAGCCATGATAAAATAATAGCCTGAGATGAAAAAGGAGCTGAGGAGCATATACAAATTTTAAAGAAGGAACTAAGTGAGGTAAAAAAAAATTTTTTTTTTTGGTTTAAATTAATATACTCACAGAGTTTTCTGGAACTATAGAAATTAGAAAGAGTAATGTGGAAGAATAACTTGGGAAACTTTTTTAGAACGTGGAAGAAATAATAATTGATCTCAAAAAGGAGTGGGAATGATCCAACATATACCTATAGGGTATAATTTCTTGATAAGAAAAATATAACAAAAATTATAACTACACAGTAAATTTTTAAATATATTTAGAGCATATATCAAAATTGCAAATATTGAAGATGAAAATGGCTCCTCCTTATCAACAAAAAATACCTTATTACCAGAGAGGAACACTTTCATTTTGTCTCATAATACACAATATCAAGATTAAAGAAAGAATCATTTAAACTCCTGGCTCCCAAACCGCATGCAGAGATTGCATGGGGTACTTCAGCAAACTCTCAGGGTCACAAAAGGATATTCCAAATTTTTGAGGGAAACTGTGATCTTTCAGACAATGTGGAAATTGTTGTCTTAAGGTAGTTTATAATGTCAATTTTAGATTGCATTGCATTCCTTTTTATGATGTCATATCATTGCACAGACAATGTGAAAATCAATGTGGAGCAGGAAATGAGGGTGTCTGTGTCCTCTCTGTTTCCAATTTTGAGAAGTTGTGCAGGGACCAAAAGGCACATACATCCCATAAGGAGATAACTGCGGTTATTAAATCATTTACAGGTGGTTACTAAATAATGTTTAAATTACTTAAAGGTGCCATGAGCCGGGAAAGATTGGGAACTTCTCATTAAGTAGGAGGACAGTGAGCAGAAAACAAACAAACAAACACGCACAAAAAAGGGAGAAGGAAAAAATGTTTATTATAACTTATAATACAAATTAGCTTGTCTGAGACTTCTCCCACAAAAGTAAACCCCTAGATGGCTAAAAATGTTTATATTAATAAATAACTACATTCATCTCATACATCTTCAAAATTTTTGGTGAGGGAACATTAGTTCTTAAGTTCCTGCTGGTATCTTTTAGCTGAAGATGACTACTAAAAGATATAAGTAGATGAGGTTCTTCAGCTAAAAGAAGAGCTAAATCAAAATTACTAAGGAGTGGGTGGGATAAGGACAGAAATGTCCTAAGAATCAGTATCTAAAGCACCATTTTTTGTGTGTATAGATTGAAATCAATTTCATCGACAAATGATTTTTCTTTAAAAAGATACAAGATATAAAATACTTTTTAGAAAATAAAAACCTAGACCTACAACTCTAGTTTCCCAAATGATAATACTAATGTAATTAATACGCAGGTTTTATGTATTAAATCTCTCAATTTCTCTTTTGTAGAAAATGAATATTTAGTACTTACATGAAATAATGTTCAGCCCAGTTAATATCTGAATAATCATAAATTGAGAAGAAAAGAATTCCAATGAATGTGATTCCATTTGGTTTTTGAAATTCCAAAGCAAAGTATGTAGCAGAAAAATATCTAGACATCTGATTTTCATCCTCTTTGTATTATGTTTAGTAATAGAAACTTACATTATATGCATTAAAATTTTTTTTTTAAATAACAAATTGTAGTTGTTTAGATACATGCACTTGGCATTTGTTCTTAAAGAACTCACTTATCAAATTGTGGTGGTGGATTTTTTTTGTTCTGGGGGCAGAGATTGACCTTGGACCTGGTATGTGGGAAGCTGATCCTCAACCACTGAGCCATAACAGTCCCCCTGAGTTGGTTTTATGTTTGGTTTTGCTTGTTGTTTGTTTCCGTTTTCCTTTGGAGGCACCAGGAACCAAAACCCGACCTCCCATGTGGGAGGAGGGAGCTCAACTGCTTGAGCCCCATCCGCTCCCTCATATTGTTTTTTGAGATTTCTAAATTATTCGTCCCACGTTCCAACAAAATACCATGAACTAAAACAAATTAATCCCCAAAGTACAGATTTGTTTTAAATTCAACACAAAATGTCAAATCTTATCACAAAAGTGCTAGAGAAAGAAAATACTAAGAAGAGAATTTTTAAAAGGGTTTTTTGGAAGGAGCCCAAAATGAAATAATTCTAGGAGGTAGAAATTACTTTTTTCCATTCGGGAATAAGGCAGTCTTGGTGACCACCCCCTTTCCCGACCACCCCCTTTATGTAAGAGCAGTAGGGGGTTGCTTCCTTTGAATCAGACTCCCAAGCTAAAGCCTGGGCAGCCATAAACAGGCTGTGCCCCGGGGTGCTGGGGGAAAGCCCCCGGCTCTAGGCTCAGCAGTGCCGTGCCCACCTGACCCTCTTGCCATATTTTCTCAGTGGGAAAGAGGGTGTTCTCCTACAGTGCCCCTGAAGTCACAGGTCCTCAGCTCTTTCCTGGGAAACACGGTGTAGCTCTTGGCACCCACCTGGGTGGGTCTTTGACAACAGTTCTGCAAAACACACATACTAAATTCCATTCCAAAATAGGATGGTTTAATGGAGCGCAGTTTCAAGACAAGTGTGTGGTTCATTTGAGATGTTTTATGGACAAAGAAAAACTTCAGAAATTTTATGCTCCTGCAGTAAATGGCTCATTTAATTGGACCCACCTTTAACAGAGTGCTCCTTGAGTGTTTTATAGGTAGGAGATATATGCAGGTATTTACAAAAAGGTATGAGGTGTTGTAAAAATGTTATATGCATAAATGTAGTAAAGGTATGGGTGGTAAAAATATACATACAACTTTTATAAATGTTTGTGGACTCAGTGAATATATTTAAAATAAACTGTGTTTTGAAACCTGTTCTTCCCTACGCAGTGATAATAGATCTTTTTACTCTACTGTTGGTTTTTAAGTTAAGCTTCTTGATGCACATTAAATTTGCAACAACAAAAATAAAAGCTGCCCAAGCTTAGCCACTGGAGACAGTTCCTTCGTATCAGGGCTGCTCAGCCACACACCAGTCCAGAAATAACCTTCCCCAAAAGACCACGTGGACCCAGCTCTGAGTTGAGGTCTCTAGCTCCGATGACCACTCTCTTCATGGTGCGTTATTATCAATTTTCTTGTTTGTCAGCCCAATTCCAATTTTTGGCTAACTTCAACAGGAGAGAATTGATTGGAAAGAAACTGGGGATTTAAAAAAATGGCCAGAGGCTGGGAAACCAGGCCTGGGAATGGGCTGGGAAGTGAGGAGCTGGGAACAGCACCCCCCCCCCACTGCCGCCCCAGTACTTATCTGGCTGCGTGCCAACTCTGCTACTGATTTCTTTGGCTGCGTGCCAACTCTGCTACTGATTTCTCCATGGTACCATGTAGCCTCAAACCATTTTCCCTTGCCCTCAAGTCGCTCCACACAATTCCAAGTCCAGGAAGAAGTACCAATGTGGTCAACCTGGGTAAAATGCCAGAGTACATAGGGGCAGCAAGTTCTCTTTATGAAGGGACAGGGTTCTTCTAACAACATGGCACACAAAGAAGAAGGGGTCAACACAGTGTCCATAGGTAGGGCTTGGGGACAAGTGTCCACTGCAGTTGGCCATTGTGTTCCCTCAATGGTCCTGCCCATGGACCTTGGGGAATGCCATTATCAGAGGGCCTGGATAATGCTGGCCCTAAAGGGATGAGGTACATTCACCATTTGCTTTCTTAGGGGACCCAAAGGTGAATTAATCCACAAGGAAGGGCAACTATTATAAGATAAAAATAAAAACTTGCTTGTTATACATTTCCTCCAGTAATCAAATATTATGGATTGAATTATGTCCCATAAAAAGAAAAATTGAAACCCTAATTCCCAGGACTTCAAAATATGACCTTATTTGGTAATATGGTCATGACAGGTGGAAATAGGAAGCAGGGTGGGCCCTGAATCCAATATGACTGGTGCACTTATAAGAAGAGGTAATTTGGATGCAGGCAGGCAGACAGACAGACAGAGAGAAGATGGCCACGTGTCCGAGGAAGCGATGGAGTTATGCTGCAAGACAAAGAACTCCTTGAATTGCTGACAATCCACAGCCAGAGCCCTGCAGATTTCAGAGAAAACACGTCCTGTGGGTGCCTTGATTTTGGACTTCTGGCCTCTGGAGCAGCGAGATAATACATTTCAGCTCCCCAGTTTGTGGTGTTTTGTTACAACCACCCGAGGAAACTAATACACCCACTTTTTTTTTTTTTTAACTTTTTATTTTGAAATATGTTAAAACTTATTCACCCTCCCATACAGAACTCCATCATATCCTTACACCTCCAGATGCCCTGGTCCACCAATTGTCACTTTTTGCCACATTTGTTATATCATTATATCTCTCCATGTGTCTGCCTGCCTCTGAACATTTGAATATAGGTTGTATATATCATGCTTTTTGAACTCTTCATACTGCCATGAAAATTTCTCAAGAACAAGGATATTCACTTATTTAACCACCTTAAGTGCAGTTACCAAGTTCAAGCGATTTAACATTGATATAAAGCTTATTGTCTAGAGTCCAATTTTTCATATACCCCAATAATGTCCCTTTGAGACTTTTCTCTTCCCTTGCTAGATCACATCCAAGATCATGTATTGAATTTAATTGTCATTGTCTTTTTATTTGTTCTTTTTTTTTTTTTAATGTAAGAAACATAAACTTTCCCATTTCAACCTCTATCAAGCATATGATTCAATCGGATGAATCACATCCACGATATTGTGGTATCCTTCACCCCCCATTAATTACTAAGACTTTCCAGTCTTCCCCAACCAAAACCCATTATGTGTTACCGCTCCAGTCCCCCTGGCCTCCTGCCCCTGGCAACCTGGACTCTAATTTCTTTCTCTATAAGCTTTCATACTCTCAGTATTTTCTTTGTAAATACCATGGGACTTAAATTGAGCTTTCTAAATCTGTAACAATTTTGTTTGCATTGATACCATCTTTATTTTCATATTTTTTTTTTTAAGGAAGTTTTAGATTACCTAAATGTTACATAAAAAACAGGGGATTCCCAGATGCCCCCTTCCTTCCCACCTTCCCACATTAACAGCATCTTGCATTCGTGGGGTCCGTTTGGTACAAGTGCTGAACCCATGCACTGATATCATCTTAATTTCAATAGTACTCACAAGCTATGTTCCTTTATCTCTCCACCCTGACACGTTTATATAGTTCTTGTCACCAATTACATGTTTATAAATAAGTCCAAAGCTGCCGATTTATCATTATATTTTTTTTTTTTTAATTTTTATTTATTTATTCATTTATCCCCCCCTTGCTGCCTGTGCTCACTGGGTCAGCTAACCACGCCGTGCGGGCGGGCTTGCCTTCACCAGGAGGCCCCGGGAACCGAACCCAGGGCCTCCCATATGGTAAACGGGAGCCCTACTGATTGAGCCACAGCCGCTTCCCTATCATTACATTTTATGCACTTGCCTTTTTAAATTTTTTTAAATTTTTAAAATTTTTTAAAAAGATACTTAGATTACATAAATGTTACACAAAAAATATAGGGATTCCCATATACCCCACCTCCCACACCTCCCACAACTTCCCACATAAACATCCTTCATTAGTGTGGCACATTCATTGCAATGGATAAACACATCCTGGGCTTTGCCATTCAGCATGGACCATAGTTCACACTGTAGACCACACTCTCTCCCACACAGCTCTGCATGTTGTGTGATGATATAAAATGGCCTATATCTGTTGTAATGTCACTCAGGACAATTCCCAAGTCCCGAAAAAGCCCCTGTATTACAACTGCTTTTCCCTCTCCCTGCTCCCAGAGCCTCCAGTGGCCACTGGCTCCACATCAATGTTGCAATTTCTTCCATTGCTAGAATCACAATATGTCTATAGTAGAATACGAATAAATCCACTCTAGTCCAGAGTTCATTCCCCCCACCCTGAGGAGTCTGGGATGGTGATGTCCACTCCACCTCCAAGTGAGAGGGGGCTTATATCTCATGGGGAAGATGGATGGGATTATCCTGCCTGCAGCTGCAGACTCTCTCCATTCCCTGGGATGGCCGTTGTCCATCATCATCTCCCTGCCAGGTGTCCTGGGTGAGTCCATCGAGCTGTAGAGTAGGAGTTTCTGCTCCACCGAGGTTCCAGGCCCAGCTGGCACCTGGACACCTCAAAGACTCAAGTCTCTGGATGTACACCTAGAAACTCCAGATCCTGTAGGAAATTAAAAGTGGAGTTATAAAACAAAATCACAATATAATAGTACTGGCCTTCATATTTGCCCATGTTATTACCCTCCATAGAAATCTTTATTTCTTCATGCAGCTTCGTTCTATTGTCAATTGTCCTTTCCTTTCAACCTGCAGAGCTCTCTTTAGCATCTTTTGTAGGGTAGGTTTGGGGGTGACGATGTCCCTCAGCTTTTATTTATCTGGGAATGTCTTAATTTCTCCCTCATTTTGAAAGACAGTTTTGCCAAATTTAGAATTCTTCTTTGGCAATGTTTTGCTTTCAGCACTTTAAATATGTCTTCCTACTACCTTCTTGCCATCATAGTTTCCGATGAAAATAAAGTACTTAATCGTGCTGAGGTTTCCAGGTCCTGACACGTTGCTTCTCTCTTGCGGCTTTCAGAATTCTCCCTTTATCTTTGGCACTCGACAGTCTGGATTCAATATACTATGGCATGGGTCTATTTGGGTTTATCCTGTTTGGAGTTCTTTGAGCCTCATGGATGTGTATATTCATGTCCTTCACCAAACGTGGCATATTTTCAGCCATTCGTGGCTTGAATGTTTTCTCTACCCATTTCTCTCTTTCTTCTCCCTCTGGGACTCCCAGGATGCACTAATGGGAACACTTGATGGTGCCCCACAGGCTCCTCAGGCTCTGTTCACTTTTCTTTGTTCTTCTTTCTGCTCTTTAGACCGGATGATTTCAATTGTCTTATCTTCAAGTTCATGGACTCTTCCTCCTGTCAGCTCCAATCTGCTACTGAACCCCTCTAGGGAATTTTAAATTTCTGATCCTCTGGTCTTCAGTTCTGTTTCCTTCTCACAATTTCTAACTCTTTATTGATGTTCTCTTTGTGTTCATTGATGGCTTTCCTGATTCCCTTTAGTTGTTTGTTCATGTTTTCCTTTGGCTCTTTGAATACATCATCCCCCCCCCGCCCAATATGGCTTCCTCTTCTGTTTGCTTGTTTTTTTTTTTCCTCATTGTTTGCGCTCGTTGTTGGCTTATTGTTTGTACTCATCTGTTTTATTTATGGAGGCACTGGAAACTGAACCCAGGACCTCATATGTGGGAGGCAGGTGCTCAACTGCTTCAGCCACATCCGCTCCCCTATAGGACCATTTTTATAAAGTATTTGTCTAGTGTGTCCCAGGTCTGGCCTCCTTGTTGTTAATTTCTAATGCTCTAATATTTTCTTCTGCCTGGACCATTCCTTCCTGTTCTTTGTATGTTTTGTGACCTTTTGTTGAAACCTAGACATTTTGATATTTTAATGTGTTATTGCTGAAATTTAGACTCTGAGCCATCTGTTCCTTAAGCTTGCATCCAGCTAATATTATAACTGAGTTTTCCTTGAATGCTGGGAGATAACCAACAAAAAGAAGAAGGGAAAAAGACTGACCTGTGTAAGTGCTCTCTCTTCAGGGTTTATCTGAACTATGGGTTGCATGAGAAGAGCTCCAGGCCAAAGCATCGAGGCCTCCTTGATACATTTTTGCAAATGCTTCTAGTTTGGTTACAAATGGCCCCTCTTTCCTAGGAATCGGTTTCCTCAGGCCCCAGACTTGGTGCTGTACGTCCTACATGCAGCAATCCCTTCGGGCAATCCTGCCCCAGGCAGCTGGACTTGACAGCATTCTGTGGGAGGCTGGGTGAGCTGCCTTCTACAGGCAGGGCAAGTTCTGGGACAACGAATCCCTCAGCCACCGCCAGACTGACTGGGTCAGACTCGCCTGCCCCGGTATGTACAGGAAGGCCAGGCTGTCCCCTCCGGCACTGGGACCAGAATCGGGACTGGAATCTGCACCAGGAGTGCTGGCCAGCTCCAGCCAGCCAGTGGATGGAGGGGCCAAGCAGGGTGCCAGGAGACCCTCTTGTTTGTCAGAGGTCTTTCTCTTGACTCAGCAGTCACCCTGTTACTGCAACCTTCAAACTGTTTTCTGAAGTCATGAGAAAGATGTTTCTGCCAGTTTGTGCTGGTTTTTCAAAGCCTCTGTGAGGGGACAGAGCCCTGATGCATCTCACTCCGCCATCTTGATCGGGGCAGACACTAAGTACTTTTTATAGGGAAAAAACACGCCCAAGTTAAGCTGGCTACTTCCCAGTGGCAGCTTCTCTCATTAAAAATATTTTGAACTTCCCTTTAACCAGAATCCACATACAAAAGTAATTAGAAGTTAAGACATACAAAGATTTACTCATAATTTTTTAAAGTGTTTGGGAGAAAATGTCATTGGGAGTCACTTTTTTTTTCTGATAGAATAGTCAAGGTCATGTAGACAGTGCTGTTCAAATTTTATCATGCCTGCAAATTACTGAAGGAAATTGTTGAAATGTAGAGTCTAATTCAGTAGACCTGGGTGATTCAGTTGATGCTGCTGTGCCTTGGATTTGGAGTGGCAAGGATGTAGACAAATGGATTCAGAGAGATGGCCAAAATCAAGGTAAGTGAAAATAAAGAGGTGGAAGTGAAGGACCCTGTGAACTGATGTGGCAGCTTTTAACTCTCTTAAAGGAGGGGGAGACTGATTTGAGGTGATGAGGTTTTTAGCTTAGAATATTCACTCTGGAAGTTTTTGGGAGTATGTATTGAAGGGGAAGTTGCCCAGATCTGGAGAAATCAACCAGGAGACAAGATCACTAATCCAAGCCGAGCTGCATTAAAGGTTGCTGGTCCCAGGACTACGGAGAGCAGACCTAGAAAAGTCACTAAACTTGACAGAGATACTGAGTTATGTTGCCAGGTAAGGGAAGCTTCCACCTGTGACCTTTCCATGGTGAAATGTAAAGTGATTCTGCTTCCAGCTAAGTAGGCTAGGGCTTTGAGCAGAAATAATACAACCTCGCTTGCTCCTTCTGACCCAGTTTTGCTGAATATTGTTGAAGCATGGAGGTGGCATTGTGAAGAGAAGGTACAGATCTTATCTGTGACCAGGAGATGGGCCTACTCAGAGCCACTTGAGGGCTCCAGTGTCTTGTAACCAGCAGTATCTTCCTAAACTGAAATAATGCATAGGATAGTGCATTTAATGTGGCAACGAGCAACTGTGGTTGCCCTATTGCATCTGTGGAGTGATTTGTTCCTTCATTCACAAATGTGAAACCAATGCAATAGGGCAACAAGAATTGTTGGGAAGTGGAGATAGTATGATCAGGCAAAGAAAAGAACAGAGAAACCGGTCCTCCATGCCCAATCTTCCTAAGCTCCTGTGTGGTCTCTCAGGGGAATTCCCAATAGGGTAGGGAAGGAAGCTGAGTCTGGAAACAACAGATCTGTTATAGGACATCAGCAGAAAAAAACTGTGACCCAAAACACTGGGTGGAAGGGGCCAAGCTGAGGCTATGACCGTCTGAGCCAGGAAGGTGATCAGGAGAAGGCTCCGAGCTAGTTGAAGGAGCAAGACTACTCAATTCACCAACTGTCGACTTCAGTGTGGATGCCAGTGGGTGCTAGTGACCAAGAAGGAAAAGGATATGCCTTATAAGGGCAAGTGGGAACCCAGGGCATGGGGAAACATCGCGTGTAAGCATCCCTGTATAGGATACCCAGATGCCACCTGAGCTGGAATCTAATTTAAGGCATAATTTCATAAGAAAACGATTACACCTTAAAAGTAATTATGCCTTAAATTATTGTAAATGGGCTTTACTTGATAAATAGCTAAACAGATTTGACATTTGAGGTTCCAATTCAAGAAGCCTTTGTTTCCTAACTTCTGAATTAACAAATTCAATTTAAATCCAAACCTTTTCGTTGGAGAAAGCTAAGAATGCACAGCTGGGTGTGTGTGTGTGTGTGTGTGTAATATGATCACCATTATGCCTAGTTTATATGGGAAAATGTTATTGTACTCATGGAATAAGGATATTCCAATTTTTCATGTCGTTCACATTTGTTTTTGATTGGATTCCAGGCAGAGCTGCTGCTATCAGTTATTTTCTCTCTAGCTTGCAATGTTTTAAAATAATTTTCAGGGGAAACTAGCTTGCTTGTAATTCATTACTTTCTATCCATAGTGAACTTTGATTTTTCCCTTGGATATGGCCCTGATGATACCTGAAGGCTGCATAAATAACTCTCTTTGGATGGTTTTACAAAACTGCTCCTTAGCGCCCTGGAAAAACTCATTTGCTAAATGGACCCTCACTGTACTATGAGATGTTTGCTTTGCTCTTTTATGTAAGTCCAGCCTGTCTAGATTCAGTGTTAACTTGACCTTGGTCATTTCTTCAAATTTTCTCCACTTCCATAGCATAAACACGTCCATTCAGACATTCAGTCAACTCTGAGTAAGGATAAGTCAAACTAGTTTCAGATTGTTTATATATTGTAAACAATTTTATTTTTATAAAATTTTTAAAAATTTATAAAATTTTATGAATTTTTATAAAATTTTTAAAAAATTTTATTGTATTTTATTTTTAAAGCTGATTTTCTGAGAGTCTTTTTCTTATGTATGAGATAGAAGTTGCTCCATGAAAAAACAAACAAACCAACCAACCAAAGAGTGAAATAGCTCTGGCTACTTTAATTTCTTCATTGTTGTTGATTCACGTTTCTCCCAAAAATAAAAACAGCACAAACTTGAAATCTAAAAAAATTGGGGTGTGCGACACATTCGCTTAATTGCTGCATTTTTAGAGAGAGCGTGTTATAAGTTTTATATCCTGTTTTTGCTCAAAATCTTTTCCCCCTAGAGAAGTCATAAGGCCATCTGATGGAAATAAAATGATTCTGAATGTTGAGATTTTTATTTTCTTTCAGCAATTACTAAACATGCTTCTACACAAAGGTGGACTTGTCAGCTACAGTGGAACAGTCTTTGCAAAAGTGGAGAGCATCAGCCCAGGTCCCACGCTCACGGCTGTGCGTTACGCCCACTGCGTTTCTGGGCACCAACGCAAGACGGTGCTAAAACCCTGCGCTGAGCTGCCTGCCCGGCGCGCAGGGACTCGCGAAGCCTGTTCCGAAGCAGCCCTTTAACGCATGGACAGAGGGGCGAGGGGCTACCGTGCATCCTCGCTCAGTGACAGGGATTCTTCCCAACGTGAGCTCAAGAACGCTTTGCCTTCCCCATTGCCTCTTTCCCTTGATAGCCAAAATTAGTGTCTCGTTGCCTGCCATGCCAGGGAAGAATTAACTTCCCTGACTCCTGCACGCCTTGGGTGCAGTGGGGAGAGGCAATTACCTTTTAAAAAGCAGGAAAAAGATAAGAACTCTCTTTTTTTGCTCTCTGATGCTCTTCCCCTTGAAAACAAGAAAACGGTGGATTTTGAAATTACATGTTAGGACAAATATCAAAGTGTTTTAAAGAAAAGTAGGCATTCTTGTGTCCTGTTGCTCCTTGAGTTAGAATATAAAGGAGGATTGACTGACTGCTCTGCAGCCCCTAGGGTGGGGATGACAAATGTGCCCTGGAAGGCATCACAATCACACACTGTTAGGCATAACTCGAGATACCTTTTTAACAGATGTGTTTAATAGCAAGGCAACAGATAGCAGAGTGCTATCCCCTTCTATATAGTAGGGGGCAGAATCAACATTTCTTATTTCTTACTCTGGTGTGAACTGATGCCCTGTCATGGGACATACGTCATTGGACATATTTAAACAGACTTGGGCCATTGATGTTGACCAGGCTACCTGCAAGCCCTGGATAGAAGTGAGCTCTCCATCCTCTGTGGTTATCTAGAACTGAGACGTTATTGCTTCATGTCAATGAGCCCCACTCCATAGCAGTAATAGAAAGGTCATGATGAATATTGATTCCTTACCATGTGAACACCTAGGACTAAATTGGCTTATTTTTTATTATTTTTAGGAGACACCAGGAATTGAACCCAGAACCTTGTACAGGGGAAGCAGGCACTCAACCACTGAGCTACATCTGCTCCTCAAAATTTGTTTCTTAATAACTGCCTTTTATTAGACATTCTCAGAAAAGCTTTTTAAAGAACAAAGTAAATTACAAAACATTAAAAAAAAAAGTATTACTATTAGAGTTTCTGACCCTTAGACAAAATAAGAGAAAGTGCAGGATAAAAAACAACTGTGACATCAAAATACTAAATAAATAGGTTCAATGAAGTGATTTCCTTCTTAAGATATATAGATGGAACTTGCAAAAGAAATCTATGTAGAAGGGATGATATATGTTGTATTATCCTTGAAAGAGATCCTAATGTCTATTACTTCTGTATTTATTACAGTTGAATTTGTCCACATTCATCACCAATGATCCCCTCAAAAAGACTGTCACAATTTTGGAGGCTTTCACTGTATTCCTACCAACCATCACAGGGGGAAAAAAATTAAGAATGGGAAAATGTTGGTATAAGACAATACAAAAAAATCCACAATTTTACTAAAATGCTTGATCAAGCACTGCAGTCACTTTTGTTAATATTATGAAACAACACAATTGCTATTTGCTAGTGAAGGGAGATTTTCAATGTTATTTTTCAGTGATATTTTTCTGAAAATGAAAATGTTGTATAACCACTTAAGTATTTGCCAAGGTTTTAATAATAAAACTTTCTTTGTTTTGTTTTACTATAGTACCACTGAGAAGAGAAAAAAATTTTTTCTTTTTTTTTTTGGTCTTGTTTGTTTTTTAGCTAATTTCTTATGACATGGCTTTAAAAAGACCAAGGTTTGTGAGATGGCTTTCAGCTCATCAACTTATAGTTCTTTTTTTAAATACAAATAAAAGTTGAGAAGATTGGCCTTTAATAACAAAATTTAATCATAATTTTTGTTTGAATCAACCTATACTTTATATTATATATTAGGCGTAAGAGTTTTATGAGTATGATAATTATTGAATATGTTTTTATTTTCCTAATCCAAGAGAAAACTTCAGGGCCAAGTAAAATGTGCCAAAATAGTCATTTATTATATTTGAATTCTCCTGTTCTATGTAGTGACTTCATGATTTATAATATCTTGATATTATTTTTCCCTTATCAGAATATAGATCAACAAGAACTCTATACATATGTATCCTTAACTTTTGGTGCTAAGACCAGGAAGCTCTTGACAAGTATCTGAAATTTGTTTGGTTCACTAGAAGGTACTGAGTTGGGAGAAGATTATGATAATAGACAAGAAAAGTTGAAATGGTGGGAAACTCTTAAGGGTAAGATAAGCTAATCCTAGAGGGTTTAAATATCTGTATTTTAGGACTCATCTTAATTTGAATAAATGATTTAAGAATTGCATTTGGACTCTAAGGATGGATGATGACTGAATAAATATATTTACATTATTTTGGCAAGCCACAAAAGCACAATCCCTAAAGCAGAATGAAGTCTAAAATTGCGACAGGACACGTTTATTTTCAGTACCAACTCCCTGCACCCTTTCTGTGAAGGAACTTCAAGGTCTGTGATAGCAGGTAGTCATATTAGGTACTACCTGAGATCACCTCAATTCATGGATCCCTCCAGAATTTCCCCAAGTAACTTAAAAATTATGAAATGAATAGCTGCGTTTTGAATTACAAAGTAAGCCAGATTTCCATAATTTACACATCAAGTAAAATCAGTAATATGCTGACATTAAATCATATTTTGCATTTTTACTTCTGTGTAACAAAATGTAGTTTTATGTGCCTTTTTATCAATTTTAAGCACTTCTATAACTTTCGCACATTGTATTGTACTTGAAATCCATCTAATTTAAGACATTCTCCTGCTGCTTTCCTTTGGTTACCATGCAACACTTAAAACCATTAATTCCTAGGGGTCGGGCTAAATCATTACTATGTTTAATAATGAGTCTTGGGCTTTTATTTTATTAGTAACAAAGATAAAAATAGTATCTGTTTTAGGGTAAAGGTTTAGTTTGAAAGGCTAAACGTATAGTCTCTTCCTTATAGGGATTAATCTGTCAAATGAGAATTTTGAATTTTCCTGCATATGCCCTTGTCTTACATTCAAATACCAACTTAGCTGTTCTTTCTTAAGTAATTCTCACTGCTCCTCCCCCACATCACCCACACACCTCACCCAGCACCCCACGGCTGGGCCCCAGTGATAAGCTCTCCATCCCCACCGCCCTCGGATCCCCAGTCCCTTTCCCTTTTCATGTGTTTTCTTTAAATTTATCAATCCTTGGCTCCCATGGAAAATCTACTAACCTCCACCTTTGGACCAAAACAAAGGCACTGGCCCACAGGCACCCCTCGTTCTTCCAGTGTGCTCCCCGTCTGCTAGTTGAGCTACTTGAGTGTATACATTTCTCAGAGACCCCTTGTGGCATCCCTACAAGACCTGTAAGTAACAAACTATCTTTTCTCACGCATTAAGGCCTCGGTTTCCCATTGTGTCACAGATGACTTCCACCTGGATCCAAATTTAAAATCCAATTTAACTAACTCGAAACCCCAACACACTCCAGTCTCAATCCCCTGCCCGGGACACTCCCTCCCAGACATCTAGGCAATGGGGTCCTTCCTGATCTTTAGGCATTTGCTCCAAGAGCTCTTTCTCAATGAAGTGCTTCTTGACCATCCCCTGTAGAAAATCCTCCTTTTCTATTACCTTCAACCTCCTTATCTTCATAGAATATATTGCTCCCTGACTTATCACCATGTTAACCCACATTTATGTTTTATCAATGATCTCTCCCACTAGTATATAAGCCCATATATTTTTCCATAAATTGGTAAAAGTATATTACCAGTCCCTGGAATAGTGCCAAGCTCACAGTGGATACTGAAGACATATTTAGTAGCATACAAGACAACTAAGTAAGGCAGAAAAGTATTCATTTACAAATTTCAAAACACTTTTTGGTAGAGTCTGCTTTCCCCCTTCTTTTTTGGATGGGGAGTGGGGTTTTACTAGGAATGATTCACTCTCCTGCATCAAATACACTTTTATTATAAATTAAGCTTTTTTAAAATTTGGGTATAACTGCAGACTCACATGAATTTGTAAGAAATAATGCAGAGATCCTTCTCCCAGTTTCTACCAATGGCTTCCACCTTTGCTGGCATGAGTAGGTGTGGAGCCATAGTGTTTGCCTGGAGTAGGACAGTTATTGTCTCAAAGTTTTCTGCTTTCCTGGTCCTTTAGCTAGAGAGCAGGCTTTAGTGAGCGTTTCTTTTGTCTGTATCTATTGGTGTTTCCAGGTTCCTGGCTTCTTCAGCTCCAAGCAAAAAGAAAACACAGGGAACTCACAACCATGTCATGGGATCTCTTGGCTCTGTGCCTTGTCTCCACCTTTCCGAGAGTCTTCTTATGTTTGCTTTATACATTATGTCCAGGGTTTTAGATGTACTTAGGCAGAAGGAGTAGGGAAATGTATTAGGTCTTTTTCATCTTCCAAGCAGCACGTCAGTCGCAAACACACTTTGGCTTCTTTGTGTCACTGCTTTCTTGAGGTGAAGTTGATGGTCTACCGTCTCTAGCTGTTTCCTTTCCCTGACAGAAGTTGCTGACAGGTGAAATATTTCTTGTACATCATTACATCAACCAGCCCAACAAAACAAACACACAAACTAATGATTCCTGCAATTACCACCCTTTCCATTTTTCATGAACATGTTAGTTTAACTTCACAAACCTTCATAGTACCTGAAGTTTGCATCTAGGAAGATTTTTGCTCATTCTTGTTTGGAGGCTGGGATTTCTTTCAAATCACTGGCTTTGTTATAACTGCTTTAGCCTAAATACTTGAGTCAAGACATGGAGTAATGCTGTAATACTGTGGTTTTAAAGGAGGGGGCATTTTGTGTTCCGGGGGCATTTGGTGACGCCTGGAGAAATTTTCGGCTTTCACAATTGAGGGAAAGGAGTGCTATTAGCATCTAGTGGGTAAAAGTCAGGGGTGATGTGAAATATCCCAAACTGCACAGGACATACTTCCACTAAGGAACCATCTGGTCCAAAATATCAGTAGTTCTGAGGTCAAGAAACCCCATGTGCCCCCTTACTAGATAAACTAGTACCATGAAGCAAATAATAGAAGGGAATAGCTCTCTGAAAGTGTGACCTTGGAAGACAGTATAGTTTTCAAATCAAGACAGAAGATCAATAGTGCACCATCTCAGAGAGTCAGAATTGAAAATACGATTTTATAAGAGAAAGCAGTAGCTTAATCATGTGGATTGCATGAGTAAATAATATGTACAGCAAGTAAGCTGTGCAGCAAAGGGGATTCTCACACACTGCTGGTGGAAATGTAAATCGATACAAATACTTTGGAAAATTGCCTGGCATTTTCTAGTAAAGTTGATAATACACCTGTCCCAGGATCCAGAATTCAAGACCTAGGAATACAACCTAGAAAGTCATGCACATCAGTGCCAGGCAATACATAATAGCCAAAAGCTGAAAACAACCAAATTCACTCAACAGTAGACCTTCTACTAAATTATGGTCTATTCATACAAATGAATACTAGAGAGCAATGAAAACAAATGGGCTTATTTCACAAGCCTCATACTGAAGGAAAGACAATTGCTGTCAAATATATATATATGTATATATATGTGGTATGATTCTATTCACAAGAAGTTCAAAAATAAAATGCAGAGTAGTAAGGATCAAATTGGTAAAACTGAAAAAAGAAAGAGAGAAAGCAAAAACACTTACCACAAATAACCATAGGAGTGGTTTCCGAAGGGATGGGTTTGGGAAGGAGGAAGGAAAGGGTCTAGGGCCTTTAGGGTATGTGTAATGTTTACTTCTTAATCTGTGTGTTGGTTACACACTTAGTGAATTTCTTTTCACTTAGTGAATTTTTAATAAATCATGTGTATACATTTTTCACACTTTTTATGTGTGATATGTATCTCACTCTTAAAAATATTAAATAAACAAATAATGTGAACACTATGTGGTGTTAGAGAATGGTTATTCTTTTTACTTAAATCTTCACACGTTTATTTTGACATTCAATATTATATCATAAGCAGTGTGCTGGAACTAGCTTGTACTGGCGTGTGAGAACCAATTGTTAAATCTTCAGGAATTTTGCCAGTCAGTTGTTAAACTTCAGGCTTGAAATCAATCATGGTGGGAATATTTATACCATGGAAATTGGGAAATGCTATTAATGAGAGACTTTTTTTCCTTGGAGAACCGGTTAATATAACTTTCCCATCCATAACACTAGTTGTAGAAGATATAAGGAACAATGTATTATAAACATTTTATAGAATACTGTTTTACCACTTTTTAAAGTGTATCCAGTTGAATCTATTGCCAAAGAGATTTGAAATTCACTCACCATTATCAACTTAAAATACACAGGACAATATCTTACTTAATAAACTGAAATTTCATATCATCTCATTTTCTTCTTGAACTTATTTTTTCTTTCCACGTTCCTCACAGAATTGTATTCAGATACAACGTTGTATGCTTGAAAGCCCATTTTTGTTTATCCTAGCATACATCTCAATAATAAAACAAGAACATAAATTGAAATAAGTTCGTTTTTAAAAAAATTTCCTGTGACCATGAGACTAATTATTTTTATCTTTTAATTTTTATTGTAGGAATATATATGACCTAAAATTTCCCGTTAACCACATTCCCATATACAATTCAGTGCTGTTAATGACACTCACAGTGATTGCTTTCATCACCACCATCCATTTCCAAACCTTTAGAATCAACCAAAATAGAATTGCTGTTCAAATTAAGCATAAACTCTCTATTTTCTACCCCCAATCTATCCCCTGGTAACCATTATCCTAAATTCTAACTCTGTGAGTTTGCTTATTATAATCAGTTCATATCAGTGAGAACATACAATATTTGTCCTTTCATGTCTGGCTTATTTCACTCAGCATAGTGGCCTCGAGGCTCATCCATATTGTTCTGTGCATCAGGACTTCACTGCCTTTTAGGGCTGAATAATATTCCATTGTATGCATATACCACATTTTGTTTATCCCCATAATTGCTATGTTTTTTTTTTTTTTCTGTCATTCCAGTTTATTAAAATGAGTAAATTTATAGATTTGCTTACAGACAACTGCTCAAGAGAAAATAAGTACATACAAAACAGCTGTGTGGCTGAACATCACTTTCAAAATTCAATTCTCTAGAAGTAGCTGCCTCCAATTTAGCACACTCAGTATTCGGACATTTAAAATGCTATATCAAGTCTGTGTTTATAATGACTGAGCAGGAAACCAGATGGAAAATTATGTCATACATCTTATGCTCTTACCATTAAACATATAACCACAGCACTTTAGCTTGGACTCCTTTGCTTTAATCAATAGAGGTTCATGAGTCACCACCTTGTTTAGATCCCTAGAAGCCTTTCTCTTCTTCCACCTAAAATAACATTATATGTGGCTGGTTAACACTCACAAGAACCTGAGCATTAAGGGTTAAGAGACACCATTTAAAAATGCAATATAAAAACAATATTAATTTTGGCAAGAACACACTCTTTAGAACTGTGCCAAAAATAGGACTGAAAACGAACTGGGAAGGTTTCCACACTTAGGAGAGGAGACGGTTTTTCTTTTAGGGCAAAGGACTAAAGAGTTTATTAACAGACAAGAAAAGAGTACACAATCCTAGATATGAATTGCATTGCTGTGTGCTACAGGATGAGTTGCACATGTGGGACCCTGGGTTAGGCCTTTTTGAGAACTTTCCTCCTCCCATTTCCTAATGTTAGGGAGGGGCCCCAGCTGTTTGCTGTTCTAATTTGTTGCCTTACAGTCCCCACCTGTTAGCTCTCATGGGATCAATGGTGAGACTTTTTGTTTGGACTTGTCTGGGGCTTCCCCTTGACCCCAGAAAGAGTTCCAAATGGGACCTCGTGACCAGGGTCTTATGGGGTCTTTCTGACTTTGTTCTTTGGTAGCAGCCTTCCCCTCAGGAGGTTTCTGGGTGGGGTCTCATGGCCCTGTTCTTTGCCAGGTCCCAGCTGTGACTCATCTTCTCGTTTCCCTATGCTAACCTGCCTCAACTTCCCTCCAGAGAGTTTACACCCTTATTCTTAAGGGGGAGCTGAAGAGTGATGGTCCTTCTTCTGTAGCTGCTTCCTGCTGGTTAGGGGGAGTAGGCTTTGCCTGACAGAGTGTAAAAGCCTCTGGCTATTCTGCTGAGGTTGAAGGAAGATGGTTGGAACCAGATGAAATCCCCATGTGACTAGTATCTTGTTCTGGAAGGTGTTGATTCTGTAAGAAATAAACTTAATTAGAATTTAAGATACACGGTCCTACTAAAAGGATAAAGATGGTGGCAAGCAGGCCCCAAAAGGGGGCCAGACATGACATACTGGGCCATGAGACTGAGAAAGGCCAGGTGCCTTCAGAGGCTGCATCCTCCCAAAGTTGATGGGAAACAGCATTCTTCCTTGAGTTCTTTTATACTCTTGGTTAACTTTCGGGAGAGATTGTGGTAGACCTGCTGGGTTTGGTATAAACTACCAACCCCTGTTCCCAGGGTAGTGATTATGCCTAGGATGCCTAGGAGAGGTATGAGGAGAGGCACTGCTGTAGATGTAAACTCACAAAGACAGTATAGGCAACAACAAGACAAGCATATGGCAAGCAAAACAAAGACAGGACTTAAGAGAGCCATTCCTTTATCTTATAGGCATGTTCACTAACTACTTAGAAAATGAATTAAGTTTACCAGGACTTTTAACATGTTCAACATCCCTCTGCATATCATCTAGAATAGAAGAGATATTTTCATATTCATCAGGCATATAGGTACAGTATGTAATACTAGTTAACACGCAAGTTCCTCTTTGAGTTGCAGTTCATAGATCTAAACTCCATATTTGCAATACCATACATATTGTCTCTCCTTTGGTGCAGGCAAGAATACCAATTGTGTTTGTTTAAATCCTACTCACAGTACTCTGGTAATTGTTGCTCCACTTGGTGTATCCTTCACACAGCCAGCATGCTGCAGCACTGTTGACCCAGAGAGACGGTAAGAAGTGTTTCACTGGCCTGGTACATAGTGCCCTTTGGCACTATGAAACAGAGCCAGCCTGGAGGCAGACATTAGATTTTAAGTGTCAACAACAAACACTTGTTATACTCCCCCCTCCCCCCACTTATTTTCCTACTAATTATGAGACTGTGGTTTTAAGAAAGGTTTACAGTTACTTGATAAAGGGCTAGTATAACCCCAAATAAGCATCTAATATGGTTGTCACAATCACATTTATCTCTGTGATGGGTTGCTCTTCAGAACACAGTCCTTTATTGCTGAGTTGACTTTAGCTTCTTGTTCATATTGACTGTTCTCCTAGGACTTCAGCTCAAGAGGATGACCTCCTTTTCCATACAAGGGATAAAGTTTGCATGCATTTGCAATTCTAACTACTGAGAAGGTAAAGAGGTTCCAGATCTGTGAATCGTTAGAGCTTTGCCCCCTAGAACCCTGTTGCATGTGAAAGGGAGGTAATGTGTGAACTCAGGAGCGAAGTGACTGAAAAGAGAATCAGAGGGCAAAGAAGAGAAGAGACACCTGCTTTTCCCTTGTGTTAGTCAGTCAAAGGGGTGCTGAAGCAAAGTACCAGAACTCTGTTGGCTTTTATAAAGGGCATTTATTTGGGGTAGAAGGTTACAGTTACAAGGCCCTAAAGAGTCCAACTCGAGGTACCATGAGAGGTACTTTCTCACCCAAAGTCTGTTGCCACATATTGAAACAAGATGGCGGGTGACGCCTGGGAGGGTTCAGCCTTCCTCCTTCCTCTTAAGGCTCCATGGTCCCAGGTTCTTCCAGTCTCAGCTGTAGGCTGGCATAAGGCTCATCTTTCTCCCTGGGGCTTGTTTCTTTCCGGGCTCAGCTGCTCTGCTCTTGCCACAATGTCAGCTGTAGACTATCAGGCTCATCCCTCTTCCTGTGGCTGTGTCTATGGAGCACTCTCTCTTCCTGCATATCTGCTTCTGTGTATTTTACTTCCATGTGAGAGTCAGTTTTATCCCCACCAAGGAGGCAGGGATTCAACCCTGCACACCCTAATGACGTGGTTTAATCAAAGACCTAATATTGATTTAATAAAGTAAAAGTGAAGCCTCTGAATTTAATACATTCAAAAGGTAACATGCCCAAGGGATCAGACCCGTTTAGAAACATGATCAATTTTCTGTTTTTGGAATTCATAAATAATATCAAACTGCTACATTCCTCATTTGTAATAAGCTAGCAAGAGACTGGGAAAAGAAAGCTTTTGCCCTGGGCAGAAAATAGAGGGAAAGGGCACATCTGTGAAATTCCAAAGTGCTTAAGGAGAAGTTAGAATTGCTTCAGTTTTACTTAAAAAATTCTCTGTGATGGTGTGAAGCAAGATTTCTTTTAAAAGGCACCTTGTTTCTACTACAATCTTTAGGTTTTAAATACTAAAATAGAACCCGAAAGAACTTTGAGTGGTAAGGATTTGAAAACTTATTCAAAATAGTGTATCTGAGGGGCTTGTGGTGGCTGCATCTCCCAATCATACGGTACATGGTAGAGTGTTCTAGAAGGTTCCAGGGACACAATAGGCAAGGGTTCAAGTAGGGAAACGACTTCACTTACATATTAGCTAGTAAGCTTAGCTTCTTAATGTAAAACCATAGACTCAGTTTAGCTTTAACCTAGAACCCTTTCTCTAACCACCCCAAGCCCCTTTAGTTCCTCAACTCACATCTCCTGGTATATAAAAGGATCCTTTGGAAACCCATTTGCATAAGTTCTGAACCTTGTATGCTGACGATTCAGAAGAGCAGAACGTGTCCTGACCCCTGTCCTTTTTCCCTCTTTGACACATTATCTGTTGTTTTATTTCTTTTTGTCTCTTCCACTTGTAAAATGCCTTTCATCTTCTGTCCACTTTCAAAGGCCGACAGTTTTTATTATGCCAAGAATGGCTAAGAAGGGTTCCATCTTTCAAGAATGGGTTCAAATTTAATAAGCTCTCAAAGGCTGGAAACAAAATATTTATGTATTAATTTACAATTAGAATTATAAACACGAAGAGGATTATACAATTGTTTCCTGACACATCCTTTCTCTGAAAAGATAAGTGAGAACCCAAGCTATAATTAGAAGGAAGCATGGTGAATGCTGAATCTGAATTACAAATTTTAGTATTTTGTGGTATTAGGCTAGAAGAGCTTGAAGCATCCATTTCCACTTTTAGGAGCTTCCGGCTGGGCCAGGCTACTCTTGTCTTGGGATACTATTGGATTTTGCCTTGGTGATATTCCTTTTTATATTGTATCTGGGCTCAGAAACAATCTTACTTTAGATGATGCATTCAGTTAGGTACCAGATGGATTCTGCAGTGTATTCAGAGGTGAGTTCATGTATTGCTGATTCATTATCTACTCGTTTTAGAATACAATGATTTTCTTTACTCATAAAGCTTTGGGTATATGCCACTCTTTCTGATGCAATATTATTTTTCTTCACAGACTGTAAAAGCGTGGAACCACATCTAATATATTTAGTGGATCTCTCTTGAATATCAGCATGGTTTGTGCCTTTAATAAATAATTAATATAGACCTAAAAACTAATTAACAATGAAAAATATTGAGTATTTTTAATTTTGATTCGTTATCTTCTCTCCATGCTATATA
Organism: Tolypeutes matacus; assembly: GCA_026826555.1. NCBI lineage: Eukaryota > Metazoa > Chordata > Mammalia > Cingulata > Chlamyphoridae > Tolypeutes > Tolypeutes matacus. The sequence goes on from JAKSZT010054281.1 coordinate 15,764,979, forward strand.
TTCTCTACATTTGTCCATGATTGAGTTTTGAGCCTTCCTAACTTAGCACAAAATTTTTCTTTTAAACAAATTTCTTATTTAATGTAGGAAATAACTCTTTTGCTGTCACTTAGTATTTTTCTAAACTTGGAATACACTTCTACCCTTCTGCATCCTGCTAATGCTTTCTATATCGTGGCTCTACCCTTTGAATTTCCACTTTATGGAGGAAATCTTCCTGGTATTTATAGAGAACAGAGAGATTCTAATTTCCTCCATCTTTGTTGACTATATTCCTTTTCATTCCTAATGGGGAAAAGAGTAAATTAAAAAGAAGAAAGGAAAATTGAAAACTGAAAATAGCATAGTAAAATACTTATAATATTTGAGTGCTGTCTCCCTCTTCTCTGCCCCCCACTCTTTTGTTCTTGTGGGCATAGGCTGAATCATATGTATATGGGCAGAATCAATAAATTCAACATATAATTATAAATTCAACATTATAATGAATGATTATGCAGAAGCAAATACCTATATGTGGTATACGTTAAAGGTTTGTGAGATTTGCAAATCACTACACAGCTTACCAATAACTATTTTCTTATGATTAATAGATACCAGTTAATAGAATTTAATGCAGAGAAATATAAAGCAGTTAGAAAATTCAAAGTAGAAGCTGAAAGGCTTTCTTCTCTACACCCGTACTCACCCCACACACGATACCCTCTTCAAACAAATCCACTCTTATCAATTTCAAATCTATGTTCTTTTCTGACCTTGCCTTGATTGCTTAGTTTATGGTCATGTCGTATGAATGTTTTCCCTCTATTTAAATTGGAAGGTTTATAATTTGCTTTTAGTTCTGCTAGTGTTTGCCTTTTTGTTGTTATTTAATATGCTACTTTTACTGCTTTTGCTAGCATGGATGGACAGTACTGATTCCATGCTGGGACAAATGAAAATTATTTTCCTTTTCTCCTTCTGGCTCAGAATTTTGGCTGGTTTTATTCTTCTTGGGCTTATTCCTTCACGTTATTCCATTTTTAGCTCCAAATTATCTATAAAACTTTGTTTCTTGATATCTGACTTTGCTACTGCCTATTGACTCTGAGAATGAAAGTGATATCAAAGCCCCTACCAATTTTTCCATTTTCCTTCTTCACCTTTCAATTTTTATTATATTTTCATATTTTTAGGATTTATATTAACTTGTTAAACCATATTGTATGGAGTTCTTTACGTACAGTGCTTTAAAAAAAGGTTCAACTCTTCCCATTTGTCCTTTTAGCTTGGTTTCTTCTCTCATTTCAGTTGGCTCAATTCCATAATAGATTTATTAAGATTTAACTCATGCTTGCTGTGTTTCTGAGTTCTTTCAGGTTTGAGGGTATTGGCCTGTTAGCTTTTTATTAAGTGACCGTGTGTAATGTTTTTGGCTCATACATTCCTCACCTCGATACTTAGTGCATATCGGTTCATTTTATCTTGACTCTGAATGCTGCCGTGAAAATCAGTCTGTCTGATTTTCTCCCCCTAGTAAGAAATCTGCTACCCACATCCCCAAAATGGAGAAATTCTTTCCTTTTTTTAAAAAAAAATTGATAACATTCAGGAGATATCTGGGTGTTGATCCTACTGTATCAAACTTTTCTCAAACTTGCAGTCCCAGTCTTCAGATTGAATTCTTTATTTCAGGGAAATTTTCTTTTTGATATTTTGGAGTATCTTTTTTCTTTCATTTGTTGGGTTACTAATTAGCCTTATATAGCTTTTATCTTTATCTGCCCTTCATAGCTATATACTTCTCCATAATTGCTTTAATTGTTTCTATCTTTTCCCTCTCTATTGTCTATAATTATTTCATGCATGCAATGTTATGCAGTGTTTCATTTTCAGCTTTGTTTCTTTGGTTTCTTGCTGATTCTAATTTGTTTATCATTTATGTGATGCTATTGTATTGGTATTTATCTTAAATTTACTCTGACATCTCCTTTTATGAAAATATCATTCTATTTCATAATTACATTTTATTTGTTTTTAAGCTATTGTCTATGATGAAGCACTTATTATTATTATTTTTTTTTTGGTTGCTCTCTCTTCCAGACTAATTTTTTAAAAATTCCATCTATTTGTGTTTCCCCCTTTCTTCCTCCCTTCCTCCCTTCCCTCCTTCTTTCTATCCCTTTCTTGCTTCCTCCCTTCCTTTCTCCCACTGTTCTTTGTATTGTCAACCTTCCAAATGTATTTATTTAGACTCAAAGTCATGTTTTCTTCTTGTTTATGATAATGTGGCTCTCCCTAAACCCTTTTATATTGATAGAGTGGTTGAAAACTTTGTGACTCCTTTGTTCACCTCTTGTGAGGCAATGGATGGAGGATTGGGTTTTCTGTGGCCTAACACAAGGGCAGAGGTGTGGGTGATTCTAGGCCTCTTTAGACACATTTCGTGGACAAAATTGCCTGGTTAAATATGGCAACTTCACGTTGTATCCTTGCTGGGGGTTCGTTATGAGATATTTTTGGGCTTTGTTTACTCTCCTTTCCTTAACATTTTGCAGAAGATAGAATTCGAAACAGCATATAATTGTATCAAAGCAAGTCACCGGAATGCTTTGGAACTTCTGGGTCAGTCACAAGTCCCAGATTTTCTCTTAGTTTGCTTACAGCTGGAATATTTTGTCTAATTTCATTTTATTACTATTTTCAGTTAATGGACTTAGTTTCAGGATAGATGAGATTTTGATGTCTGCATGCTATTTGCAAAAATTTATGTTTTACTGTAAATGTGAGAAATGTTGAAAATGACATTTTCTTACATGCAAATTCCAGGAAACATTTTAAAAACATCTTTATATAAAATTTCCTTATAATAAATATTTTTATATCAGAGAAGCCAAGATTAAGGATTCATTTTGAAATCAATAAGAATTTTGTCTTAAATTTTTTAAAAAGCAGCATTTGATAAGTAATGTAGGCTAAAGATGACTGGAGAATATATTGAAAGAAAAAATATATATTTCTTAATTTAAGACAAAACACTTTCAAAGTGTTATAATAGTGATAATCCTTATCTAACACCTTAATTTTATTGATATATAGTAGGGGCTGATTAAATATTAGTTTTTTTCTTTCCTTCATCTACTCCTCTGAACATCAGCTCTCTCCAACATTGGAATGATTTTGCCTGGCTGTTGTTTGAAGGAGGTGATGAAGTTCTATGCAACCCAAAATATCCATGTAGGATTTACTTCTAAGGCAAAGAAGTCACTGGTTTAAGGGCTGGAAACCCATAAATTGGACTGTTGATACTAGAAAAAAGGATTGAGTGTTCAAAATTAATTCATTATTCAAAGAAGTAAATTCATCTGTCTAAATATTAAATAGCTTTTGTTCATTGAAATGTCTAGATGTATAGTACATACAGTTTGATATTACCCACTGATTTTCAGTATGCATGGGTGGCATAATTTAACTTCTTTTAGCTCTAGACTAAATAAATTAGCAAAATCTTCTTTTTCCCAATCTGAATAATTATTGCAGCCAAAACTATTCTAATAAGAATTGCTGAAGAGTTGACCATTAGGTTATAGTTGAAACTTTTTTTATAATTAGATATTATCCATGACTGCCTTAATGCCCCAGGGTATGAATAATTAACTCTTTCACTTACTTGATTAACATCCATGTAGAGCATATGATCAGCCGAACAGTCAGTGGTAAATTCCTTGAGCACCCTTAAGACGAGTAACAAAATTTTATTGCCAAAAGGATAAACTGGCCCCCTTAAAATGAACAATTTGTTCTTTGAATCAGATAAGACAGCCAAGACACAGTGTGTCCTGCTTGTTCTGGGTATTAAAATCGATGATGTTAATTTAAAAACAAAAAAGACATCTTGCTGAATTTTTTTTTTTAAAGTGAATTTAAAATAATCAAATTACCAAATTGATTTCATTATGAGTTAAAAAAAATCAAGATATTAAGAAATTACAAAGTCCAAACATTGTGAGACTGTTTTATTGACTTTGTTGTTTTTAAATTAGTTTTTCTCAAATCAATATAATGGACTTCCCAATGAATTCCTTAGAAAGATTAAAGAAAATTTTTCAGGTGAATGGCAGTTGATACTTATCCACATTAAAAAATAAAATTGAGTATCAGCAGATGCTTAAATTTGAACGTAAACATGGACATTTCTATCTCTGTGTTTAATATGCTTGTGGATATGGATGTTACATATCTATGAATTATGAGAGTGTCAAGTGAATCTACTCTATTTTAAACATATATTGCTTAAATAGTTGGGTTGGGGAGTCATTCTCACCAAGAGGAATGAGAGAAATTAATCAGAAGCATTTATGGCAGAGGGAATACCTTAAAATGTACAGTACAAAAGGACTGTGGACTCAGTGGTCAGTATATTAACAGGTCTTCTCTAGAAAAAAGTACTTTCTAAGGAAGTTAGGACTTTAGATCCATATTCTAGACTGGTTGTGAAGAGGCAGGGAAAGGGCTATTGATATGAACTCAAGACTTGTGGCAAAGAGTTACTTGAGGAAGCCAATGTGTGAACCTCCTATGCAAATGTGGAAATACTGATGTTAGCATCAAAAGAGCATTTTTCTAGAGAAAGGAATGTAATTAGTCTTTATAATTAACTGTTTTCTATTCTCTATTTGGCTTATTATGTTTTATTATGTCAAGGTGAGTTAATTTATAATATATTAACTGTATGTCTCTATAATTTAGACTTCTCAGGGTGTTTGAGTGTTTAATAATGTCTTCTATGAAGCCATAAAATTTGTGTAAAAATCTCGTTTGCCTTACAATTTAGAAATATTGCCCGAAATTGGAAAAAGACAAAGGGCTGTTTGGTTGAAACACTGAGATTATTCTAGAATATTTTCTAACTAGCTTTTAAAAATAAAAGCAGGTTTTCCTACTCATAAATCATTCCTTGTTGGAGACTCTTAGAAAATGAAATGTGTTGCACTGGATATACTAACAATGTATAAGGGATAGAGATATTAATGGTTTGGAGTCTTTATGGTTAGAGATTAATGTATAAACTGTTGTGACTTTATAGCCTGGTTCAGAAAACTTCTAAAGGTGTTATGGTTTTACTGCTCTGAAGAAATGTATCTAGTTTAACATCTAACTTAGCTTATTTTGACATTTCTTTGGCTGTGTTCCTAAAACATTCTTCTACCCAGATCTCATCTTTCCTATTGTTTCCCTTATTAATGAGCTAAATAAAACTTTGAAATAACTGAGCATACTTTTAAAAACAATGATGCCAGAAGTCTTGATAAATGGCTATAGAAAATAGTTGTCACTGATTTGCTACAGAGGAAGCAGACAGAAGAGAGCTGCCATGAGACAGTACTATGCCCAGACCCCCTATTCCCAGGTGAGCTCATGCAGTCCTCCCTTCCCTTGTTCTTTTTTTTTTTTTTACAATTTATTGAAGTATATCATTCATACATGAACACACATAAACAATAAGTGTTGGCGGATGGATGTGGCTCATATGGTTGGGTGTCCGTCTCCCATATGGAGGGATTCAGGTTCGATCCCTGGGACCTCCTGGTAAAAAAAAAAAAAAAATAAATAAATAAAAAACAATAAGTGTTCAGTAAACATTATGAACCTACAAAATAAACATGCATAACATCATACAGGGCTCCCACACATCATCCTACCACAAATATTTTGCATTGTTGTGAAACATTTGTTAACAAATCATGAAAGAGCATCGTCAAAGTATTACTACTAACCGTAGTCTGTATCTTACTCCCCTACACTTTTTTTTTTTAAGGATTTATTTATTTACTTTTTTCCATTTTTATTCACCCCACCCGTTTTTGCTGGTTTTGTGTCCATTTGCTGGGCAATTCTCTGTGTCTATTTCCTGCCCTCTCTTCTCATCCTTCTCCTCCTGTCTTCACTGGGATTCAATCCTCGGAACCTCCGATGTGGGAGAGAGGCGTCCTACCCCCTGCGCCACCTTAGTTCCTGGTTTTTCGGCGCGTCTCGTCTTGGCTCTCCCTTGTGTCACTCTCCTGTTATGTCATCGTCTCGCTGCGTGGCTCACGGGGCCTGACAGCTCACCCGCGCACGGGGCCTGGGGGGCTCATCTGCTCTCAGGGTCTGGCGGCACACCAGTGTGCGGGGCATGATGGCACACCTGCACGCGGGGCTTGGAGGCCGCACACCTTCTATATTTTCCTTTTTTTTCCTTTTTACTGGGGGGTCCCGGGTATTGAACCCAGGTCCTTCCATATGGGAGATGAACACCCAATCATTTGAGCCACATCTGTCCCCCTGCTGTATCTCTTAAGGTTGATCAAAGATACCTAGAGTTATAGTCTTTTCCCATACAGGATGGTCATATACTAAATCAGGCTCAGTTTGTCACCAGCATTCTAAAACCAGACCTAGGGAGAAAAACTAGGTCTGGGGACACATGCATGGTTCCTAATACAGCGAATGTTTGGTCTACTCTGATTATCACAAAATCAGGACAGCGAGAATATTCACCCTTCCCTTGTTTTTGATGAACTGTGCATGCTCCTAGCTAGTGCCAAACTTTCTACTTGTACACTAGACACCATCCTTCTGGTTTATTCAATGACATCTGTACAGAAAGTTTTCCTCTCCTCCATCTTGAAATTCTAAATTTTCTCTCTTAAATGGATCCTCACCATCAGCATATAAACACACAATTTTTTTTCCATCTTAAAAACAAACCAACCAAAACAACTCCCTGTCTTTACCTCACTTCTCTGTCCACCTGATATTCAGCTTATTTCCTTTCTTTTACAGCAACATTCATAAATGAGATTTTATACTTCTTGTATTAGACTCTTCTCTTCTTCTCTCTCCCTACCACCACTTCACTGAAATTGCTTTTGTCAGTATCAACAATGGCCTTTACATTGTTAAGTGCAGTGGTTAATTCTGGTCCTCCCATTACTTGGACACAGTCGATCACTGTTGCCTCCTTGAAAACCTTTTCCCCCTTTGTCTTCAGGACACCCAGTTGTCTTTTTTCCTCCTGACCTCATTGGTTACTTCTTGGACTTGTCCTCATCTCCTCAGCTCCTGACTGTTGAAATGCCCTTGGGCTTGAGCTTGGTTCTCTTTGCTTTTCTATTACCTGGATTCCCCAAGTGATCTCTTCCAGTCTCTTGGCAGTCAATACTGTTTTTACAAATGATTCCAAAATTAACACCTCCAACCCAATCTTTTCTTCTCTTCTAAGCTTTGAACTCATTCAGTCCACAGCTTATTTGACATCTTTCGTATCAAGGTTTGATATATCGATATTTTTATCCTTTGTTTCATCTTACTAAAACGTAAAACCTATGAGGGCAGGATTTTTGTCCATTGTTTCATTTACTCGAAAAGTACTTGATTGGCATAGTAGATGCTCACAAAATATGAATTGACTCGCTGGTTGACTGAATGAAATGCTTATTTTCTTTTCCAACATATCTGAAAGGTAGCAGGCTATAGACGTACTTACAAAATGTAAATAAAGTGACAAAAAATGCAAAGTCTATGGTTTTGCATAAAGAAAAATGCTCTCTGTAGGACGCTTTTGTGAGGACTGTTCTCTATGTCAGAAAAAGCAAGATCTTCCTTATTTCTTCCTGTAGGACTCATAGACTAACTGCCAGCCACTGTTATATTCTTTGGGAAGGTTCTAGATGATTATCTTCCTTATTTCTTCCTGTAGGACTCATAGACTAACTGCCAGCCACTGTTATATTCTTTGGAAAGGTTCTAGATGATTTGAAGCATTATAAAAATATTTTAGTAATAATATAAATACTAATTGATAGTATAATCAACCTCTTAAAAATAATAGCTGAAATAAACAGATTTTCCTATGATAGTTTCTTGAATAACACTGATATTGTAACAATTAAGGATAAATACATTTTCTAGGGATACTGCTTCTTATTCCTTTGCTCACAAAAATACGTTATTATCCTACAAATTTAAATCTGGATCCATTACTCTTATAATTTCAAAATTATTTACCAGTGTTATTGGTACATTCACATATATCATGGTGTATAGCCCCTTTTGAAAACTAAGCTAAACTGAAAGATAAATCCAATTCTTAGAAGCTCTATGATGGTTGGGAGCTACTCAATAATGAGCTATGCAGGGTAGGCTACAAAACTTCTAAAAACTTACTGTTCTTTCTGTTCACCTTAAACTCATTAAAGAGTGCAACTTAGTCCTCTTCTAATTTTGATGTCTATATTCCACTAGTGGGGTGGATGGTTGAGGGTAGTTATTGTGTCTTATCCCAGCGTCTAGCAAGGTCCTGAGGTAGTTGCTGAAACTGTAATGAGAGCAAAGAGATCCTACCACTAACGCTGTAATCAGTTACATTTCCCAGTTTATTCGTAAAATAAACTCAATTTGTTTCTGTTGGGGAGATCGATAACACCCATTTCATTATGTTTGTCACTCTATTAGGGATAGAATCTACCCAAGAAGCAGATGATTCATGATAGTAAGAAATTGATCTTTACACAGTCTTTACCGGGTGGATTAAAATCTTCAGAAACATGTTTGATAACATAAACAAGAATTGTCTTTAAAGAAACAGTTGGTAGTTAAGAAACGAATCTGGAATACAATTTTTAAAGTATCAGTAAGGATTATAATAACCAGAATAAAAAAGATAAAATGTTTGAAGATGTTTTAAATACATTTAAAAGAATTTAGAAGACAGTGGTGAGTCTCAAAATGAATCACATATGGTTTTGCCTTTCTTTAATGTGTCTCTTAGCCAAAGACCCTGTTGCTTCAAAATAAAGAATAATGCTTAAACTGTGAGCTCCTTCCGTTGCAATTGCCCTGAAGGAGCTCTAAAGAAGGCAGAAACAAGCTGCCTCCATCGCCCAGCAGTTTAAAGCAGTGCGGTTTTGCCCTGGTGGAAGTCCTATTGTTTTCTACATTTTTAATCTCTTTCCTGGAGCCTCTGTGGGATTTTGTGTATCTTTCTTCTTCTCCTGAGGTTCAGGGACAAGATTTGCATTAAGTATATCGAGTACAGATAGAGACACCTTATTCTTGGGAACTGTTTGCGGTGACTCTTGATTTTTAAAAGGTGATGTTATTTGATAGGGTGCTAATTTAAACAGTCTCAAAGTTTAAATCAATCATTGAACCAATTATTGATTTGAGATTATCTTTCCCAGGATGGTGTGAGCTACTTTCCGACAAGGCCATGACTTATCCATTTCTATGACCTCAGCTCTTTTGCTGGGTCTCAGATGTAGTAAGCTCTTAAACATTTGAAAAATAACACTGGAGATAAAAAAAATGTTCACTTGGCTGAATAGTTTGTGGAACTGTGCTCTATTCCATATCATATATGAAAATATCAGATATGATTGTAAGAGACCTGGTCCCCTGCTTTTTATTTTATTTTATTTATTTTTTATTTTTTAAAAGATTTTATTTATTTATTCATTTATCCCCCCCTTGCTGCTTGTGCTCGCTGGGTCAGCTAACCACGCCGTGCGGGCGGGCTTGCCTTCACCAGGAGGCCCCGGGAACCGAACCCGGGGCCTCCCATATGGTAAACGGGAGCCCTACTGATTGAGCCACAGCCGCTTCCCCCCTGCTTTTTAAAATTTATACTTTTCTGCCTCAAAGAGGTTTTTCCCAATATATAAAGAATTAATACAGATAGCAAATAAGGCTAGAGAATAGAGAATAATGGATATTACCTCCTTATCATGGTAATCGAGATAAATTAGCCGGTCTGGAACCTTGTCAAATTATTCAATTTGATCATAAAAGAACATTGGTTACGATTTTTCTCCTAAGAAAGCATGTTTTTATTTTTCCTCAAATGGTCACTTGGTTAAGAATTTATTGCTCCTGACATTTTAGTTCTAAAGTTTTGCCATGTTTAGAGAATTCAGACATGTATATACTTGGAATTCCTTTTATAGATAAGTCATAGTACCAATTTTTCAATTCCATAATTTCGTTGCTGATTGCTTTTTAACAATTTGCATAATACAGCATGGAAACTTTATAGTTATTTGAATTTAGGCTTTCAAATACCTCAGTTTGAGGACATCTTGAGCAATTTACTATCACTTCAAAATGTGACTTTACTTCAAAGACAATTTTGTAGTGAGAATTTTCCTAGTATGTTCCTTCTCCTTCTCTTTTGTACCATGTTAATCAAGGCCTTTCATTGATGCCCTGAGTCCCAGCCTCGTTTATAGAAAGAGAGCAAGTCCTTTGTATACTTCACGTTGGAACCTCTTTAACATATTCAATTTTTTCTGCAGTTTCTTCTTTACCCTGATCTAACACAATTTGCTATTTCACATACTCTCTTCATATAAGAAAACAATTAATTCCTTCTCTACCTAGAGACTTCTTTAACTTTGCCAGTTTAAAATTCTAGGTTTAGGTTGAGTTTATGAGCCTTTTGGATATGTATGTTTTACTTGCAATGTGTGTTTTTTAAAACCATCTTCAATTTTCCTGAAAATTATTCACTTAAAAAAGTGCATGTCCCTAAAGTCTCTTTTGGATTCAATTTTTTTTTTTTTTTAGTTTGGCAATACTGTGATGCATTTTAAAAATCTTTGGTTCCCTGTTGGAAGACTTAGACTCTGGTGAGTGGTAGCCACTCTATGGCATTGCTATATGCTACTTAAAACCTGTCCTAGTATACTGCTCTTCCTTCCTATTAAAAAATTATTTTTCCCAGTAAGTAGTAATTTGTTCAACTCATGATCCCTCATCTTCTCTATAATAACCAGAGGCTTCGTGCCCTACACTGACATTCAAACTTTTGCCATATCAAATAAACCTGCTCTACGAAGTCCAGGGGTTATTTTTTTTTGCATTAAGTGCTCACCTCTGAGAACTATTCTGGGCACCTAATAGGAGCAGAGTAATTTACTGAGCACATAACAAATGCCAGATAATGTGCTAATTGTGTTACAGACTCTATCTCAGGGATTCTTAACAAGGGGTTCGTGAGCTTGAATTGAAATTCAAACAAACATGTTGGGGCGGGTGTGATCTATTTATTAACTAATACACAGTAGAGTGTGGATTTAGTAAGGGGTTTGTGGTTTTCACCTGGCTGGCACAGGGGTCCGTGAAACAAAAAAGGTTAAGAACCCCTGCTCTATCTAATTAAAATTTCACAGCCATCTTAAGGTATTGGTAATATTACGTGCCTTTTATAATGAGAAAGCCAGGATTAGATGCTTTGGATACCTTGACCTACATCAGTAGTAAGTAGAAGAGGTAGAGATTTGAACTCAGGCTGTTGTTCTTTGGATGCTCTGCCTATGAACTATGTTCTTGGCACAACTTACATTAATTTATAGTCTATCAACCTGATGGATTGACAGCTTCCGCATTCTTTATTTAAGGCCACTTCATTGTCACTAAGCTGGCTTCCTAATCTTTTTCTGTGAAAGTTAGAGCCTATTTTAAAAGTGAGGGCAGTGTCTCCCAAGGTTTTAGATATAGGATGCTCTTTGAATACAGACTGTCTAACATGATCATAATGATACTTTAGAATAATGGTTGAATAAAATACACAAAGGAAAAAAGCCACCGGAAAGTTGAGTAATGCCATTAAAAAATGAATTTGCATTTTACTTACTGCAACAGTTTCTGCACATTTTTTAACTGCAAAACTCCAGATGCACTCTTATAAATGAACTTACAAAGTGTTTGATTACTAACATGACCTCTAATTTTTAATATCAGAGTTCCATATTGGCTTGCTTCCTTATTTCCTTGTCCTAAGTTATAGCACTTACCTCAGCATTTCACACGTGCTTTATTTTCTCTAAATAACCTGGAAAAATATATAGATATATGTGACAGGCAAGATAAGGGCCCCAAAGCTGTCCACCTCTTAATCCCTGGAAGCTGTGACGATGTTAAGTTATATGGCAAGTGGGGAACAAGGCTGCAGATGGCATTAAGGTTGCCACTCAGCTGACTTGAAGATAAGGAGAATATTTTGGATCATCTGGATGGTCCAGTCCATCACAAGGGTCCTTTAAAGATGAAAGAAGGTGGAAGAGAGAGACTGAGATGCGACTAGGGAGGCAGAGGTCAGGGTGATGCCATCACTGGCTTTGAAGATGGTGGGGAGAGGCCAAGAGCTAGAATCACAGGCGGCCCCTGAGAGCTGCAAAAGGCAAGGAAATGGATTCGTGCCTAGAGCCACAGAAGGAAGGCAACTCTGCTCATGCCTTGATTTTAGCCCAGGGAGAACCATTTCTTACATCTAACTTACAGAAGTGCAAGAGAATAGATTTGCGATGTTTTAAGTCACGGAGTTTGTAGTAATTTGTTATAACAGCAACGGGAAGCTTATGTGTATATGTTTGTTTTGCACATAGTTTTGCAGAATTCTGACATATATCTGAGTTCTTCTCAGCATCTGCAACCCTCAGCTGGAGAAAATGTATATTAAAAAGCTAAAGTCTCATCTCTACATATACTGAAGTTTTAAACTAGGAAAAGTACTGTTTGGCTCTCTCTTGAAACTAGGACCCATCAACTTACCAGAAACGATTGATCATGTGATTCTCCCTTTATAAAACTGATTTTGTACAGAGGCACAGGGATCACCCACAAAACTATATCACACAACCCACGCTGTCACTCACAAGCCTATTTCCTCACACATCTGTCCTCTCTCCTGAAAGTTTTTTGTTTTTTGTTTTTTTGGTATCGTTTACCATTGATCTAAGCTGCCCTAGAAATCTACCGTTTCTAGAGAAGCAAAATATTTAAAACCCATTCACAGATTTGTTGTTTCATCTAAAACAACGTAAAACCTTGTAGCTCCTGGGGATAGTCCATACTTCTGAGGTTCACGAAGGTCTGCAGATAACCTGTGTTCAATGAAATTACACGAAAGGTACGTAGTTCCTTTTGTGAATCCTTGCAAAATGATAAAAATTGAGAGCTACTTCAAAAGATATAATTTTTGTCAAAAGTGAATACCTTTTTCAGATAAAAGCATGGTCTGTTTCTCAGTTTCAAAAATACATACAGATTTTAATGTCAGTTTGATGTGAAGCAAATCCACTCCGTTGTACAAGTCGAACACCCACGAAGCTGTAGGAATGCATAGCAAGTCATTACGAGAATAGAATGGTCTAAATGGATTAATTCCTCTCTCACTCACTGGAGAAGTATTTTCTTTATAACTTTTTCATGGATCGACTGCTTTTTCCTTTGCTAAGCTGCAATTCTTCCAAAAAGGCCTTAGTGGGATAGCTGGCTAAACCACCAGCAGAATAACTTTAGCAATTTTGTTGTTTAAGCACTAAGCTGTTTCTTCCATTCTACAAAGGAAATAGCCAGGTTGATTTAAAAGGGAACATTTATATTACCTTTGCTAGCTGTCTTAAAGGGGCTTTTAGCAAGATACATAAGATTTGCAAACTGATGAATAAGATTGCTTTTATATCCACTTGAAACACCATTACTGATATCCAACTATGGGTTGAGTACAAAGATCTCTGCCCTGGGGAAATTCACAGGCTAATGGAGAAGCTAAGGTTGGAGTCTCTGTCTCTAAGACCATGGGGTACGTTGGGGAGCATGCCAGAAGAAAGTCGTAACTCTACTCTTGGGAAATCTGAATAGGCTTTGGAGCAAAGCTTCTCAATGAAGGATGGATAAGAGTTTCTCAAGGCAAGCAAGGGAAAGAGGAGTCCAAGTAGAGGGAGCTCCATTTCCTAAGTGGCAGATGTGTGCAAGTGCCTGAGGCGTATTTGAGTTAAGATTAGATCTGACAAGAAAAAAACTGGGTATATGCAATGAGGTTGTGATGGACCTGAAATATCATGCTAAGGAGTCTGGATTTTACCCTCTTTTCAATAAAGCACTGCTAAAGATTTTAAATTGGAAGAATGCAGGAATTATTTCTAAGCACTAGATCACAGAAATTGGATAGGAAGGTGCCCTAGTCTGAGTTTTTTGTGGACTCCAGAAAATTACGTTCTTAAGCTAACCCATTCCTGTGCATGTAAACCTATTTTACGTGGGGCCTTTTGGTTAGATTCCATTAAGGCTGATTCGATCCCTTTTGATTGGATGCTTTAGGGCCTTTGATTGGACTGTCAGTGAGATGTGACCCGGGTTGGGTCTCTGCCCTCTTGTGGGGTATTATATAAGCTGAGAACTGAAAGCAGAAGCACAGAAAAAGTCAGCTGCCATTTTTGCCTTGCCATGTGAGGGAGGACTCCTGGATCGCCTACAGCCACAGAAAGAGAGAAACCCTGAGAGGCTGGAATTAGTGGAGCCGAAGCTGAAGAGAGGAGGCCCAGGAACAGAGAAGCCATATGCCTGATGGCCCACAACTGAACTCTGGGAGAAAGATCCTGGAGAATAAAGCAGAGATCGGCCGCCATTTTGCTGTGCCATGTGTCAGGAACCCAGGATCACCAGAAGCCGACCTTTGGTGGGAAAGCATCTCTGATGATGCCTTGATTTGGATATTTTCACAGCCTCTGAACTGTAAGTTTTTCCTTGAATATATCCCTATGTAAAAGACAACCCATTTCTGGTATTTTGCTCACAGCAGTTTAAGCAAACTAAAACAAAGGGATACATAAACAGAGGCATAGAGGAACAGAGATCCCAATGAGGAGATTGAGCTGGGAGTTTTCATTTCCACTGGTACAGTGCTTTACAAACAGCTAAAACAGCGCCTGGCATCTAGTAGGTCATCAATAAATGTGTTCAACATTGTTGAATGAACCAATCAACCTGGGCCTGAACTGAAACTAGATGAATTTAAGAGAATTGTAGGAAACTTTAAATACCTAAACTAAAATGTAAATTTAATGAGGGTAGAGGCATATTTTTTGCCATCTCATCTTGCAAGCTTGTCATAGAGCCAAGGTTTAATAAATATTTGGTTGACTGAATGAACGACTGTATCAAATATATTGTATTTACCACTTCTAACAGTACGATAGTATGTATGCACAAGTTTTATTCATTGTGTCATGGTTTGTAATTGCAAGTTGTTGGAAACAACCTAATTGACCAAAAATGGGAGGATGTTTATTTATATAAACTATAAATAAAAAAATCAGTGGAATGAAGCTCTGAGAAAGAATGGAGAAGACCTCCAAGAACTGATATGGAGTGATTTCCAGAATATGTCATTAAGTTAAGTAAGTAGAATATCTATAATATTGTTACCATTTGTGGCAGAAACAAGAGGATACAATAAAATGCACATGGTACCTGCACATTTGTGAATAATTTAATTCAGGAAGGATAAACTAGAAAACAATGGCACTAGTTGCCTATGGGAGTTGAGTGAGAATGGGGTGGAAGTTACAGTGGAATGAGTACGGGAATCAAGAAGTGACACTTACCTAATATATTATTTTCTGTAATTCTGACTTTT
This sequence comes from Tolypeutes matacus, assembly GCA_026826555.1. Classification (NCBI taxonomy): domain Eukaryota; kingdom Metazoa; phylum Chordata; class Mammalia; order Cingulata; family Chlamyphoridae; genus Tolypeutes; species Tolypeutes matacus. The sequence continues at coordinate 15,780,418 of JAKSZT010054281.1, forward strand.
AGAACCATGTTAAGGTTTTACATGCTGTCCTCCCAAAATAAATAAATGAAATCAGCAAATAAGGGGAAAGTGCAAAATGGAATAAGGAGAGAAACAAAGGAATCTAAGAATATTTTAAATGAATAACATAACCACACTGAAGGGGATTGGAAGGAGAGATTTAAGATTTTTAACAACATACTATTAGACCAAAGACAAAAATAACTATAAACAAATATAGAAATTAATTAGTATGCTTGTGTTCCACAGTGGTATAGCTTATCAGTTCCAAAACGACTTTATGTGTAGTCTTTAAATTTTTTTTTTCTTAGAGTAGTTGTGGGTTTACAAACCAATATGTGTAAAATACAGGGTTCCCATACAACACCTCACCACCAACACCTGGCATTGGGGTGAAGCATTTGTTACAATTGATGATAGCACATTATTGTGATTGTACTAATTTTTTTAAACATTAGTTACCTTTGTCACAATTGATGGAAAATTATTAAAATAGTGCTATTAACGATCACCCAGAGTTTACCTTAGGTATATATTTTTTTCCATATACCACCTTGTATTAGTGTTATACATTTGTAATAATTTATGAAAAACTGCATGACTATAATGGACTGTGTCCACTGTGTTATATAACCCTATATTTTATCTTTTAATTTTAATTTTAGTAACATACATGACATAAAGTTTCACATTCACCTATGTAATTCAGTGCTGATAATTACACTCACAATATGTGCTACCATCACCACCATCAATTTTCAAACCTTTACAATCAACCTAAATAGAAGTTCTATATAAATTAAGCATCAACTCCCCATTCTCTACCCCTAGTCTATCCCCTGGTAACCTATAGTCGAGATTCTAAGTCTATGATGTGCTTATTGCAGTTAGTTCATATCAGTGAGACCCGACTATATTTGTCCTTCTGTGTCTCTGGCTGAATTCACTCAGCATCATGTCCTCAAGTTTCATCCATGTTGCATGCATCAGGACTTCATTCTTTCTTAGGGCTTAATAATATTCCATTGTATGCATATGCCACATTTTGTTTATTCATTCCTTGGCTGAGGACACTTGGGTTGATTCCATCTATTGACAATTGTGAATAATACCACTATGAACATTGGTGTGCAAATACTCTTCGAGTCTCTGCTTTCAATTCTTCTGGGTATATATACCTAACAGTGGGATTGCTGGGTCATAATAGTATTTCTAAACTTAACTTCCTGAGGAAATGCCAAATTGTCTTCCACAGTGGCTGCACCATTTTACATTCCTGCTAGCAATGAATGAGTGTAACTATTTCTCTACATCCTCTCCAAAACTTGTAATTTTCCTTCTTTTTTTTTTTTTTAATAATAGCCATTCTAGTGGGTATGAAATGATATCTCATTGTGGTTTTGATTTGAATATCCCTCATAGATGGTAATGTTGAGCATCTTTCATGTGCCTTTTAGCCATTTGTATATCCTCTTTGGAGAAATGTCTATTTGACTCTTTTGCCCATTTTTTAATTGGGTTGCTTATCTTTTTATTTTTGAGTTGTAGGATTTCTTTATATATTCTGGATATGAAACCCTTATTGGATATGCAGTTTCTAAATATTTTCTCCCATTGAGTATGTTGTCATTTCACTTTTGTAGCAAAGTCCTTTGATGTGCAAAAGCTTTTAATTTTGTGGAGGTCCTGTTTATCTATTTTTTTCTTTCATTGCTTGTGCTTTGCGTGTAAACTCTAAAAAACAATTGCCTAAGACAGGATCCTGAAGATGTTTCCCTGCATTTTTGTCCAGGAATTTTATATTCCTGGTTCTTATATTCAGGTCTTTGTTCCATTTTGAGTTAATTTTTGTATATGGTTTGAAATGGGGGTCCTCTTTCATTCTTTTGCATATGGATATCCAGTCCTCCCGGCACCATTTGTTGAAAAGACTACTCTTTCCCAATTGAGTGAACTTGACAGCACTGTCAAAAATCAATTGGTCATAGCTGTGACGGTCTATTTCTGAACTCTCAATTCAATTCCATAGGGCAATATAGCTATCCTTGTGTCAGTGCCATGCTGTTTTGTCCACTGTAGTTTTGTAATATGCTTTAACATCAAGAAGTGTGATTCCTTCAATGTCATTCTTTTTCAAGATGTTTTTGACTATTTGCACCCCCAAACCTTCCAAATAAATTTGTTAATTGGCTTTTCCATTTCTGCAAAGTAGGTTGTTGGAATTTTGCTTGGGATTTTGTTGAATCTGGAAATCATTTTGGGTCAAATTGACATCTTAATGATATTTAATCTTCCAATTCATAAACATAGAATGTCCTTCCATTTATTTAGATTTTCTTTGATTTCTTTTAGCAGTGTTTTGTAGTTTTCTGTGTACAAGTTCTTTAAGGACATTCCTGATTAAATTTATTCCTAGTTATTTGATTCTTTTCATTGCTATTGTAAAAGTAATTTTTTTCTTGATTTCATCCTAAGATTGCTCATTACTAGTGTATAGAAATAGTACTGGTTTTTTGTTTGTTGATCATGTATCCTGCTATGTTGTTGAATTTGTATATTAGCTTTAGTTGCTTTGTTCTTTATTTTGGGGGAACTTTGTATATATAGGATCATGTCATCTGTAAATATGGAAAGTTTTACTTCTTCCTTTCTAATCTGGATGCCTTTTACTTCTTATTCTTGCCTAATTGCTCTGGCAAGATTTCTCGTACTATGTTGATTAACAGTGATGACAGTAGGCATCCTTGTCTTGTTCCTGATCTTACTAGGAAAATTTTCACCATGAAGTAGGATGTGAGCTGTGGGCTTTTCATATATGCTTTTTGTCCTGTTGAGGAATTTTCCTTCTATTCCTAGTGTTCCAAGCTCTATCAAGAAGTTGTGCTGGATTTTGTCAAATGCCTAGTCTGGATCAATTGAGATTATCATGTTTTTTTTTTTTTTCACTTCCTTGTGTTAATGTGGTGCATTGCACCAATTGATTTTCTTTTGTTGCACAAATCTTGCATACCAGGGATAAATCTCACTTGATCATGGTGTATCATTCTTTTAATATACTGTTGGATTTGATTTGCTAGTATTTTGTTGAGGATTTTTGCATCTATATTCATAAAAGTTCTTGGTCTGTAGTTTCTTTTCTTGCAGTATCTTTAGCTGGCTTCGCTATCAGGGTGGTGTTGGTCTTGTAGAATGGATTAAGAAATATGCCCTCCTCTTCAAATTTTTGGAAGAGTTTGAGCAGGCTTGGTGTTAAGTCTTTTTGGAATATTTAGTAGAAGTCACTTGAGAAGCCATCTGGTCCTGGGTTTTTCTTTGTTGGGAGGTTTTTGATTGCTGATTCAATCTCTTTACTAGTTAGTACTTGGTTTGTTGAGTTTTTCTATTTCTTCTTGAGTCAGTGTATGTAAAGTGTTTAGAAAAATCTTTCCATTTCATCAAGGTTATCTAATTTACTGACCTAAATTGTTCATAGTATCCACTTACAGTCCTTTGTACTGATAAAGGGGACAATTCAAGAAAATGTAAAAAGTACAAATATATATGCACCTAACAGAAGATCTTAGAAATATATGGAGCAATTACCATCATATCTGAAGGGAGAAATCGACAGTTTTACATGAATAGTAGGAGACTTTCATACACCACTTTCTTTAATGGATTGTAGAACATTTAGTCTGAAGATCGATATGGAAATACAAGACTTGTACAATACTCTAAACCAACTACACATAACAGACATACATGGAACAGTTCACCCAACAAAAAGAGAATATACATTCTTTTCGAGTGCATGTGGATCATTCTCTAGGACACACCATATGTTAGACCATAAAACAAGTTTCAATAAATTAAAAAATTGAAATCATACAATATATATTCTCTTACCAACAAGGGATGAAGCTAGAAATCAATAACAGAAGTACAAATGGAAATTCACAAAAATATGGAAAATAAGCCATATGCTCTTTTTTTTTTTTAAGCCACATACTCTTAAACAACCAACAGGTTAAAGAGGAAATCACAAGAGAAATTAGGAAATAGCTAGAGGTGAATGGAAATGAAAATACAACATGCCATAATTTATAGCTCTAAATACTTAACAGCAAAAAAAAAAAAAAGAGAAATACTTAAAATCAGAGTGATAACCTTGAAACTGGAAGAACTAGAAAATGAAGAGCAAACGAAACTCAAACAGACTAGAAGGAAGATCGTTAACAAAGATTAGAACATAGATAAATAAATGGAATACAGAAAACGATAGAGGTAATCAATAGAATCAGAAGTTTATTCTTTGAAATAATCAATAAAATGGACAAAACTTTAGGTAGACTGGCAAAAAAAGAGAGAGGATACAAATAACAACAATCAGAAATCAGAAAAGGGTGACAGTACTATTGGCCCTGCAGAAATACCTATTGACTTTTCTAGGTAAGGCAGAGTAGAAGTGAGCTGAAAAAACTTAAAAGGCATGTGATAGGGTGTGGGTGGGTGGGGGGTAAGGGAGAGAAGAGAGGCATGGGAATGGGGAAGAAAGAGAGAAAGATAGATAGTGCTTAATTCAAGATATCCTATTTGTAGTTATTATTAAATTCTACAGTTAAATTACATGCATCATTCAACCTTTAACTATTTTCTTAATCTTGGTAGCTTAAAATCATAATACCTTTACTTCTTTGTTCTCTGGATTTTAAAAAATTCAATCATCAATGTACTATTGAATGCATAGGTTTGTTGTTTTACTCTCATATTTCCATTTTAAGGAATTTAGAACTGCACATATATATTGCATTTGTTTACATTTCATTGTCTAAAAAGTGCCAAATATTGCCCCCATTTCACTGATTCATTTTTCAGGTTTTGCAAAGTCTGTAGCTCTCATTATCTAACTATATTTATAAGACAAGTTGTTAAGTCATAGATGACATGGATAATAATATATCTTTGCCCAATATACTGATTTAGAAATAATTTTTCTTCTCCATGGATTTTCATTTCATTGAAATAAAGTCAAGGCTAGACTTTTAATGGCATATCAAATATACATCATATTTTTCTCTGGCTCTCTAGCAGTTGATGTTGCAATATTGTATATCATTTTCAGGTTTCTTAGCCTGATCGCAAAATTATTTTCCATAGTGTAGTATATCACTATGTTCTGAAGAACTACTCAAAACTTTTCAGCAATTTATCATTTGCACATAATTATGTGTTTCTGTAGCCTTGAGAGCACATTTATTAAAGATTATGAATAGGCTGTGGGAACTATAATTTTTGTCGGTCCCCTTGTTTTATCATTTGCTTGTAGATCATTTGGAAACTCTTATCTGTAATTCCTGTGATTGGTCACTTACTCCCCTTCTGTATTATATGACCAGGCTGGACCAATCAAGCAACTGGATCCATTGTCCATAATGACTAGACGGGGAATGGGATTCTAGCACTGGATTTGCTATTGGAGTAACAGAAATAGTCTCCTTTCCTTTTGTATTATGAGCAGACAGGCTGGGGACCTGAAGCTGACACTTACCAACCATCCTGTTATGAGCAGTGTCTACAGATACAGAGATAATTTGGCCAAAATGCGAGAGAAAGACGAACCCAAGGAATGGAGAGCATGAGTTAGCCAAGGACAAAGTGTGATTCCTGGCTCATAAGGTGTCAAGTCACTCATGGACAGCCAATGGTTCAATGGTTTCCCCTTTTGTTGAAACCAGTTACATTTAGTGGGTTTTTTGTTTGTTTGTTTGTTTGTTTGTTTTTTGAGGTACCGGGGCTGGGAATTAGGGGATTGAACCTGGGACCTCAAATGTGGGAAGCTGGAGCTCAACCACTGAGCCACACTGACTCCCCTGAGTTGGTTTTTTCATTTGTTTGATTGTTGCTTTTTGTTTTGTTTTGTTTTTAGGAGGCACCGGGAAGCAGGGACCGAACCTGGGACCTCCCATATGTGAATCAGGCACTCAACTGTTTAAGCCACATCGGCTCCCACATTTAGTTTTGACATTTATAAACTCCTAAGTATCCTTGCTGCCATCCATAAGTAGACTTGGCTCCCAGAATTTTATGTTGCAATAATATCTCATGCATATTTAAAATTACATTAGAAAAGAAATGTGCTTTTTAAAAAATTTTTCCATTTTGCATTTTAATGTCGTGTTGCAATTCCCAGTGTGTGTCCATATTTTCAGTTTTACTGGGAAGAACTAGAAAAAGGAACACGGGGTTCAGCGCCAAATACCAAATACCAATGTTTGGTAATCAAGCTTGACATTTCCTTATTGCACGTGTTCCTTCTAAGAACCATTAGTAGCTAATGTACATGGTGAATATCAAAGTGTCTACCAAATTAACTGAGACTCTTTATTTTACCCAGTGTATTATGGAAATAGATTACTGATTGACAAACTTAGAGGAGCAAGTGTTAGTGATTTTAAATTAAGGTAAAGTGCATATAAACCCAGCCTTTTTGGTAACTAATGATAGAAATCATATTCATAGTAGGCTTATCAAAAATGGGATTATTTGGATCATGTAACAGAGGTGAACGTGGTTTTAGCATTGGTTTGAAGCTTATGAACAACACCCTGAGGTCACTTTCTTTCTTGCTCTCCTTCTCTCTCCATCTTTATGCTTTGTTTCTATAAATGTGTTGACTTCCTTCAAAAGGATTCCTCTACATGGGCAAGAATATCGATATCAACAATTCTAAGTCTAGACCTTCAATAACCTCAAAAGGAAGAAAGGGCTTTTCTTTTCTAGCATTCTTAAGTCAAATTTAGCTTAGAAAACATGCCTGTCCCTGAACCAACTCCTGGGGGCTGTAGGTGGGTAGGGGGAGTATGCTCTAAGAGGTCATGCTTGGACAGGCACCCAAGACTGACAGTCCCATTGGGCGTAGGAATATAGAGTGATTTGTTCAATGGCATGTATTACTAATGAGGTCACTGGACTAAGAGTTGAGGTTGTTGGTTCTTGTGGCATGGGCTACCTGTGGTCTTAGTTTTCCCTATCAAAAATTCAGTGTAATCGTGTACAAGATTTCTAAGTTCTATTGCTGCACAAAAATTTGAAATTTTTGTGCTCTACATCTCCAACAGTACCTGGAAACATATCATGAATGCAGGTGCCCAGTAATATTAATGGAAATGAAATGTTGGCATGTATACAATTTTTTTTTTTTAAGAATGATGGGTAGGAATTTAGTGATTTTTGCATATTTTGTTAGCTTTTGTTCTCTTAAATGACATTCAGTAATTGGGGGATTTTAGGTTTTATAAATTTCTAAACCCTAATTTTAGAGATGAGGGTGAAGAAACTAGGCCTGAAGTTATGACTTGTATAAAATTAGATGATTTTATACAGATAATCAATAAAAATCACAGGCCAGGAGCCAGGCCTCTTGTCTTTTGGCCGAGAGCCTTAGCCACCCGGTAATACTTTAAGTTCAAAGAAGCAAACCAATGACTGCAAGATTTCCAGCAGATAGTTATATTTACACACCAAAAAAAAAAAAAAAAAAAACACATCTTTTACTTATTCTTAACTTTTTTAGTGTGCTCATCAAGGACCTATAAAAGTGAGATTATTTTTTTCAATCCATATTTATTCTCAGTGTCTCCAGTTTGACTCAGTCATGCTTTACTGTTATCGAAGGGGTAATTAGTGTGTCAGTATAAACTATGAGTTGTTACAAAGGTTCTTTAGGAATCATAACGAAGGGAGGACCTCAGGTTAATAATCTCAGGTTGAGGTTATTACAGGGGCATACAGATAAGAAGGGAACGACTTCTCTTTCTTGCTCAGCCCCTGGAAGACTGGGCTTTCAGGGCATGCTCCTGGCTATCTGGAAGCAGGACTGGAGGCAGGGAAGAGTTCTGATATATAATTTTCTAACCTAATTGTAATTATAGCAGCCGTAGCAGAGAAATTACATGACGTCAACCAGAAACCACTTCCTAGCAGAGAGGAGTTCTGCCATACTACCTGCTCCAAACCACGACCACACCAAAACCAAACCATCAAGAACGGTGGAGATGGTTGTAGTAAGAGTTTCCTCTGAACTCTGTAACATCAACATTTGACAAGGATATTTTGGGCTCCTTGGACCAGCAACATCAAGAAAAGAGACCTCTGGAATAGGCAGATAAGACATTCTAGTTTTTTCTCCATGATTAAGACTAAGCTCTTGGAATGATTTCTTGGACTAATTACAGGGAGGGACTAGACATTCACAGGATGAGGGAGAAGTGGGTATCTGAATGGGTTAATAAATTAAAGATAGTGGTATTATTTTGTTCACCAAGCAGATGAAGATTCTTCGGGGATTTGTAAGGAGGTGAATATCCATAACTGATATTGTAAGTTGGGGTCAAAGCATGTTGTGTATAAAATGTCAACATGGAATTGTTTTGCGATAATGTCTTGTTGGAAAATTGAAAGAAGTCAGCTTTATTTGCAACCTTCTCACAATTACTAAGCATGTCATTTTCATCCATTTGTTTCAATATTTTCAAAATGGGGATCAATTATTTGCTTTGTGCCAAGTAGTATTTATAACTGATTTGAGAACTCTGAGTTTCTTAAGGAACTTTGCATCAGCGTTAGTATTTATGGTGAGATCCACAAGGAATTTAAGTAGTTAACCAGGAAAAAAAAAAAACTCTTTTCCAAAAAAAATCATGTATCTTTCCATATTGACTTAGACATGGTGGTTATATAAATGGAGTCAAGCTCTGATAATGGTCTATACTAAAAGGTGCTATGTTCTGGAGCTTTCCTTCCAGGGAAGAATTGGACACGTATATTTACACTATCATGGAATCGTTGGTGAAAGTAAATACAGATTTTGAAAAGACCAGGAAGAGGGTGAGTAGGAAGACAGAGATCATAGAATGAGAATTGTTAAAGAGTCATTAACAATAAGGGAAAAATACATAAGGAGGAAGTTGAGAAGGAAGGGAGTGTTTAGGGGAAAGTGGATTTGCTGAATCAGAGATGGGATGTTAAAGATGGAGTGATTTAAACTTGAAGCTGATGAGTAGCCTAAATACTCAGAAACAAATACTGTTGCATCCAAGAAGAAAGGTTTTAGAGCTTGGTCTTTGCATGAAATATTTTGCTGTTTTCCCATGTACAGAGACAATACAAATGATCTGGTAGCTTCCATTTTGGGGGATTTCTTTTGCTTTGATTCTTTGCAAACTTACCTAATGTTGCTTGATACAATTTTAAAGAGACAATTAAAAATTGATATATGAAGCAATGTGCACAAATTTAAAGGTTTTCTTTAATTTGCCATTTAAAGAAATGGTCATTTTATAAATTCATACTTAGCAAAGCAATGGAAATATCTCCAATGGCATAACAGTGTCTTTCTGATGTCAGTTAAAATTCACATCTCTTATCGCACAATACTTATCTCAAGCTGATACGGCAAGTCTGACATTTTTGTGATGTAATTTTGTTTTATTGTTTAGAAATCCTTCTTGACAATTTAATGAAAAATGGTTACTATCACAGGTTCTTTTAATGCTTTTCAGATTTCTTGCACACAATGTTCTATGTCAAAGTATATTTTCAAATCTACTGTTTTTAATGTGAGAGCATATTCTTTTATATTGTCATAACACACATTCAAATAAATCTTTGGCAAAAAGTCCATTTTACCTGCAGACTATTTCATTTGCCTACAGGAATCCACCCACTGTATTTTTTATTTGATTGGCAACAAAATTAAAAAAAAAAAAACTATATCCCTGAGGATTGATTATACTGGTGTGCAAAATCTTGTCAGTATCTAAGCTGTAAAATATGAATAACTGAATAACTAAATTCCAAATGACATTTTGTATTTAAAGCATCATCTTTCACATTAAAAGCATTTATATGAGATTCAACTGGGATTTTAGGTGATTAGTTTTGGCTGCATATTTTTCTTGAGAAAGTATAAGCTTCTCTTGAGATTAATTTAATTACATGCCCCTGTGGCCTATGAAAAACAATTTGAGTTTTTCAGGCGTATCTGAGTCTGAATGCTGCTTGGAGTAAGTTATTGGGTTTAAAATATCCATTTTCTGAAAAGTTATTTAGAGGAAAGAGAAATTCACATTGTATTGGATGGATTTGGCTCTGTCAACAAGAGGAAACAGGGAAGACCTTCTAGGATTTTATACTCTTAATACCAGGAGAGACCACATTTTCATTTCCTATAAAGAAGCTATTCCCTAATTGAAATTCTGCATACTGCACATAAATGTATGTAGAAGTATTGACAGTGGACTTTTCGAAGAGTAACTTTCTAGGCGTTTAAAGACAATGCTGCAAGGAGAGAATCTCAATGTGTGTCTAACCTGTAGAAACAGGAAAACCTCAGTCTAGGGTCAGGATATTCCCAACTGAAGGATTAGCAACAGGTTGGGAGATTTAGGGGAGTAGTAAGATTCCTGGACTTGGAGTCAGAAGGTGACATTTGGGAAGGTGGAACTAGAAAAAGCTACGTGTTTTATTCTACAGAACTGTACCAGCAGGTGCTGCAACACCTGGGAACCCGTTAGAAATTCAGATTCTCAGACCCCATCACGGAATTACTGAATCAGCAATTGTGGGATTGGAACCCAGAATTAAGTTTTAACAAACCCTCCAGGTGATTATCATGCTTTATAAAATTTGGGAACCACAGTCCCAGAAAAGGTAAATTGAACTAGATATGAATCCTATCCTGCTGTTTTTCAGCCAGATTACCTAGGCAAGACACTTCACCTGAATGTACTTCTGCTTCTTCATTGAACACTATGGATGAGCTTGTTATATGGATTGTCTCAACCCCGTGCAAGTGATTGACAAAGTGGAATTCAACATAACACACCTAAGATCCTGGAGACAAAACAGTAGCATGTGAAGACAATTGGAAGGACTTTCAAAGTAGATGCTGAGACGATGGTGCCACAAGGGCAAAGGATAGATAGAGTGAACAAGGAATTCAGGGGGTTCTTATTTTAAAGGATAGAGCCCCTGGAATTATGTTCTCAAGGACTAACAGAAGTATAGACATGCGAGGTAGTCAGTACGGCAAGAATGTCTGAAAATGAATCCTGCAGAACTCTCCCATCTAATGGCCAGTGAGATAATAGTCCAGCTATTCCCAGCCCCAGGCACAGTATGGAGGAAATGTTTTGCCTCCTTTCCTTGTTCTTGTATTTGTACAAAGAGGATAAGGAGTGATGTATTACAGATCTGTAGAAGGAAGAGATAGTAATGGACATCTAGAAGATGACTTAGAAGGAATCAAGTTTCGGAAATTTTGAGTGAACTCTAATCTGGTTTGAGAGTTTTGGCCAGAGGTGTGGCAAGATAATGAAATGATAAGCAACCTATTTTAGCATCTATATGTGTAATAAACTTTACCTACTTTTATCATAATAATTCTTCTCTTCTCACTTTAAATTATTGACCACATATTTCAAAGAGACAACATTGATAAGAAATTAATTTCACAAATGAATCTGTTGGCAGACCCCTTCATATCTTGTCATTTTTCCTCAGAATTCCTGTATTCTCCCATTTCCTCACTCCCCATTAACTGGTGAGCTGGCTTCAAATGCCATTTGGAAAATAAAGACTATCAGAATGGAAATTCCTTATCTTCCCACTACCCAATGTATTCACTTAATTACATCTGTATTTATGCTATTTACCTTATGTATGTAAAAATGCATGAGATGAAATGTTCATGCTCCCAGGAAAGACCTACTCTTTATATCCTATTCTCTCTCACCTCCTCAGAGACTTCATTCTAGCAATTACCTCCCCTCTCTCTCTACCTCAAATTCCCCCCCCCCATTGCTTTTGCCTTCTTGGTCTCACATCTCTGGTACCCCATTTCTATTTTACCTTTTAGAGCAATGTTTTTGGAAAGATATGAGTAGACTCCACTTTTCAACTCCTTGTCACCCTTTTTTGTTTTATTTGAAATATTCTTTAAAATTATACAACTAAGAAAAATCAATTGTAAGAAAATCAGAATATAGTCAAGGAAAAAGAAGAACCCGGAGAGAAATGAACCCCGGGAGAGGGACGGGACTTATGCCAGCCTACGGCTGATATTGGAAGACGCTCGGGCCACAGAGCCTTCAGAGGAAGAGGGAGGCTGAACCCTTGCAGACATCGGCAGCCATCTTGGTCCAACGTGTGGCAACAGACTTTGGTGAAGGAAGTAACTTATGCATTATGACCTAGTAACTGTTAACTTCTACCCCAAATAAATACCCTTTATAGAGGCCAACAGATTTCTGGTACTTTGCATCAGCACCCTTTTGGCTGACTAATACAGCTTCTCTGATACCATTCTCCCCTTGCCTCTTTCTAAAGCCCTGGAATTTCTCAGTCTCTTTAGCTTGTCCCTCCTCCACTGATAGACATTTGTATTTTGGGATCCTCTAGGACTTTAACTGAGGCCTGCTTCTCTTCTCCATCTGCGTTGTCTCCCTATAGAATCTAATTTGCTCATATAATTTTAAACACTACCTAAATGCCAATGACTCCAACTTTATTTCTCCCATGCCTTCTCCCTTGAGCTCAGAAAGAACATTTAGTTTTTTTCCCCATTTTTCTATGCATGTTATCTACTTAAAGACATGGTTTGCTCTTCAGAAATGGATTCTATTTATGAACTAATTACACATTCCCATCTTTAGTGTTCTGCTCTCCTGGACCAAATTCTGGCAGCAATAATGGTCAGTGCTGTTGGAGAAGCAGAACCTCCATCAGTATTACAGAGTAAGGAATTCATTATGAGCATGAGACGTCACATAATTATGGGAGAAGCTGGAACATAAGGGTCTTTTAGATTTTTAGGGGACTTGGAGAGTCAGAGAAAAGTCGCTGTCCACCCCTTCTGTAGCCAGCAATGTCCAGGAGCCAGACTTGGACCAGGGAGAAGAGATGATGGTGAAACATCTGATGCTGGGATGGAGCCTGGGTCACTGTGATGAACTGGCCCTGGAAGGAGAGCTGGCTGTTGAGAGAGGAAGGCAAGGATTAGCTGGAATCCCCTCCCATCCGTCGCTCCCTGGCTCTAATTATGATAAGTATCACAGAATCATCACTTCTGCCTTCCATATCTCAAACAAATTTTTCTTTTAGCCAACTCTCACATGGGCTCATACATGAAAAAGGATTCTGGAAAATATAATTTCTGCTTAGCCAAGTTGACATATTAGCAAAACACTTCAGATGCTAGCATATTCTCTTTATAAACATTTAATCTACCAGTTGAAGCCAAATAAAAAGCAAGCCAGAAAGTGAATATGTTTGAATAGATATTTTATCATTTCATCACAGATGATTCACCTCAATTAAATATTAACTCTCGTCCAATGGATCTTTTGACACATTTAAGAACTCTTAATAAGAAAGATACTGAGATAGTTCCAAAGTATTAACTTGGGAGTATTGGCTATTAAATATTAAAATCTACTTAAATATATAAATATTTTATCTTCCAAACCAACGTTAAAATCATATGAAATTAAATAGCTGGATGGGAAATTTTGACACATTCCTGGATATTTGCATTGTAAGAATAAGAAGATACACCAAGATCAAAGAGAAGTCACATTTAAATAAATACTTCTAATAAGGTTATAAGTTATTCATAAAAGCCTAATCACGTCTACAAATTTTTTTAGAACTTTATAATGGGAAAGCACAGAATATTGAAGCAAATCCTAATGTAAAAAACAAAAGAGAAAAATGGAAATTGTTAGCTTAAATTTAAATACTGAAAGCAACATGAAAGCAATTCATAGAGTTCTAAATAATTAACAATTAGATTGCAGTTGTGACTACAAGATACTGAAATTTTCCCATTGCCTACATATGAAAACTTCATGACATGCCATCATCATCCATTTTGGTGGACAGGAAAATGCTTTTTGTAATGTGGGAGGAAAATCTTATAAATATTAGTTATTTAAAAGGAAATGAGTAACTAACCACAGATCAGTAGCTTCATTTTATTATGTACTGAAATTTATTTCATTTTTCCTTGCTGAGCTTAATTAAAAAATCTTGTGTGGAGAGGTTCAACACAATTTAATCAGCAGGGAAATGCATTTTTTATGGAGAAAGTATTGGAAAACAAAGAAAAAGGACTACTGAGAGAATTTATTTTGGTAATTCCACCCAGAGGGCCAATTTGTACTCAGTGGGAATAAAGCAGTGAAAAGAAGAAGCAGAGAGAGGTAGTGAGCAAGACGTTTTGTTGTATGCACAGTTCATACAAAATAGTCAAATCTGTTTGGCACTGAGATTGGAAAATACCAGCAGGAAACCACAGTGGCAAAATTCGTCAGAGTGCATTTTGCATTCAGGAAAAGACAAACTCAGGAATTTTAATATAGTATTCTAAGATGGAAGCCAAGTGCAGTGAGAACATAGAAGATTTAACTATTTTGCCAAGGGTAGATTGTGAAGAATCTATCAAAGAAATAATATTTTGTTTGATCTTGGAGAATTAGTAGGTCTTCCTATGCTTATAATTAAGGAGTGGGTGATAATTTTCTAGCAATGAAGATGAGCAGTTTATACATTACAGCGTCAGAAATATGTTGGGAAGAGTGTAAAGTAAAATTTAGGAACAGTAGGTGGTGATAGTCTGGGGGTAGGTTGGGGAGCAGGGGAGAAGTTATATATAAGGAGTTGATTCTATCACGACTTGGGGTTATATTGTGAAGGATGTTTGCAGACCAACCCAAGAGGATTGGGTGGAGGGGAGTCAACACATCTATCCAAAGTAGTGAAATGAGCAAAATTTATAATATTTAGGAAGCTATATTAGCAATTCAGAGAATAGCCTGGTGTTGGAGGAGAAAAGATGTTATTGCTGTAGCTAAAGCTCATGAAAGGAAGAGGGAAAAATTGGGCAGAAATATTAAATTGAGGTGCGAGATAAGCATTTCGGGATATTAATCAGAGAAAGGACCAAAGAAAATGAGAATATGATGCCTTCTCAAGTTATATGAAAGAAGGGGTTAAAGAGTGGGAAGTGCAGATTCAGTTTAAAATGGAGGGAGTAGAACCACAATCAGGCATATAAATGAGAAACTAAAGTAGAGCTATGTATATTAAAAAAAGATTGACAAAGTTATAATGCAAAAGATGCTGACTCCAAAAAAGAAAACAGAAAAGGCTCAAACCTTTGGAGAAAATTTGCATATATAAAAAAGTCTTAAGTAATAAAGAGTAAACATTGCCTAAGGACCTAGGAAAAGAGACAGAAGAGGAGCTTTCTCTTTAACATGTATGAATGAATGCATATAAATTATAAAATTGACTTATCATATATACATGAACAAAATCAGTTTGAAAAGGAATTTATAAATGACATGACATCTCCTTCACTTTTATTTAAAAGGTAGTATGGAGCTGAATTCAACCAAATCTTGAAAAAGGGTGGCTACTCTGAGTCTGTGCCTTTAAATCTGACTTAACTGTTGATTTTAATCATAATTTTCCATTATAAGATCAATTATATATGGGACTTGTATTCTGTATTTCACTTGATGTTACATTATTTTTGTCATAAGATATTTTTCCAAAATACAGTTTAATGTTGCGTTATATTTGATTTCAAAGATGCATTATAATATATTTAATTTTTTCCCAATTTTGGAGCCTTTGTAATGTCTTCTAGTTTTGCTGTTATAAATATAACATTCTGATGAGCATCCAAATGTGTCAATCTGATGCAGTTTTCATATAGTAAGTTTCTTGAAAAGGATTTACTGAAACAAGGGAGTAAATGTATTTAATGTTCTGGAAACATATTGACAAATAAAACCCCAGAAAGTAAATAACAATTTAGATCCCTAATAGCTGTGTATGAGAAAGTCCATATCATTATATGCATGCCAACATTCAATATTAACATTTAAAAATATTTGCCAATTTAAGAGGCAAAAATTTGATATTTTATGATTTGTTTACTGGTAATGCTAGACATTTTTTAGTATGCTTATTTACAATTTGCTTTGATTTTATGCCTTTTGTCCATTTTACTGTAGAAAATTCAAATTTTCTGCATTTTTCTAATGTGGTGACCATAAATGAAAATATCATTTTATATACATTAGCTGCAAAGTATTTCTGAGATGTATAGATAAGTGTCCCATGGGGAGGAAAGTATATTTGAGTTTAAAATGTTTAAATTTAGAAAGAATTCCTTAAATTCAGAAGCTTACTAAATAACAAATGAAATAAAGTTAAGAAATAAAGCCATAAAAAATTCAGAATTAAAAGACTGATTATTTATTGAACCAATTAAAGGTGGCCTATAAATAGATAAACATGATTGGATAGTGATTATTGTTATAAATATTAGAACAATATTTATAAATTATAAATATTCTCATAAAATGGATTGCAAATATAACACATTATTTTAATTTTCTTCACTACTCAAGCAAATGCCCAGAAATGGGTCACGTTAAACAATGGAAATTTCTTAGATCATGGCTTTGAGGCTAAAAGAAAGTCCAGATCAAGTTGTCATCAAGGTGATACTTTCTTCCTAAAAACTGGTGTTCTGGAGCTGGCTGGACTTGAGCTCCTCTGTCACCTGGCAGTGCACATGGCGGCCTCTCCTAGCCTTCACTTCTCTTCCAAGTTCAGCTTCTGCCTGTTCCCTCTGTGGCTTTTTCTCCCTCTGACTAAATTTTGTTCCACTTGTAATGGCCTACAGTAATAGGGTTAAGATCCATCCTGGGCCACACATTAACTGAAGCAACCTCATCAAAAAGGTCCTACTTACAATGGGGTCATAGCCACAGGAATGGATTGAGTTTAAGAATGTGTGTTTTGGGGCTACTTTGCTCCAAACCACCATACACATTTTAGGGAAAATTTAAAAATGTAAAAATACAACAGACTTTAATACTCTGTTTTTAAGTTCCCAAATTGTATTAGTAGACAAACAAAAAATGAAGTGAGAGAACAACCAGCAAGATGGCGGCAGAGTAAGGGGCTCCTAGAGTCAGCTCCTGCCACAGGGCAGTTAGGAATCACCCAGAGCTATCTAGAGCACTTGTCTGGGGGATGGAGGAGACCAGAAGAGCATCCTGCAACACCCTTGAAAGAATGGAAGGAGACTGCCCGCCTGCAGAGAAGATTCCTGAGTAGAGCCCTCCACGCTCCGGAGGAGGCCGGTGCCCATCCTCCACAGGAGGCATAAGCCGCCTCCGGAGCTGATCAGCGGCTGGAATTGGAAGCTCCACTTCCCCAAAACGAGGTAGGAAGAGACGGCTGGGCACCATCTTCAGCTACTGATTAGTAAAGTCGGCTGCTGAAGTACAGTCCTAGGAACAGCTACAGTCTTGACCTGTCCAAATAAGAAAGAGGCCGGTGGCCGCCATCTGAACTCTGCCCCTGGCATGAGGGGAAGCGGGACTGACTGAAGACCACAGTGCTGGTAGGGACGGGCTTCTTTCCATCCAGATCAGATTGCAGCTAGAGCCTAAGCCCCAGGCCCACCTCGGGCAGGGAGGAAGCTGGGGGGAGCTGGGCCAGCCTCTCCGGGAAACTATGGCCACGCCGTGGAGGCCGGTGATCATCCTGCTCTGGCAGCGCGAGCCACCCTGGGAGCTACTGTGTGGCAGGAACTGGAAGCTCCATGTCCCCAAAAGCCGCCATTTTAACTCCCCCACCCCCGCCCCCAGCATGAGGGGAAGCGGGGCTGACTGAAAATCACAGTGAGGGTCGAGACCGGCTTCTTCCACCCTAGCCTAGGCTTCAGCCCCACCTCCAGCAGGGAGGAAGCTGGTGGGCCCTGCTCCAGCCTCTCCAGGTAACTGCAGGTACATCTGGCTGGCACAGACTGAATCCTCGGAAGTCTACCGGGGCAACTGCAGTCGTCTTGGACCTGCACTGCATAGATTGCTGCCCACACCTGCAGCTCCATCCCCGCCCCAGGCAGGGGAGGAAGGCACATGAAGCTTCATCAGTCTCTCTGGGCAACTACAGTCTAGGCCTGCATAACTTGGATTATTCCACACAGCTGTGGCTCTGTCCCTACCCCTGGCAAAAGAGAAAGTTGGGAGAAGCTTCATTGATCCCTGGGGCAATGAGGGCAGCTTGAGGCTCCACAGCTTACAGCACCAACTACATCCTTGGCTCCTACTACACAACCAGCAAGGGAGAAAGGACAGGAAGCCCTAAACTAAAGAGAGAAACTGCACCCAGAATAAATACTCTAGTAAGCCAGATGCCAAGACACCAACAAAACATTACAATCCACATCAAGAAACAGGAAGATATAGTCCAGTTAAAGGAACAAGATAAGCCTCCAGATGACATAAAGGAGTTGAGACAACTAATCTTAGATGTTCAAATAAATCTCCTTAATAAATTCAATGAGATGGCTAAAGAGATTAAGGATATTAAGAAGACATTGGATGAGAACAAAGAAGAATTTGAAAGCGTACATAGAAAAATAGCAGATCTTATGGGAATGAAAGGCAAAATAAATGAAATAAAAAATACATAGGAATCATATAATAGCAGATTTGAGGAAGCAGAAGAAAGGATTTGTAAGCTTGAAGAAATGATCTCTGAAAGCGAACATACAGAAGAAGAATAAACAAAAGAATAGGAAAAATTAAACAAGGTCTCAGGAAACTAAATGACAGCAAGAGATGTGCAAACATATGTATCATGAGTGTCCCAGAAGGAGAAGAGAAGGGAAAGGGGCAGAAGGAGTATTTGAAGTAATAATGGTAGAAAATTTCCCAACCCTATTGAAGGACATAGATATCCATGTGCAAGAAGCACAATGTACTCCCATCTGAATAAATCCAAATAGACCAACTCCAAGATACGTGCTAATCAGAATGTCAAAGACAAAAAGAGAATTCTGAAAGCAGCAAGAGAAAAGCAATGCATAACATATAAGGGATATCCAATAAGATTAAGTGCCTATTTCTCACTAGAAACCATGCAGGCAAGAAGACAATGGAATGGTATATTTAAGATACTCCTAGAGAAAAACTTCCAGCAAGAATCTTATATCCAACAAGATTGTCTGTCAAAAATGAGAGTGAGTTTAGAATATTCACAGATAAACAGAAACTGAGAGAGTTTGTAACCAAGAAACCAGCTTTGCAGGGAATACGAAAGGGTGTGCTGTAGCCTGAAAAGAAAAGACAGGAGAGAGAGGCCTGGAAGAGAGTCTAGAAATGAAGATTATATCAATAAAAGTAACTAAAATTGTCAAAAGAGTGGTGAAAATAAAATATGGCAGATAAAACTCAAATATTCAGGAATAAACTTAATCAATGATGTAAAGCACCTGTGTTCAGAAAACTACAGCTCATTGTTAGAAGAAATAAAGAAAAGACATAAATAATTGGAAGAACATTCCATTTCCATGGATTGGAAGACTAAATATCATTAAGATGTCAGTTCTACTCAAATTGATATACAGATTCAATGCAATCCCAATAAAATTTCTACCAGTATTTTTTAAATAAAGGAGAAACATGATTATCAAATTTATTTGGAAAGGAAAGGAGTCTTGAATAGCCAGAAACATCTTAAAAAGGAAAAGCGAAGTTGGAGGACTCTCATTTCTGGACTTTAAATTGTGTTACCTACCTACAGTGGTAAAAACAGCATGGTACTGGCATAAAGACAGACACATAGACCAATGAAACCAAACAGATGGTTCAGAAACTGACTCTCACATCTATTGTCAAGTGATTTTTGACAAGCCTGTCAAACCCACCCAGCTCAGGCAGAACAGTCCATTCAACAAATGGTGCTGAGAGAACTGGATATCCATAGCCAAAAGAAAGAAAGAGGACTCTTATCTCATACCTTATACAAAAATTAACTCAGAATGGATCAAAACCCTAAGTATAAAAGCAAGAACTATAAAGCTTCTAGAAGAAAATGTAGGAAAATGTGTTCAAGACCTGGTGGTAGGTGGTGGATTCTTAAAGGAGATAAGAGGAGGACTGAGATGGACTACTGAGGTTTAATGTGTGTAGAAGTTTTAATGAGCTTTACTGTAAAAGTGTGGAAATGTACAGAGTTGATTTTAACACATTATAGTGAGTAACAGCTGGTTTATAAATGGGAATGTGGCTGAAAAGGGTAGTCTAGGGATGTAAATGCCAATTCATAGAAAGCTAGAGAATAATCTAGGGACTGAATAGCATAGTAAACCCAGAGGCGCATGCGAATTGTGGTTGACGGTACAGATGCAAGAGTGTCCTTGTGAGCTAGAGCAGATGTACATCACTATTTCAGGGTAGTGGGAATATGGAGAAACATGGGGAAAATACAACTAGAGTGACCAGTGGACTGTGTTTAACAGTAGTAATGTAATTTTCATGCATCTATGCCAAAGATGTACTGTGTGATAATGTGGGAGTATGGAAAAAGAGTGCCAAATGTATGCTATGGACCTGATAATAATTGGAATAATCTGTAATAATGTTCCACCACGGTGTGGTGTGTTGAAGAGCGGCATTGTTTGGGAATTCTGCACATATACATGATTGTTTTGGAAGTTTACTACTTCTTTCATAAAAATATATTTAAAAAATAATAATAGGGTGGGTTGGGGGAAAAATACACCAAATGTAAGATAAGGACTATAGTTAGCAGTAAGATTTGGACAATATTCTTTCATAATTTGTAACAAATGCCTCACAACAGTGCAATGTATTGGTGGAGGGTTGATGTATGGGACCCCTGTATGATGTTATGCATGTTTGCTTTTTAAGTTCACAACTTTTACTATACACTTATTGTTTATGCATGTTAATGTATAACTGATATAAAAATAATAATAATAGGGTGGGTTGAGGGAAAATACTTTGGTTAGTAGTAATATTTTGAGGATGCTCTTTAATCATTAGTTAAAAATATTTTACAACAATGCAAGGTATTGGTAGTAGGGTGAGATATGAGAGCCCTGTATGATGTTATATATATTTGTTTTGTAAGTTCACAACTATTACTATACACTTACTGTTTATGTATGTTTATGTATGAGTGATATATTTCAATAATTTTTTAAAAAATGAAGTGAATGAAACTGATGTTTGTAATTCCATTTTTAACTTTGATAACTAAAGAAAGAAGTAAGAAATATTTATTAAAACCTAACTGTTGGCATTAATATTAATAGAAGTACCGGAAGGCTATCTTTAAAACCAAATATGAATGCATCTCTGACAGACCTGGAGCAGTTAATGTCTGCCCCTGAGGTTTCCACTACAGATGCAAGAAAAAGAAGGTCCTTGCACTTTTTGTTCAGTTAGGGCAGCCAAGATTGAATAGAAGAAAACAGGAAATTCTAAAAACTTGAGCAAGGGGGAAATCATCTTTGCAACTCAGAAATAAACTTGTAAATAGCAAAAAACAACAAAAACAAAAGTCAACCAAATATGCACATAAAGTAAATTAAAAATATTTATATAGTAAAACTCATGTCACATGTATTACATAAACGCTTAAAAACAAAATCAAGAAACAAGATGGAAAATATGGGTTAAGATACACGTACAAGATTTAAATTAGTAATTACTATAGCGATGCTCATAGCTTAGATTAAGAAATAAATATTATCTTTTTCAAACATGATAGATGCATTTTGAAAAATCACTTAAAACAGCAGAGCTCATGAGAAAATTAGATTGGGACCAAACCTCTCAAAACTTATGCAACTTTGTAAATTGTTCTATCAAAAAATAATAACAATCCTGAAAGATATCCTAGAACAGATTAAATGACATGTTAAAATCACAGCAAAGAAAGACATATAGTAACTTTTATTAAAATTTGCTAGATCAAATTTAGAAATGTATCTTTTAGAAAGGAAAGAACCAGACATCCTGTGCCTCCTAGTGAAAGAACACAAGTCAATTTTACTCAAGACACTAGATCTATTGATAAAGTCCATAAGAAATTCAGGAGACCAAGGAGCAAGATAACTTCTTGAAGATAAAATCAGCAAAGACATTTTCTTTCTTTCTATGATTTGGGGGTTGTCTTTTTAAATGTTCCTATATAAAGTATATGAATGATATAAAGTCTGAGACTTTGAATGTAAGAGAAAGTCTTTGCCACCTTTATATAAGACTTTTAAGTTGAATGTTGCCTTTATTCAACTTACCTATTGAAAAAAAAAAAATCGATGACCCAATTTCATGATTATTGATTTTGTTCAATTTTCTTTTCCAGGAGTACTAATTTACTATATTCTTTGTCTTTGCCTTTTGGTATTGATTTTCAATTTTGTCCTTTACAGCATTTATTTGAACTTATAAAAAGTGTATTATATATTTTCTGCCATAGAAATCAATAAGTATTTGCACACTAGTTTTAACATATGGTTTTAATCAACATTATGGATTGTAATTAAAACAGTGTTGCAGTGACACAAAGATTGAGTATTTCAATATTAGGCATGATTTAGTGGTGTGTGATGGTAAATTTAACTGGACAGACAAAGACAGAGAGGAATGGAATCCCAGGCAGTGTGAACCTTTATATGTATGCATGGAATCATGGTATGGATAGAGAATTACTGGCAGTTTAAAATTGCTAGTGTGTAAAATATAAATGAGAAAACTAGTGAGATGGCTAAGGGCAATGCAGATGGAGGAGATGGAGTTTGATCTTTATTTAACTTTCATTTACCCTTACGGGAAAAGCGCTGTAAGGTTTTTTTGTACCTGAGTGATATGGGGTCTACAGATTGATAGTATATGTGGGGAAATAAGATTGTAGACTTTCATATTAATACGTTTCTAAAAATAGTATAGTAGAGGAAATAATTTAATATTTAAACTTTGAATAAGTGTCCAAATGTATTTCCAGTGAACATTCTTGACACTGATGTGATGAAATAACCACTTAGAAGTTGTCATTAGCTTTGTATCCTATTACCTAACCATAAGGTACTACAAATATGAATGAAGGAAGTATTTCTGCTTATTCTAAAATATTAATTTTTACTGCTTCTTTAAATAAAAGTAGTATTATATAAAATATAATATAAAGGCAGTGACCAACAGAGGTTCTGAGGCGAGGCAGAGGGAAGAATAGATGTAACATGGGGCATTTTGGGGACATTGGAATTGTCTGCATGATATTGCTATGATGGATACAGGCCTTTATACATTTTGTCAAGACCTATAAAATTGTGCGGTGCAAAGTGTAAACCATAATGTAAACTCTAGTCCATGGTTAGCAGCAATGCTTCAATATGTGTTCATCAATTGTAACAAATGTGCCACATTCATGTAAGATGTTATTAATAGGGGAAAAGGTGAAAGGGGGAGGGGGTGGGCTATGTGGGAATTCTCTATATTTCAATGTAACTTTTCTGTAATGGAGAGCGCCATTAAAAATAAAGTTTAAAAAGTAGGTATTATATAAAATTATACTATATTGTATTTTTTAAGGTATGCCTGGTTGACCATATAAAATAGAGATCTTTAATTTGTTTTTAAAGACCTTGGATTATTTTGTCCATTGAAATTTATTGCTCCAGTTGTATATCAGAATAAAAATGCAATCATTACCTCCACCATTGTGCCTCCATTTCTCTGTTACACTTTATAGACTCTCCTGAGTACTGCTTTATCATAGAACAATTTATTTTTTCATTATTCTCCACCTCCTTAGTTTCTTTCTTCATTATCTCATTCAGCAACATTTTATTGAACATCAATGAATGCTAAATATTGTATACATTGGAGGTAGAGTAGTGAACCAAATAGACAGAGTCCCTATTTGCATGGAGTTTAGTAGGTAAAGAAAATGAATGAATGAATGAATGAATGAATGAATGAATATGATCAGATTGTCATTTAAGCGATGATCTCTTTTTCTGCTGTATCTAAGCTTCTGTTAGGTTGATCCAACGAATTTTTCATAATAGATATTTAATTTTTTAAATTCTAAAATATCCATTTTGTTCTTTTGTTAGAGATTTTATTGTATGCTAAAATTCCCATCATGTTCACCTATTTTTTCTAACGTTCTTAGTATATTTATAATTGTAATTTTAAAGTCCTTATTTGATAATTACAATATCTGCTCTGCTTCTATTGACAGTTTATTATTTTGAATCACATTTCCCTACTTTTTCATGTTTAGTAATTTTTTATCTTATTTTGAGTGACACTTGCAAAAACTCTAGATAATGTTATTTTTCTCTAAGGAGTGTTGAGTTTTCCAGCTCTGTTGTACCAGAGATGAGGCAAAACTAGTTATTTGGCCTCAGATTTGGGATTCTTGTTTATCCAGGGTTTTTCTCTTCCCCACTTCCCACCCTAGGACATTGGCACCATTGTAGGTGAGAAGTTTTCCTGATCACTGATCCAGGCTGGGACATGCTTCCTCCCTCATTCCTTTCAGCCCCACTTACTGGAGGATGGTCCTGCTCTCCTTCCTTACCTCGTTTTGGTCAGATTCCCTTGACTACCCAACCCTTACCAGGCTCTGCAATCATCTCCACTCTTCATTTCTGAAACCTCCTCCCTCCTCTGTGTCCCTTTGTATCTTGGAAGGTTGGGCTAGAACTGGACTTTATCTTCCCCACCCCTAACTGGAGTTGATCTCAGGTTATTGTCTTAGTTTTCTACCCCTCCACTGTTCTGTTTTTGTTCCCTCTATGCTTCTAACCACTGAGCAGTTTTTCTATTTCCTGCTGGAAACAATGTTTCAGCACAAAGCCTCATCAATGGAGAGAGGAATCTGGTGACTGAACTGCAAACCGCCTTTCTTCTGAGTATCTCCGGGCATGGGCATGGTGAAGGAAGACTATTTTTCATGTGTGGTGATGATGTAGACATGGTCTTCTTTAGATTCTGCTCATCAGAGAAAAAACCTTTAATGATGGGCAATCCAGAAACTGTCATGCATTCCATAGAGTATCCATGGTCCATCTCATTTCAATCCAAACTCCATCTATTTGTTTTGGAATAAGATGGTCAAAGGCATTGTTATCAAACTGCTATTGAAAAGGATAAGTTTCCCAGGAGTCCAAGATGACCCATTTTCCACAGTGTTGGTTTTGATCAAGTCTTAGAGCATCGTTCTTACTTCTAGGTCATAATTTGCGCTTCCTTCTGTTGTCTCAAATGAATGCCTGCAGTGTTTGCCAAGGAGCTTCCATTCTAGCTTGGTCAGAGCTTCAGTGTACGACCCCTGAAATCTCTGTTCAGTCCTTAGCCTTTCCAGGAGCTCTTCTTTGATAGGCCTCATGGAATCTCTCAGTGCCCATGTACAACTGCATTTAGCACAGGACCAGAGGGGAACCTAAGGCAGATTTCCAGACCTCCTTCTGTGCAGCTTCCACATCCCTGGATTCCTGCCCTAAAAATTCCAGCTAGCTCAGTAGTACAAACTCTCATCTCCATTTCCTTCTTCCTCAATGACTGTTGCTTGCTGTTTGAGCTTCCTCTTCACTACCCTGAATTTGGAAAATGCTTCCAAGCAGAAGCCTGAGTGCATATGTCCTCATTCATTGCTTCCCTTTGCTCAAGGATCCTAGCTTTGTGACATCTGCTGTCTAAAGCCTGGAATCAGCTGCTTCATACACTTTGCCAGATTTTAGAGTTGTTTAGAGTGATTCTAACTTCTCTCTCAAGTCTATGACCATAATTCCACTAACATTTTAATAGAATTCCAAGTGGAAAAAAATACTGTGTTTACTGCTTCAGTACCTGTGGTAGAGTGAATCGTGTACCTTAACAATAGCCAGGTTCTAAACATTAATCCACATTCTAAACATGAAACCGTTTGCAAACTGGACACTTTGAAGGTGCATTCTTGGTTAAGATGTGGACTTACTTGTGAATGGGATCTTCTGATACTCTATTTGGGCATGGTAAACTGAATCAGGGTAGACTTTAATCTGTATTCCTGGAGGCCTTATAAAGAGAACCATAAGACTAGAACCAGAAGGCAGAGTCACCGGAGGAGCCCACGGACATCACCATGTGATGGAGGCAGAGGTGCAGGTCGAGGAACCCCAAGGATTGTGGCAAGACATCACCAGAACTCTGTGGAATCTGAGAGAAAACATGGCCTTCCCGAAGCCTTGATTTGGGTCTTCTGGCCTCCAAAAACCATGAGCCAATAAATTCTTGCTATTTAAGCCAACCCATTGCATGGTGTTCTTCAGTGCAGCCTGGCAAACTAAGACAGTATCTTATTCCCATAAAGTAGAAGTTAAAGTCTTTTGCTTTTTACTTTTTTTCAGGCACCATGCATTTATTTTTTATTTGAGTCCATTTCTCTACTGCCTAGATATTTTATTTTTCTAGAGAAATTTATCTCTGTGGCAGTCTCATTTAAATTTTTGCTTTTTCCTTTACTTTTTAAAAAATTGTCCTTTACTTTGTTCTGGTTAGATGGGTTAATTTAAATAAAATAACAATGAGTTCAGTATTTTCAATGGTGGAGACCTAGAATGAAATTTTCAAGTACAGGTGTGTCTAGCACACGGTGGAAACAAAACCAAAACTTATCTAACAATCCTTCTACATAGCACACGTCTCTTAAATCCATTGGACACTATTACCATGCAATTTGAGTCACAAATGTGTTTCAAATGAGTCTAACTATCTCATTATATTGATGATTTATGAATCTATGATTACAGTTTTCATTGTTGAGATATCGGGTGTCCCTTTCTGACCTGGAGACTTTGGTAACTTTAGTAATCTTAAATGTCTTGATACCTTTAGTAATCTCTTTTCCAAAGACTAAGATCATGCAGGAGACACCCAATAAACAGATAGAGTTTGACATATCTCAGGGTAGGAATTTCAAACCCACAGGTCTTTGGAATGTTATCTCGGAGACTGGAATGGGATAATCTGATTTCTCTTGAATACTTTTTTTTTTTTTTTTTGCTATTGCAACTAATGGAACTTTTCTCTGAAATAACCCAGGTCTTCAAGAAGAGGCAATATTTACATAAATCCATATGGTGCAAAACAAATTATATTTTGTATAGATCATACAATATAAATTATAACTTGTATGGTTTAATTTCTAATAATGAGTCACAATGTTAATGGTGAAAATATTCCTTAATTGTTTTATATTGAGAAAATATATACACAGTAGTAGAATAATTGTTATTTGGGCCTCACAATAGTCATTGACTCAATTCACATTAGTCAAGTTAAGAAAAATTTTTAATGTCATCAAAGAGGTTGTTCTTGTAGTTTTACTATTGTCAATTAATTGATCAAGACACTAATTAACATATTTAAATGTCTTGGTACCTTGAGTAATCTCTTTTCCAAAGACTAAATTTTCACTGAATACTTTAATGCCCAAGATCCTTCTATTTATTATAGATTTTCTGTGGATTATACAGTAATTCATACATTTTATTTTTGCAAAGAGAACACCCAAATGAATTTCTCTTTTAAGAAAATATCCTTATTAAAATGTAACCTTAGTGCTAAAATGGATTAATCCTAGGTCAATAAGAATTTATATTTTGTTTCTCCCAGAACTTCATGCTCCAGACAGTCTCCAGTACCACTAGGCTCATTTTAAGTTATTTGAACTGACAGTTCACTTGCAGAAAATCCTCGGGATCTATTTTTGGGCACTTTGGGAAATGAAGGGTAGTCAGGTCCTATTCAGGTGGATACCAGACAGGATACCAAATATTTCCAGTTCTACCATAGATCTTGATACTGCGGAAGTTGTTTAATTGTTTCTGTGTCATCTGATTTTGTATTTGGCTCCAGTATTTATTGGCTGTAAGATTTAAGAGAAGTTAATTAATTCTGAGACGAGGTTTATCCTTTTAAAAAATGTTCATAATAACCACAATATCACAATAAATAATAGGAAGTGACTGGCAAACATTAGTTATTTCTTAATGTTCCTGCTGTCTTCAATTAGTTTAAGCCACTCCACCTTCCAAGTCCATAGAATTATAGTTTGAAAAATATCACTGTTTCACTTCCCTGCCTTTTAGAAATTCTCCCTTTCTTAAATCCATTCTATTTTTTCTTTGAATGATTTTTTTTACTATCTGCAAGCCTGAGCAGAAATACTTGTTTCAATTATGTTTTTCATATTGCTTTTCATCAATATATTTGATAAACTGTCGATAAAGAATTTTAAATGATGCCATAGCAACTACACAGTAAGTGCTGAATAAGACAAAATGCAGGAACTATTAAAGACAAGCTGAATTCCAGGCGGCCTTTCATCACTTTTTGTGGAGTTGCAAGAACAACATTGAAAAATAACGTTCATTAAAAGTATATTGAACAAGGATAATAAATATTGCCATAAAACATGTCTTGTTCCAAACTTGTTAGCACTTAAATCAGGAAAAATATTTCTTGATCAGGCAACACTATCGATTTGGGAGTTATTCTAATGGGCCATTGCTTCCAAAAATAGACAGATGTCAAGGGCTGAGAATTAGACTGGGAAATGCAGCATGGCCATTTATATTAGATTTGTGATTATTTTCTTATGTTATCAAGCTCATTCTTCCTACATTAACTACTTTATGAAGTGAAGGAGTGCTTTACATCTCTTGAAAAAGCCAATGTACCTCAGTGATCAAATGGGCATTTGCTGAGCCAAGAGGGTGCCTGGACTTTGTGACTGCTTTTTAGTAAGAAAGGGAAGAGTTCCAATCTTTTTTTTTTTTAATTTTTAATTTTAATTTTTAAAGAAGCTTCAGATTACATAAATGTTATATAAAAAAATATAGGGGATTCCCATATACCCCACCCCCTCCCCCTCCCACACTTTTCCACATTAACAACATCCTTCATTATTGTGGTACATTTGTTACAATTGATGAATAGATATTGAAGTATTGCTGCTAACTGTGGACTACAGTTTATTTTACAGGTTACACTCTGTCCCACATAATTTTGTAGGTTATGACAAAATATATAACAACCTGTATCCATCATTGCAATGTCATGCAGGACAAATCCAATGTCCTGAAAATGCCCCCATATTACACCTATTCTTCTCTCTCCCTCCCCTTAGAAACTCTGGTGGCCACTGCCTTTATATCAATGATAAAAGTTCTTCCATTGCTAGAAAAATAATAAGTTTATAGTAGAATAATAATGTCTACTTTAGTCCATTGTTCATTCCCCAATCTTGAGGATTCTGGGATGGTGATGCCCACCGCCTCTAATTGAGAGGGGGCTTAGATCCCACGGGGCAGATGGATGGGACTATCTTGCTTGCAGTTGCAGACTCTCTGTGCCTTGGGATGGACATTGTCCATCATCATCTCCTTGCTATTTGTCCTGGGTGAGTCCGATGAACTGGAGAGTAGGTGCTGCAACTCTGCTGAGATTCAGAAAAGAGCTTCAGTCTTTACACCTAGAATCCAGACACCCCACCCACGCTGTGTTCACCGTGTTTTGTGGAAATAGTCTAACCTTGGATTTGAAAGCCTAAAAGGGCTTTTTTATGTTTAACAGATGAATACTATATGATGTCATTAATAATTTACCATGAGTCAACTACTTGATAGGAGGAACTTTTGGCATCAGGCGGCCCTGGTTCAGCATCTGGGCCCACCACTCACTATTTGTTTGACCTTGGGCAAGTTGCTCAATTTCTCAGCTTCTTTATCTGTATAATAGGACGATAACTCCTATCTTACTGGGTGATGTGGAAATGAAGTGAAATAATGTAATTAAAACTCTCATAGTGCAGTGCTCACTGTTAGTGTCCCACATGACGGTCAGAGTTGTTTTAGCTGATTTTGAATATGTAAGCAGTAAGCAGTACAACGTACTTGCTATTCTCACGAAACAAGTAACCTAACATTTCATATGCTTTCATTTACTTGCAGGTGTCGAGAACTTCCTCACCTCCAAACCACATTACAAATAATGAAGACAAGAAATGTTTATTAATGCTAGCGGTGTTTAGTGTTTCCTGATTGATTTTCTTCTGTAAAGCATCTTGCTAGAGACAGTTCATGACTCTAATCAAGCCTAGGCCTTTTAGGCATTTATTTTTGTTCCCTTTCTAGAACAGGAGTACTAGAGACAGGCAAAATAATATTTCTAATTAAGTTAATTATGCTCACTATGTTTGTCACAAGGTGCATAAATTTATCTCGGCGTGGCATGAGCCTAGAAGCTGCTTATTGGAAACTACACATTACTCATTTGAAAGTAAGAAAATTGGACCAAAATGTATTTAAGGTTTTGCCTGGACACATTTTTCTCTGATTTGATTTTAATAGAGCAAGTCTGGCAAAACAAGGCCACAGAGCTCTGTCAGTGAATACAATAGCTTCTAACAGTAAATAGGATTGCTCTGATATATTTCATTATCCTTATAAATTAGAAGGAGCTGTTTGGGCCTGCTCAAGATAGTCTCAGGCTAACCCACTGAACTTCTCAGTTCAGACTGTGGGAAACTCTCACTGCAGGCAACGTGGCCATTTGAATGCTGGGCTCTCATTTAAATGGGAACATTTTACTTGCAGGGGGTGAGAACTTCCTTATCTCCAAATTGCATACAAATGATGAGGACAAGAAATGTTTATTAGTGCTAGCTTTAGCTTTCTCTAAAACTTGTGGCTTATCCTGTTGTATTGTACCCTTTTCCATAGGATGGGTAGAGATGCCATCTGTATCACCGAATATTATATAAATCTTATAGATAAACGTTTGTAGCAGTTTTCAAAAGGGCTTTTAATTTGTCACTCAAAAAGAATTCAGATTTGGTCAAACTCACACATTCAGAAAACGGAAAAATTAGAGGGAATTAATTGACTATTGCCCTTTCTTCAAGCCTATAATACTGGTATTTTTGTTTTTCTTTGTTTCATTAGCTAGAACCATATTAAAAGGTTCAGTTTTTGAAGTGCCTCTGCCCCAGTGAAGTCTAGTCTTCTGTAAGAGAACACAGACCTTAAACTAAATGGCTGTGAACACACATGACATTTTCTGACTGAATTAAATTTTTTTTTTCTATACAATGAGCTTTGTGACTAAACCCACTGTTTATTGAATGCCTACAACATTTTTATCTGTGCCTTCATAAATATATTTAAGGCCGATTTAGTTACATGCTGCTGGGGTGTCTGTTCAGTAAAGAAAAATAAATATTTGCTCACATGCTACTTTTTTTTTTTTTTCGGTCCACAGAGTTCTTTAGACTCTGCCAATGTGAGCTGGGGAGTATATATTTTCCATAAGGGTCAATTTCGAAGTATTATTAATTTCCTTCAGGCTATTATGTTGGCCTTTTCCACAGGAATAATTTATTCCAACTGTAACAAATTCTTTACAAATTAAACTCATTAAATTGCTAACATTTAAAGCAGAGTTTATAGATGTTTGAACTTGCATGTCAACTAATTTTCAGAAAATTTCCCAAGTTCACTATGAGTTAATTTTAAGTTAATGGACTCTACTGAAAAAGTATATTGTTGCTAATTCAGTTTAGATCTTTATTAGTAATTGATACTCAGAGGACTTGCCTAACCCCTTCTTAGTTGTGTGGACTTGAGTATTTTAACTATTTGAGCCTCACCTTTTTTTCTCAAAAGTAAATTGGTGGAAATAAAAGTTAAATAATTAATGTAAAGTGCTTTGCTCAGTGCCCAAATATGCGCTTGATATATATATTTTTGATGATGGTAAAGAAGTATCTTTACCATAGTATCCTGTTTGAAAATATTCTGGTGATTCTCTGAGCTAAATCTTACAATGTTGTGGAAATTGGAAAGAGACTGAAAAAGACAAATGGACATCATAAAAGCAAAAGGGAGTTTCTCTCTTAACAGTGCCAAGATCTTTATCACTAAGACTAAGGGATAAGAAACAGTTCCCTCCACACATTCTTTACACATTGTAAATAAAAGCTACACAACAATGGCAAAAATAGATCACAATTCAGTTTCTAGTTATTATAGTGGAAAGAACTGTGTATCTCTGGCTGACAACATGAAGGTTTGCATCAGTAAGTCATCCTGGTTTTTACTTTAGTGAGGATGACTCTAGCAATTTTAACTGACTGGTGTTTATTTTCCTTTTTCCTGTACTCCTTAGTGGAATCAAACCTTCAAGCTCCAGTGCAGGTAGCTGAAATTTCATTACTTTTCTGTGTCATCAAATTATTTACCTTGCCAGGCATTTACCGCTCACCTCTCTTCTGGCATTTCTATTCACATTTATTTTAAAGAACAAACTCGTTGCCCTCCTTGATGAGGAAAGAATGTTAACAGGGAAACATGTAAAATTCATCAGAAGAAAAGCATTTGTTTTTGTAATGCCAATTGGATGTGATAGCTTTGATGGAGAAGCGCTGATGGAATATACAAGCATGCAGAACTAATTTGTAGAAGGAATAATGCAGTTTCTTCAAAGATTCCTTACTCTCATCTGCTGAATTATGGCCCCAGATTTGCCTTGCCTCTGGCAGAAAAGGCACTTGCAAATATTTCAAGGACTCACGTTGGTTTTAAGGTGGTCCACATTTTTGAGGCCGAGGAATGCTTTCTGTTATTTATATTCATTTTCAGTGTCTCATTGCAAAGTGAATTGAAGATGGTGTGCCTGGATTTGAAGCAGGGCCATCAATGTAGCAGGCAGTCCACATGTTTCCTTCATTCCTCTGCCTTCCCATTCCAGACCACCACCACCACCACGAGACTTCAGAAAACGGTGTCCCTCTTGTGGTTGACTTGACATGGAAGATTTGGAAATCATTAGAGTGATGTTGCATAATAATTTGCTTTTAATGGGTTATGAGAATCATTGCATTGTGCTATATGTAATGCAGCAAACTTGTGACACAAGAATATAGTAACTCTATTTTTATGCAAATTCACTAAATTATAACATACTGTATGTTTCCAAACAATTTCTCCTAACCAGGTAGCCAAGGAAAGTTTGAGGTCCTCAAAGAAGATGTTTGATATAGGCTCAGAGACCTGGGACAAATCTGTTCCCTGCTCAGCAATCTTGCCAAAGTAGCCTATTTGCAGCTCAGTTAGCAACTCTGTAAAATATCCATAATGACATTTATCACATGGAAATAAACAAGAGAGATATGGAAATCATCTTTCCTTTGAGGAAATGGCATGATCCATGGGATTGTCCTCCTAGTTTTACCTGTGATTATTAGACCAAAATCATCCTAGTTACATAATCACATAAACATTAACTAAAGGCCACGCTTGCTCCAACAGGCAAGGGTCTCTGCAGACACTGGGTAAGAGGGTTTATGGATAACAGGGGCACTCACGCACATTTGTTCAACTCTGCTTCCTTCAAATATTTCACTGAAAAAGCACTACATGAATAAAAAAAGAGCACAGGAGAGGAGACATAGCAACTGACAGACATTAGTAGATTTCTAGAGGTTGGGAAGCAGATGTGTTAGAGGTAAAAGGCTTAGCAAGGCTAAGAAAACACAAATCCAGGGTCAGCAGAAGGCAATGCTGTTTAGAAACAAGCTAATTTACAGGTGAGAATTAGAAGCTCTAGAACCCTCAGGTTGTGGGAACAGGGGCTGGGCTGAAAACCGGGAGATACCTTGTACGTCTCCATAAGAAGCTCCTAGACCCATTAGAAGTTCTTCTCCCCCTGTGTCTATAAACGACTTCCTCTCCCCTCAAGGGCAGGTCACTTGTTCTCTTCAGA
Source organism: Tolypeutes matacus (assembly GCA_026826555.1). Lineage (NCBI taxonomy): Eukaryota > Metazoa > Chordata > Mammalia > Cingulata > Chlamyphoridae > Tolypeutes > Tolypeutes matacus. Next base: position 15,814,110 of record JAKSZT010054281.1, read on the forward strand.
GCTAGAGCTAGAGGGCACAAGAGCACAGTCTGAAGTACGTTCTTAAAAACAGGAATTACATGAAATTTATATACTTTAGGCTACTTTAACTCTTTCACATTCCAAGGATATTGCAAGATTCTTCTCTGAAAAAAAAAAGAATGACTCAAAAAAGAATATCTACAGAGATGGCTTTTTGTCAGAACCCCAGAGAAACATCTTGGTCTCTGCCCAGTCTCCTCTGGTGACCCCATCAGGTGATAACTCTGACCCCCAGTGCAGAGAGATTTTAACCAGATTTTAGTGCCTAAAGGAAAAAAGAACTCTAAGGAATCAGAGACAATCCATGTAAAGGAAAGCATCAAAGAAATAATAACAATCTTGGGGAGAAAAAAAATCGCATCTATAAAACAATAACTAGATGCTCTATTTTTGAGGAAAAGAGAAAAAGAAAGAGCTTTTGAATATCACCTCTATTATCCCTACAAATCTAGAAGAACTGAAGTTGAGGAAATCTTTCAAGAAGAACAGGCAAATATAGAAAATAGGCAGAAAGACAAGGAAAGTAGAGAATCATTCCAAGAGGACCCAGCATCCAAATAACAGGAGTGGCAGAAGGAGAAAGCAGACCTGTTTCATTCTGGGGGAGGACCACCTGCCTCACCTCTGCCTTTCTATGCCCGTCGTCATTGGAAAGTGGACCCCTGACAGAGAAGAGCAAGTGGCTTCTTGAAAGTTTCAACTCCATCACCTAGCTTCCAAGACAGCAACACTGCACTGCTGCTGGCTCATGGTGCATCCAACAGGCGTCAAGAGTTACTCAAACCTAGAGGAGAGGGTCTGCTACTTGCATCATCAGGTGCCCCCAGCATCTCACATAGTGGGAATGAGATCTGGCTTTCAGAGGTCCCATCACCTCCGTTTGCAGAACTCAACAAAATCTCCAGGCACCTGCATTTCCCATTACCTCACCACCATCTGCTTTGCCTCCACAAGGACTAAAAAAATAACATTAAGCTCTTTTATCCATTTTATAGTCTTCACCCATAAATCATCCCTCATCTCTTCCACTAACCCCCACAAAGTTCTGTTACCACTTAGTATACATCCCTTCCCAAATTTTGAAGTCTTTCCACTGTTCCCTCTGGCGATTGGGATCCAGTATTTATAAACTCTCTTCTATGCTTGTCTTGGAATGTAAGATGCTAGTGCTTTCCCTGAATGGTTCTTGCCGTAATAGATATCTAGAGTTCTTCTGATGACTCTGCTTTCCTTGCAGTCCTCTCAAGAGGTAAATTTTGTATCCCACTGGTCTTTGTTCCTCTGGGCATATGTTAGGAAAATGTCTTCCTTGCCCCTCCTTGCTGTTTTTAAACCATTCTCCTTCCACCCTCCCTAAAATCCTGTAACTGAGGGTCATCTAATTAGACTGTAGCATCAGCATTGTTGCTATCATCTAAGAAGCCCCATGTTATTCCCTTTATTTCTTGAGGATTTAAACTTTTGTTCACTGTCACTCTTTCTAACACTACAGGTCTCTTTCTTCCTGTTTATTTCAGGGTACACATTGAGGAGTCTGGGTGCTGGCCAAAATCCTCTGTATGACCTTTCAGTCCTGCCCACAGACAGTTTTGAGGCTTTACCTGGCACAGCTCCTGGGGAAAGCTGCCCTTCCCCACCAGACTTGCTGCTCACCAGTGCATCGCAGTCTCTGGAGGGAGTTGCAGCCAAGGGCTCAGACCCCCTGGAGGGTCATGCACTTGCCCATAAAACCTGCGTTCCTAACTTGAGGCTTTCCTCCGTTGCCTCCAATGAGACCTCCTTATCAGGGGAAGGATGGGAATGCCTTGAGGATGCTCTTTCCACCCTGGCTCAGTGTTCAGTACCATTCCTCTCCAGCCCCCTCTCCCTCCTCACAGTCCCCGTCCAGAAAACAGCAGGAGCCATTTGTTCACTGGGACCCCGTCTGTGCTGAACCTTCTGACCTTTGCCCAGTGCCATTCCAGGGGGAACACTTGACCTCTGTGGGAGCCAGTGCCTTCTTCCTCGCCTCTTGTTTACACTATCATGATGAGTGATTAAAGACCTGACTGCTACTTTAATTTTGGCTTTGTCTTACTTGACCACTTCCATGCCTGGCAGCTCAACTCTTGATAAAGATAATAATTTGAAAATTTTGACTGCTCAACCTCTAGGACACTTCTCCTTCAAAATTCAGCCCCGCACCAGCGGTCATGGCCAATAACTGCAAACCTCTTCATCATTGCAATGCCATGCACTGCTCTCTGACCACCATCACCTGTCATTCACCTGAGTCCACCTAGTACTACAACAATCCTCACCTCGAGCAGGACCACTAAATTCTCCAGTCCTCCCTTATTTTAATCCCCTTGGCATTCTCCCCTCTTTACTCACCTTAAATTCCATAGTCAATCATTACAAACACTTCCTTGCATATATTCTTGATTCTCTCGGTTCCATCCTGGTCTCTGGTTTGTGTTTGCAAAAAATAACAACCCTGACTATATGAAAATGTCTGCCTATGTCTTGCCTGCACCTCTGAAGGTAGCTGGAAGTAAATTCACAACCTTCCTGTTCTCGTTTAAATTCATGACCAAAAACTTCAGCTGATCTGTAACTCTGGTCATTCATCATGCCATGTAGTTCATTTGTTCTCTCACTGTCGTAGAAGATATTTCACAACTTCTGTGCCCTCTGAACTTCTAACACTTCCTCCCTCATCCTTGCTCTCAGCTGATAATGTGTCTGCTTTCCTGAGAAAACTGTGAATTCAAAAGAGAATGTCTGCAGATTATCATCTCCACATCCATCTATATCCTGGCATCTGTATCTACATATTCTGCCTTCCTGCCTAATATATTTAAACAGGGGTTAGCAATATAAGGTGTGAAGACCAAATCTGACTTGCCACCTCCTTGTTTACAGCCTGTGAGCTAAGAATGGTTTTTACACTTTTATATGGTTGAGAAAAAAAGCAAAAGAAAAATGTTTTATGGACGTGAAATTACATGAAATTCAAATTTCAGTGTTCACATAGAGTTTCTTGCGACACAGCCAGACTCATTCATTTGCATGCTGTTTATGCTGCAGTAGCAGAGTTGAGTATTTGTGAAAGAGACTATATGACCTACAAAGCCTAAAATATTAATTCTCTGGCCCCTTTACAGAAAGTTTGCCAAACCCTCTGTTAGATGATTTTAACGTCTTTGAAACTAGATTGGTCTTAGCATCAGTGGCGTGCCCTGGTTAAATTGAAGTTTAATTTACTTCTTAATTACTGATGAACTAATTATATCTCTTAAATTGATGGAGTCTTAGATTCAATGAAATATGGTATATGCTGATATTCTAGATTCAAATTTCAAGTCTAGGCTTTTCTTTTGAAGTCCAAAGACATCAAGTCTACACTTGGCATTTCTTCTTGAATGTGTAACACACATTCCAGACTTAGCAAATCCAAAATCGATCTAGTGATATCTTCCCATCCCTGTCAAATCCGTTCCTCCTGCTACCTTCCCTCTCTCAATTGACGGAAACTCCTGCGTTTGTATTCTACAATAGCAAATTATCCTAAACTTTGCAGCTCAAGACAACACCAATTTATTATCTCGCAATTTCATGGGTCATAAGTCATTTGGGCTTCATGCTCAGGAGTCACAGGCTAAAATCAAGGTGTTGACAAGTTGAGCTCCTTCTTGCGAGGCTCTTGGAGGAATCTTTTTTCCAGACTCATTCAAGTTTTTGGAATAAGTCAGTTCTGTGTGGTTGTGAGATGGAAGTCTTGATTTCCTTGCTGGAATTTGGCTCGGGAAGGTGGCATTCTCAGCTTTCCAAATTCCCTGGCTTACAGCCCTTTCATCTCAAAGGCAGCAATGATATGTCAAATCCTTCTCATGCGTGGAATCCCTTGCCTTCCTCTTCTGCTCGTAAAGGACTAATATGGTTATATTAGGTCCACCTGGATATTCAAAGGCGTTCTTTTAAAGCCAACTAATTATTGAGAAGTCAACCTCAGTTGCATGTGCAAAGTGCCTTCACAGCAAGAACTGTATTTGTATTCAACTGCTTAACTAAGAGATGAGACACTTGGGGAGGGGGGCATCTTTAGAATTCTGCTCACCACAGTCTGCTCCCCAATCCTCATGAACATAGTAAATGTAAAACATTCAACCCCACCCAGTGTTTCCAGAGTCTCACCCCATTATAGCATCCGTTCAAAGTCTAAAGTCTCACCAGCTCTCATCAGTTCAAAAGTCCAAAATCTCATCATCTAAATCGTTTATATTAGGTGCTGTTCAGGCTCTTGAGTATAATCCATTAAGAGCAGCTCCTGGTACAATTCCTTTCCATCTGTGGACTTGTGAAATTAAAGAGACACGTGATCTGCCACAACACTCCCAAAATACATGACGTAACAGGCATGGTGTAACGGTTATAGGCATTCTCTTGCAATAAGGAGGGGAAATGGAAGGTAAAAAGGAGTCATCAGGTCAGGGAATTTCAAAATCCAACTGGGCAAGCTCCACTAGTTTTTTAAAAATATTATTTACTTATTTTTTATCTATTTTAAGGCCTTCAACTGATTGGATGAGACTTCTCTCATTGCTGAAGGCAGTTTCCTGGGTTGATTGAAGATGCAATCAGCCATAGATGCAGTGAACTGATTGATGAGTTAAAGCCATGAAATATCCATCAAAAAGTTGGACACTATACCTAGCCAAGTTGTCACATCAACTGAACTATCACAGATGCTGTAAAGGGGTGTGAAAATGTTAAATCCTTGTCTTGATTATTAGCAAGCAAAGAGTGGTATAAAATTGATCATCCAATATTTTACAGGTATTCATATTAATTTAGGAGTTCAAATGGTTATAGAAAGAGTGCAAATAAAAACTTGATGGACAGGGGCATAGAAGTATAATACATTTAGTGATTATAAACCTTGTAGTACACGAGGCTTTTGTATTTCATTGTGAAAAAGAAAAAAAAAAAAAAAGAAATTCGTAGGGGAAAATAATAATGGAAACTGCTGATAACGCATCAACATTTAATTCATCCAGACACAATCCAGACAATCCAACCAATAAAATTATGTGGTCATTACTGCCTTGGAAAAAAACACAGTCAAAAGAAGATCATGGCATGTCAGTGGTCCTATGCTTTATGTTTTTAATCAGCAACATATTCATTAATACCCTTCTCATAAGCTAGAACACGAGGATAAAAAGATGACTCAGGTATGGTCTTGTCTTTATGGGGTTCACAGTGGCAACGTCTGGCCCAGCAGTCGTCTGGGGAGATGGGATTCAATTATCTTTCCATCAGAGAAAAGATAATGCCGATACCATTGCCCCTATTCTTTACTGAGGTTTAGAACTAGCAAGTGCCCTTTTCAGCTCTCATCTACCTGATTTCAGAGAGGAGAATTAAATGGGGCATACTTATTCAAATTAGAGTGTATCACTCTCACTCCAAAATTATAAAGGGGGAAAAAAGCATGACAGTGTTAATTACTGCAGATGATTAAGATTTCTGATTGAGAGCTGAGTGCCTGCACTTACTGGATGGTCCCAAGACGATGGCATAGTGCCATCTGCTGGATATGGCTCAAGCGTTTTATAATTGTATTGACAACTCTGCTTCCTCTAATTTTAGAACTACCCAAAGATTTAGGTTTGCCCAAATTATCAGAGAGGTTCAATCAAGAGAAGAAACTCACGTCTTAAAATTCATCCTATGAACATACAATTTTGACGGTCGGAAGGGACTTTAGCGATATCTAGCCATAACCATTCAGTCACTTTACTGAGGACCAGACACCATATATGACTTTTCAAGGGTATGATTGTGGCGTGGATCTGGGTCTAGGACTCCCAAATCAGTTCTCTCTCCCCTACATCAATACGATGCTAACATATTATATTTTATTCCTTATTTCCCACACTCAGTCGGCTGATATATTAGGCAATGTGTTACCACTTTACAGAGATATGAGAGATGTTCTAATGCAATTTCCTCTTTCATTTTACTGATGACCATTAATTTAAGGGCACATTCATATTATCTAACTCAGAGAAAAATGTGTGTGCTCTACTTAACTGGCGCTTTGAAAGATTATTTCAAACACAAAGATGGTTAGTTAACAATAAACACAACAAGACAAGACTATACAAAAATAAGGAGTTATTTAAATTGCAACCCTTGAATTTCTTATGCCTTTTAATAGCATTATTTTCAGTATTTTTAAAATATATTATATTTCTTAAGAGTTATGTTCTCTCACTGAAGACAGAATATTATAAATTTAGTTTTCCATCAGTGACTAGAAAAATTATTTCTTGCTGTTGCCAAAACCAAGTTAAAGTAACATTAAATGACAAACAGATGCTTCTGTATTGTGTTAAGAACCAATTTCATGAGATGGGTATACTTGCAAATTTGGAAATATGCAATAAGATATTATTCTTTTTTATTGGATCTTACTTGTAATTAGACTGGTGGAAATACATGCAATTGCTATTTAAAGATATCTGTCTCAAGAGACAACAAACATTTCACTTTCCTACAATTGGAAATAAAAAGGGAAGAAGAAAGAATAACTAAAACATTTTAAATAATATTTTTATTCTAGGCAATAAGTTTTAAAATACAAATTCTTATTATTTACACTTTTCAAAAGCATATGAATTTAATTTTAAAGCTAGTAATATTAATTTATTCAACAAATGTTTTTGAATTGCTGTCACATATTGGGTACCTGCCAACGAAGCCAGGTGCTAACAATACATAAATAAAGACAATCCATGTGCCCAAGAAGCTCACTGTGTAGGCATATGACAGTATATCCACCCAGGAAGCCTTTTGATGTTTTGGGAATAAGAGAAATCTCTTCTAATCCTGGGTACCAGTCTCTCCTGGTTTTCCTTCTAGATATCTCTCTTTTAATAAATGGTGCCCTTCGTCAAATGGGCTAGCTCTAGACCTCCAGGGCATATTTGAGGTGCAAAAGGAAAATAAGGGAACATTTCATTTTTCACTTATTTTTCCTTCAACATTCCTACCTCCAGCTCCTTATCTATTTTATAATTCTTAGTGATTTATGAAACTGTCTTTCTTCAGAGAATCTTGGATATAGGTCACCATACTAATAGTTTGCTTTTCTTCTGTGATTATGGCTATTTTCACCTCTTGTAAGGTTCTTTCAAGAGTCTATATGGTGCAGCATTTTTTTCATTTTATTAAGTAGAGACTCTGGAAGCTGGAATTCAAATCTGTGAACACTTTGCTGAGCCAATTATGCAAAGCTATCCATGTCTAGATTTGTGTCCTCAACCATCCTTTTGGTGAGAATCTCTAAATTAAAATTAAAATATTATGAACTGAATATGTTATGTGAAATATAAATATATTATGAGAAATATGAATATGAGTAGAATTGCATATATAAAACCATTTTTCTTTTAACAAATGCAAGTTAAAACTATAAACTGTTAATATCAGACAAAAACATTATACTAAGTGAAGGAGACGAGACACAGAGTACTCCATATGATATGATTCCATTTATATAAAATGTAAATATAAATCAATTTATAAAGATGAAAGGAGATCAGTGGTTATGCAGGGCTGAGGAAGGACTGCTAAGGGGTGTGGAGTCTTTCCATTTGGAGTAATGAAATTGTTCTAAAATTTTTGAGATGATGAAAGTACAACATTGTGATTATACTGAAAACCATTGATTATACGCTTTGGATAAAAGAGCCAGAAACAGCAGCTATGTACAGTGGGGGAAGCATAGAGAGATTGAGAGGTGGGGAATTTTCTTGTTTGTTTGTTTCTCTGGTTTTTGTTTATTATTATTATTGAAACAATGAAAATGTTCTACTAATGATTGAAGTGCTGAACACATAACTATGTTATCATACCAAATACCATTGATTGTACACTTCAGATGAACTGTATGCTTTATTAATACGTATCAATAACATTGATTTGTCTTAAAAATTAAAATGATTATTTGAAGTGTTTCCTCATAATGTCACCTGTCAGCTAGTCCAGTGGACACACTGCAGTCATAAAACCAACACAGATGTGAGATGAAATAGCTGGAATCGTTAAACTTCTACATTTTGTTTTATTGGTAAGGTTTTAATGGAACTGCTCTTGAAGCTAAGAGAACTGTTCTTGCCTGGCAGTGGAGACTAATTTTTGAGCCTAATACTTAAACCTCAGTAAGCAGAAGATGGTTAAGAGGAGCAGTGACTGCAAAGAAGTCTAAATCAGTTAAAGTCACTGAAGATATCAATCAGAGGTTTAGTAGAATTGCATTTTCCTGAAGAAGACTGCTTAGAATGACCCCTGAGTATTGAGAGTATTGGGCCGAGTAACCAAAAACTGGTTCTCTAGATTTGAAACAGAGGAGCTCATCAGTTTAAGAGGCAGCGGAATATAATCGCCAACAGTGCAGGCTTGGAGGAAATTTCCTAGATTTGAGGTCTGGGCTCTTCCAACTCCTAGCTGTGTGGTCTAGGCCAAATTATTCTGTAGCTCTGTCTCTCCACTGGTGAAACCTTTATAGTAGTAAAGTCCACAGTCCATAGTGTTCTTGGGAAGATTAAATGAGCTAATAGTGGAAAGCACTTAAAGACCTTGCTTAAAACAATAACATTAAGAGAACAAGCTAAGCTATTACTACCAATGGAATGGAAAAAAAACATCAAACAATTGTTTAAATGTATTCACCCTCAAAATTTCATAAGAATATGGATTTTAGCATCAGTAAATGTTGCTAAATTAGCGTGATTTAGGAAAAAAAAAACTCAAGTAAACCTTAGTGACGTTGAAATTAGAAAACTTAATTACTTATTCCTGTCCATGTGTGTGTGCCTTTCCATAAGGCACTTAACTTACTTCTGTAAAGTAGACCAAAAATGTTAATCCTTGTAAGAGGAATGCTTTAAATATAAAATGAAATAATAAATATAAAATGTTGGAAAATGGATTCATCACTTCAGAAAATGCAAATATTATTATCCACAAAACAAATATTGTCTTGGTGGAAAGTTGTAGAAATCTCCTTAATTCAAATAATAAGAGGCCACTTTAAAATGTTACTACTAATGTTATTTGAAAATCATATGTCTTCCTGTTAGTGAAATGAGTCTATCCTTACTGTATTCCCCCCAAAAAACTCAGTGGAAATGACAATGAAATTATATAAAGAAATAGTTTCATCGTCATTCTGAGAATGAGGAAAAGGCCATTAGTGTGACCCAGGGCTTTGAAATATTTCTGGAAGATGGAAATCAGATGGGATCACAATGACAATCCCTTGATGGAGTAACAATCAGGAGCTAAAATAACATCGAGAGTTACAAGTAAAACTGCTGCAGTCAGCAGTTACAAGGTTGGAGTGAAAAATGGGGATATAATCAAGATAATCAATCAAAGGATTGAAAACAGAAACACTGTCACAGTTGCATGATATTCAGGCTGCTGAATTCCTTTTGCCAAAGTAAAACTGAAAAATAATCATAAAAACAAAATTCTCAAACTCTTTTTTTTTTAACTCCTTGCATCATGGTCTATTAAAAATTCAGTTTTCTGATTGCACTCCAAAACTACTGGATTGAATTTCCAGAGGAAGATATATTTTAACCTAATATCTCAGGCAATTTTCCTTTTGTCCACTACATTGTTAGAAACATCACGTTAAAGACATTGAACCATCGGACTTCAAGTGGCAACGTTTCCTTTAAAATGCATTAAGAGCCTAGAGTAGATTTCTACTTTTGAACAAGGTGGAGTAACAGGGCCCATATTTACCCTCCCGCCTGATAAACAAAACAATATTTTTCAGCTATTGGACACCAGGCAGTGATCCCTGAGAGAGGGGAATGTAGTGAGGAGAGCCCTGCAATTGTCCTAGCTTACTGCCCACTTTACAGACTGGAGAGCAGGGGTCAAGTCAAGGTGGAGCCTGGTTATCATCTGTAGAAGAAGAGATAGTGGTCAGAGTCTGAGGACCAAGTAACTAGAATTCACAGGGCAGAGTATAAGAGAGGAGAGAGAGATGGCAAGGGCTTGCCTCAGTTTTTTAACTGCAGAAGACCAGCACATATGGAAAGTCTCAGGGAATTACCTGAGACTATGAAAAAAAAAAAAAAAACACCTGGAAGGAACAAAAGCAATGAGCCCTGGGGCTCATGTATGGATAAGAAGAGTTTGTGTTCCCACCAATCAGAGAAGAAAAACATCATAATTCATGGGTACAGGACTCAGGAAGTTATTGCTTCAGTAATGGAGAAAATTAATCCTAGACTAAAGGCTGCTATGGTCCCACCAAAGAAACCTTCAAAACAAGCCTTAAAAGGATTAAGCTACTTCCAAGTAACTAAACTTCAGTCTAGAACAAAACTCAACAATGTTTATAGTAATACAAAAATACCCATCACCCAGCAAATGTCTGGAGTCCAAGAAAAAAATTACCAAGCATGAACAGACAGGAAAGATGCAAGGCAATTCCATGTGGGAAAGAAATATTTTTTTTCAACAAATGGTGTTGGAAAAATTTTGTAGTCATAAGTAAAATATGAATCTCAACCCTTACCTCCTACCATGTACAAAAATAAACTCAAAATGCATCATTATCCTAGAAATTATGGCTGAAAAATATAAAACTTCTAGAGGAGAATATGAGGAACTCAGTGATACTGGGTTTGGCAAAGGTTTCTTGAACATGACAGGAAGAGCAACAATTATATAAAACACCAATAAACTGGACTTCATCAAAATTAAAAACTTTTAAAGGATCGTAGACCTTCAGGACCCTGTCTTGAAAATGAAACGGCAAGCTATCACCTCAGAGAAAATATTTGCAAAACATAGAGACAATAAAGAAATTGCATCTAGCATATGTAAAGGACTCTTACAATTCAGTTGTAAGAAGACAAGCAACAAAATAAAAATGGGCAAAAGGTTCAAATACGCCTCACTAAAAAAAAATATACAGATCTAACAGACATATATAGAACATTTTAACTGAACAGAAGAATACACATTCTTTTCAAGATCACTTGGATCATTCTCCAGGATAGATCATATGTTAGGACACAAGAAAAGTCTCCATAAATATAAAAATGTTGAAATCATGCAAACAATTTATCTGACACCATTGGACTGAAGCTAGAATTCAATAACAGAATAAAATTTGGAAAATTTACAAATATGTGGAAATTAAACAGCATGCTCTTAAACAACCAATGGGTGAAAGAAGACATCTATGGCTGATGGATTTTTGACAAGGGTATACACAATAGGGAAAGAATAGTCTCTCCAACAATTTGTGTTGAGAAAACTGGATATCCACATGCAAAAGAATAAAGTTAGATTTCCTTCCTCACACTATATACAAAAATTAATTCAAAATGGACAACCAGCAAGATGGGGGCAGAGTAAGGAGCTTCTACAGTCAGCTTGAGCTACAGGGCAGTTAGTAATCACCGAGAGCTGTCTAAAGCACCTGTTTGGGGCCTCCGGGAGACAAGAAGAGCATCCTTCAGCATGCTTGAAGGAATAGAAGGAGGAGACTGCCCATTGGCAGAAAAGATTTGTAAGTAGAGCCCTCCATGCCACGGAGGTCCGTGTCCATCCTCCACTGGTGGCAAAAGCCACCTCGGGAGCTGTTCTGTGGATGGAATTGGAAGCTCTGCTGCCCAAAAAACAGGGGAGAAAGAGACAATTGGTGCCCAACTGTCTCTTAGGAGTATATTTAGGCTAAGTATACTCCTAAGAACAGCTAAAGTTTGAACGTGTCCAAGTCAGAAAGGGGCCGGTAGATGCAATTTTTACTCCACCCCTGGCACAAGAGGAAGTGGGTCAGACTGAAAATCACAGTGCTGGTAGGGACGGGCTTCTTTCCATCCAGATCAGATTGCAGCTCTGGCCTAAGCCCCAGCCCCACCTCTGGCAAGGAGGAAATGGGGGGACCTGCACCATCTCTCTGGAAAACTGCAAGCCACGTCATGGAATCCAGTGATCATCCTACTCTGGCAGCACAAGCCACCTCAGGAGCTATTCTGTGAGTAGAATTGGAAGCTCCATTTCCCAACACAGGAAGGGAAGAGACAGTTGGAAACAGACTTCAGCTACTGATTAATAAATTCAGCTGGCTAAAGTATAACCCTAAGAACAGCTAAAGTTTGAGACTGTCCAAGTTGGAAAGAGGCCAGTAGCCGCCATTTTGACTCCGCCTCCAGCATGAGGGGAAGCGGGGCTGACTGAAAATCACAGTGAAAGTAGGGACTGGCTTCTTTCACCCAGATTGTCCTACAGCCCTAGCCTAGGCTTCAGCCCCACCTCTAGCAGGGAGGAAGATGGTAGACCCTGCACCAGCCTATCCAGGTAACTGCAGGTACATTTGGCTGGCACAGACAGAATAGTCGGAAGTCTACTGGGGAAAGTGCGGTCATTTTGGACCTACATGGCATAGATTGTTGCCCACACCTGCAGCTCCATCCCCACCCCAGACAGGGGTGAAAGGGTGGTGAAGCTTCATTACTCTCTCTGGGCAACTATAGTCTAGACCTGCATGACTTGGATTATTACACACGGCTGTAGCTCTGTCCCTACCTCTGGCAAAGGAGAAAGGTGGGAGAAGCTACATTGGTCCCTGGGGAAATGAGGGCAGTTTGAGCCTCCACAGCTTACAGCATCAACTATATCCTTGGCTCCTACTACACAACCAGCAAGGGAGAAGGGCAGGAAGCCCTAAACTGAAAAGAGAAACTGCATCCAGAATAAACACATCTAGTAAGCCAGATGCCAAGACACCAACAAAAAATTACAATCCACATCAAGAAACAGAAAGATATGGCCCAGTTAAAGGAGAAAGTTAAACCTCCAGATGACATAAAGATGATATAAAGAAGTTGAGACAACTAATCATAGATGTTCAAACAAATCTCCTAAATAAATTCAATGAGATGGCTAAAGAGATTAAGGGTATTAAGAAGATATTGGATGAGCATAAAGAAGAATTTGAAAGCATACATAGAAAAATACCAGATCTTATGACAATGAAAGTCACAATAAATGAAATTAAAAATACATTGGAATCATATAATAACAGATTTGAGGAGGCAGAAGAAAGGATTGGTGAGCTTGAAGAAATGGCCTTCAAAAGTGAACATATAAAAGAAGAGATGAAGAAAAGAAGGAGAAGATAATAGAAAAGTGGCAGAAGGAGTATTTGAAGAAATAATGGTAGAAATTTCCCAACTCTATTGAAGGACATAGATATCCATGTCCAAGATACACAATGTACTCCCATCTGAATAATTTTGAATAGACCAACTCTGAGAACATACTAATCAGAATGTCAAATGCCAAAGACAAAGAGAGAATTCTGACAGCAGCAAGAGAAAAGCAATGCATAACATATAAGGGATACCCAATAAGATTAAGTGCCGATTCCTCATCAGAAACCATGGAGGCAGGATGACAGTGATATGATATATTTAAGATACTGCAAGAGAAAAACTTCCAGCCAAGAATCTTATATCTGGCAAGATTGTCTTTCAAAAATAAGGATGAGTTTAGAATATTCACAGATAAACAGAAACTGAGTTTGTAACCAAGAGACTGGCTTTGCAGGAAATACTAAAGGGTGTGCTACAGTCTGAAAGGAAGAGACAGGACAGAGAAGCTTGGAAGAGAGTCTAGAAATGAAGATTTTACCGGTAAAAGTAACTAAAAGTTGCAGTTGCAGACTCTGTCTGTTCCTTGAGATGGTCATTGTCAGTCATCATCTCCTTGTTAGTTGTCCTGTATATTCATTATCTTGATTACAGTGATGGTTTCCATGGCATATTCCAAAGTCAATACTCATCAAATTTTCACTTGTAAAGGAAAAGCTTATTTTATGTCAGTAATAGCTCAATAAACCTTTTTTAAAAAGGCTTAGAGTAAAGATCTACACAGTTTGCATGGTGGTGGGGGCAGGCAGTTGGCTGCCTGATCCTGACCTGTAGTAGATTCTAAGATTCTCAGGAAATCGCTGAGATTTCCTCTGCAGGGCGGAGAATATTGGCTGCTGACAGAAAACAGCTGAATTCCTCACAGGGAATTGTTCTCAGAAGTCTCCTCTGGGAGGAGATGGCTTAGGGTTAATAATTGGTTGATGCAGGGATACCTTGTCTCAACTATACTGTTTCAATGCGGGGCATCTTTGAAGGGCAATTGCAGCTCCAAAACTCTCCCTTATGACCGATGAAGAGCTATTTACATACACATTGAGAGTCAACTCTTTCATGAGTCCAATCCTTCCTTTCACTTTCTCATGGTATCTCTCCTGACACCACTCCCCAATAACTTTTCACCATACAAGTCTACAACTCAGGGTCTCTTATAAAGGAACCCAAGTCAAAACATTTAGTCCCAGAATCAGTGTAGGAAACAGACATAAAACGTTATTTCAGAGCTGGATCTTTTATCGGCTGATTGGCAATGATTACCTCATTTTTGGGTAGAAGGTAGAGTATGGATAGCCTCTGGCATGTTACCAAAATATTCAGTGGTGGTGAATTGAGATAGGTTTCTGGTAAAGGGGACACACTGGCTGATACTTCATCTCTCTGGTGTTTGGGAAATGTAGGGCAAGGTAACTCTAAAGACTATGGGATTGGAAGCCCATTGTTGAGCACCATTGATTCATGGATCTATTAAACAGAGGTAATGATTAACTATTGTTCCACTGCCAAATATAAAAATCAGAGGGCCTCTCTGCAGCACTTAAGGAACCCTAATCTCTTGCACTAGGAGGAGACACAGATAGGAAGAGCAAGCTCCCTATTTAGTCATAAAAAGTAATATCAATTCAGAGAAAGTTAAGTTCTCAATACTATCAGGTCTTCTATGCCAAAGTTAATGCTCTAATAGGAAGAAGTAGGGCCCTATAACTTAGAATGGATATATATGAGTATATGCAGATTCCTCTGGACCCATTAGGCCTGCCCAGGTGACCCATCACCCTTTGTTAGAAGTTAGTAGCCCTAATTATTTAAAGATTATTCGGGGTTCAAGTATAACAATGCTTGCCCTCTATGAATCTATGTCTGCATCTACTCTTGGCACCCAGACCAAGAATAAGGGTCTAATCCCAGCATAGTACAACTGTGGAGGTGCTGAGCTTGCTAAGAGATGAAAGAACTAATATGACAGAAAGACTATATGGATTTATATGTACAGTCAGGAGACAAGAGCATATACCTTGGACAAGATCACGAGGGTGCTGGATCAAGCGGGTAGCAGAATACAAAGATGAATTAGGGAGATCTTTCCAAAATGGTGGCACTCTTCTGTGATATGGGATTTAGCAAGGAATCTGAAAGATGGCACTAAATATGCTTCTGGAGGCCCTTGGCAGCTTGGGATGAGTAATTACTCACATGAAATGATGTAGGAAGGCCATTATGCTGAGGAACATGGTGGAGTAAGGGATCAAAAGGCTCAGAGATCTAGACATGCTAGAAGGAGTATACTTTAAAAGACCAGAAAATCTAGTAGATGACCATGTTCTATGGGAGGGCCTAAGGAGCATTCCATTTATGACCTGGTGAGAGGAGCACAGCATCACTGAGAAGCTTAATAAGTAGTAAAGAAGAGCCCCTTACTACAGGGATGGTGGTAGAAGAAGCTGTGGCGTAACTGGGCTCCCTGAATGCAAGAGGGGAATATAGAACTCCAAAGTATTAGAGACTCTTAACCAGTACAAGTATAGTAGGACAATCACTGCAGTGGTGACAAGGTTAGAGTGGTCTCCTAGAGGCCCTGACCCACAGAATGCTTTGGAGATGGTTAACACAGCGTGGCGCCTCTAGAGACAAAATAGGTGGGAGCCAAAAAGGATGTTGCTTATGCTATCCGATCAAACAGAAAGTAATAGGTTTTAAAGAGGGAGCAATACACATTAACTTCATTGTGATGATGATTTCATGGCTATGTACACATGTCAAAAATTTGTTAAACTGTGCATTTTAAATATGTGCAGTTTGTTGTAATCAATTATACTTCAATAAAGCTGGAAAAAACAAAGATGGATAATTAGGTGACTAAGGACAGCCAGATAAAAGTTACAGTCTCTAGGCCTGTCCACGGCTCAGAAGCAAAACCCTTTGACTGAAGGAGTTGCTGTACCCCTGTGAAAAAGAACTTACAACTCCACAAGTGAATTCAGTAGTAATTCTCCTATTGGCCATTTACTCAGGCAACCATATATTGAGAATAGAGGAATACCAAGACATCATGTGGGTTGCTAGTCAAAGGTTCTGAATTTACAGTGATATCTTAGGATGCAAAACATCTCTATGATCCCCCATTTACAGTGGGGTTATGATAAGGGTAAGGAATAAATGAACCCTTGGTTTAGGTCAACTCACAATGGGTTTACTGCATCCACAGACACAGGTAAGAAATGTACTAGTGCCTGAATATAGAATTGGAATGGACGTACTTGGAAGTTGGCAGAACCTGCACATTAGCTCCTTGACCTATGGCATAAAGGCTGTGACAATGAATAAGGCCAAGTGCCCTTGGTAAAGACAGTAAATCAAAACAATATTGCATCACAAAGGAATGTCAGATATTAGTACCATCATCAAAGACTCAAGGAATGAAGGAGGAATGATACCTCTTTATCCTTATTTTATCCACTAGTGTAGTCCCTACACAAACCAGATGTATCACGGTGGATGGCAGTAGACTACCGACAGCTTAGCCCCAATCACTGCTGCAGTGCCTCATGTGATGTCTTTACTAGAGCAAATAAACCAGACACCCAGCGTCAGCTATTGAGCTGGTGATTGAATTCTTCTCTATTCTTAATGATAAGGAGAATCAAAACATTTCATATTCATTCGGCTGGACAGCAGCACATAATTATAGCTTTTTTGTCCTTCAGATCTCTCATCCTCTATGATAATATAATGCAAATGGATCTGGACCTTTTACATTCCTAAAGCTCATCAGTTAATCAGAATAACAGAGCAAGAAATGGCAAGTGTGCTGGAGGCTTGGAAAAACGTGCGTGCACCAGGGAGTGCGAGATGAGGCCTAAAAATGTTAAACATCAGATAAGCTTTTAGGGATTCAGTTGTCAGGGATATGCCAAGACATCTCCTTCAAAGTTAAGGAAGGATTATTGAATCTCTCTCCTCCCACAACTGAAAAGAAACAGACCTCTTCAGGCAGCATATTGCACACTTTAGGATATTCTCCAATATATTTGCAAAATAACAAAGATGGCTGAAGCTTTGAATGGGTCCTAGAGCCAGAATTGTCTCTGTAGCAGGTCCAGGTTTTGGTGCAAGATTCCTGATGTCCTGATGCTTGCATTCAATGCCAGTTAGTTTATGGCACATTCCAGTAGAAAAATCACAGGGTAGCACTGTAGATCACTAGAGTTCTGGAGAGAAAACACTGCTATCTGGAATAGAAAACCAAGTATTATTCAAAAATCAGCTCCTGTGTGCTACTGGGCCCTGGTAAAATTGGTGCTTCTGTCCATGAGAAGTCCAATATCCTGAATTCAGAGCTGTTCAACATGTCGAGTCTGCTAGGTCATAGTTTTGGGACATCCAACAACAATCCAGTTTACGATGGACGCAGTGCATCTGGGACTAGGCCCAGGCAGTGCCGGAGGTAATAATTAAACTGCATGAGCAGGTGGCCCACGTCCCCTTGTCATCCACTCATGCTGCAGTAACCTCACCCTGCACTCACATCTCAGGCACATGGGAGACCTAGAATGGACGAGGAATCGGCTCAGAATGCTTCCGCCAGGGCAAACAGTAAGAGCCTCTTATACCTTTAAGCCATGACTACTGCCTGATAACTGGAAGTTCCTCAAGCCAAAAGATCACCAGGCAAGGAAAAAATTGCTGTCCTCATAGAGGTAATTGATGCTGGTTGTCAGGAGAAGGCAGTACTTTTATTTATTTATTTATTTTTAATTTTATTCATTCTCACCGCCGGGGGCCCGCGCCCCGCCGCCCGGAGATGGCTCCCTCGTCTGTTAGCTCATTGTTTTTACTGTTGTTTGTGCTCATTGTCTGCTCGTTGTTTTTGCTTGATGCCTGCTCATTGTTTTTGCTTGATGTCTGCAAGTTGTTTGTTTTCTTTAAGAGGCTCCGGGAACCGAACCTGGAACCTCCCATGTGGGATGCAGGCGCTCAACTGCTTGAGCCACATCTGCTCTCCAGTACTTTTATTTTACAAGAGAGTAGGTGAGAATATGTTTAATGCTCAGGTGATGCATTGAGCTGTCTCTTTGTGCTCCTAGCTCTATTTTAACAGGGAATGGACAAGCACAAATGTCACAGTTGAGATGGAAATAGTGAAGAGAGACGCAGGCCTCCTATACCAACAGGGGGAAACTGAAGCGGCGGAGGCTGTACTTTTCCCACTAACATTTTCCTTATGAGTTCCCCAGGATATGAGACTTATCAGTATCTTGAAGAATCTGTTCCCCAATGTAAGGAACTTACTATATAAGAAGCAAATATAATTGAGTGATACAAATGGTTGACCAAGTGGATATTGTGGCTCTGTAACCAGAGCTCCTCTTCAGCAACGACACATCCATCTCTCAAAAGCTGAAAATATCTGGAACTGATGGCTCACAGCTGAGACTTCACTGGAGATTACCCTTGGCTGCAGGAAACTGGCCTTTTCCATGATAACACCCCTTCCCAAGAGCAGTCAGTGCCTAATGACAGGCTATTTCAAATATACAAGGTCTTCTTCCTTTGCCTCAATTTGAGATAACTGAAGGGCCATCTCAGCTCTTGAGCTCCCTGTAGGATGAGCTGAGGTCTCATTTGCAATTGCACTGTGAGCCTGGGCCCAGTCTGGCTGTGTTTATTTCCCTGCAGCTGTGTCTCCTGGGAGCGTTCCCCTACATTGTCTTCTGCAAGCAACTCCTTTTTCCTAGGACCCCAGTTCAAGGCCTGCCCATGCCCTTTTACATTCAGCTGCCTGCTTTTCACATACACAGAGCTCACTATCAGCCTTCCTGTTCAGGAAGGTGAGCTACTGGGCAGGCAAGATACGTAAGCAAAACTGCCCCAAACTGCTAAAGACTCCATTCGTAAACATGATCCGTAGTCAAAGGCTACCAGACTTTTGAAAGAAAGCAACACACAAAAAGAAAGACCAAGATGAATAAGCATAATAACTATTCCTTGAAGAAAAAGAGCTAATTGGGTAAGAGAATAGGAGGCTAACTATTCTAATTAGTATTCTTGATCTAATTGTGATCTGTGTTTTAATCAGTCTTTTCCCAATTACCCCTCAAGTCAAACAACTTTTTATGTACTTATGGGCCACTTCTGAGCTCTCTTCTGTGATCTCTCTTTATTTATTGTTTGATAATGTGCTGGCTGCTATACACATAGCTAATTACCCAAGAGAAGGAAGATTTTCGTTTACTTTGGTTCCTGTTTTTTGTTTTCTTATTGAACTTCATAGCTCACTTGATTTCCCTCTCTCTCTTTCTGTTCTCTGTTTTCAACCAATGTTCTGTTTCTAAGGATAGTGTTCTTTTCTAGAGGACTGTGGTCTTCATGTTGGCACAATATAGGCTTCATTTTTTATTTTTTTAAAGATACTTAGATTACACAAATGTTATACAAAAAATATAGGGATTCCCATATGCCCTGCTCCCCACACCTCCCACACCCTCCCACATAAACAACATCCTTCATTAGTGAGGCACATTCATTGCAATTGATGAATGCATCCTGGGGCATTGCCACTGAGCATGGACCATGGTTCACACTGTAGACCACACTCTCTCCCACACAGTTCTGCAGGCTTTGGGAAGACATATAATGTCCTATATCTGTCATTGCAATGCCACTCAGGATGACTCCCAAGTCCCAAAAAAGCCCTGGCATTACACTTGTCTTTCCCTCCCCCTGCCCCCAGAGCCTCCAGTGGCCACTGTCTCCACATCAATTCTGTAATTTCTTCCATTGCTAGAACTTATTGAGTCTATCGTAGAATACCAGTAAGTCCACTTTAGTCCATAGTTCATTCCCCAGTCCTGAGGATTCTGGGATGGTGATGTCTACTCCAACTCCATTTGAGAGGGAGCTTCGACCCCATACAGCCGATGGATGGGACTCTCTTGCTTGCAGTTGTAGGCTCTCTCATTTCCTTGGTATGGTGGTTGTCAATCCTCACCTCCTTGTTAGTTGTTCTGGGTGAGTCCAATGAACTGGAGAGTAGGTATTTCATCTCCGCTGAGACCCAGGGCCCAGCTGGCACACGGACAGCTTAAAGATTCCAGTCTCTTGGATGTACACCTATAAGCTCCAGCACCAAGGATGGGTTTAAATAGAAGGGACAGCTGATCCATGTGTAGAGGAAGCCATAACTAATTCCAACTCTGTCACTCTCAGGAGCACAAACTCCAAAGTAGGGCCCACTGGCAAGGCACCAAACTCTGGAGCTATCTGCCCTGACCATAGGACCTGGGTGTCTCCAGAGCCCTCAGAAGCCCCGCTATTTAGGGTAGTATCCACTTTGGCAGCCTATGAGATCCTGCTGAGACATGCATGAGCTTTACTTCTTCTGGGATGACCTCCCGACTCACTTTGAAGTCTCTTAGCCATATAAACTTTTACCCCTTTTATTTGAGGTCTTTTTCCAGTTGCATTGCTAGTTGGTACTTGGCAGTAATCCCATGGTGCCAGGGAGGCTCCTGTAAGATTCATTTTTAACCAGATCTGTGGGAAAGAATGGCTTCCCAATTGGAGTCTCACCTAAAAACAGTTTTCCGGTGAGCAGAAACACTAATTCAGGACACTTTCTACCTAATTCCATAAAACATCTTCCCCTGGCTGCCATTCTAGATGGTTTGGGGCTTAATCATCTCATAACTGATATCTGCACATATGCTACACCTGCCCTAAGACATTCTTCACTATATATGTATTTTTTCTTTTCAGAATTTGATTTTATTTATGTGTGCTTACATAAAAGAAAATACAACAAGCCCAAGGTTGTGTTTGTGATGTCTATATACATCCTGCTTTGGGTTGTTCTTAAAACATCTTGGTAAACCTAATTTTAAATGGTGGCTTCATTAAATGGAATGCCATAATTTACTTCAGTATTTAGTTATTTTTATAAACTTAAGATCGTTATAAAATTTTCCCATTAAAATGTAAAATGCTTTGGGCATCTCTGTATAAAAACAAGCACATAGATTTTTTTTTTTTTTTTTCAGAGGAAAAAAGCAAAACTATCTTTATTCACAGACAACATAATCACCTACAAAAAAGTTACTAGAAGAAATAAATGACTTCAGCAAGGTTGCAGGGTATAAAATCAATATACACAATTCAATTGTATAACTAGCAATGAACAACTGAAAATTGAAATGAAAATCAATCCTATTTACAATCACATAAAAATAGAGGAAATACTTTGGAATTAATATGAAAAAAGTGGAAAACTAAAAATCATTGCTGAAAGAAATTTTAAAAGACCAAAATAAGTGGGTGGATGTACCAATACATCAATATCAGAATACCAAATTTTTTTTTTTTAAGTCCTTACATTTGTAAAGTGTTTTATTATTCTTTTTTTTTTTTTTTTTTTTTTTTATTATGGGTAAAAATAAAAATTCTCACAATACATACAAACATTTGTAAAATGATATATAAATATATATGCATATATGTGTATTTGCTTACAAAAATGTTATTT
>JAKSZT010054281.1:15840880-15918749 GCA_026826555.1 Tolypeutes matacus
AGTGCCAAAAGGTTTCTGATTACAGCCTCGCTTCATGATATTTCACCTAGATGGAGGAAGATATGAAAACTCGAAGATTTACTAATTATAGGACTGATTTTTAAAGGCTATTGACAATTTACTTATTGAATTGAATTAGTACATTATTTCAGCTGTGGTGTTGGATTTAAAAAAAAAATAGAGAGGTATTTTGGTATTCTCCTGGAGTGTGTGGGCTCTGGGTTGTAAGGCAGTTGGGGCACTTATTTGGGCACAAAGAATGTACAAAATAAGGATGACTAATAGATACTTAAAATCTATTCCTTAGCTAGGTAGTAAGAGAAAAATTTGGTATCTCTAGAAAGGAAGGGCTCCTACACGTCACCTAATCTTTATGTTTCATTCAGTATCATTATCCAAACTATCGAATGGGATGGTTAGGCGAAGAGTCACCTCCTGAGCTGCTCAGCCTGTCCTAGAACCCAGGGCTTCTTCTCAGAATCGCAGTTGCTTTGATTGTGAAATGGAGATAACAATAAAACCTACTCAGTAGTGTAGCTATTTGGATACTTAATTGTATCCCTAAGTAACTCTGCACTTTATGTAGTAGCAGTTACCTCTGCCTTCGAATAAGAAGAAAAGAAAAATGCTTGGGGATACGAGAAAGCGTTTTGTACAGAAAATGAAGCAAGTTTCAAAATGGTGGCTTTTGTAGGGTTTTCTCTATGCAGAAGGAATCAGAATTATTTTTCAGAGTAATGGAGGATTTACTGAGATTGTTGGATTAAGACTAAATATTTTGAATGGGTCCACTGGGAAGTCAGAAAGAGAATTTTCTAGGGATAAGAAATAAGTCGACTGGGTAATGTTGAGATCTAATTAAGCCTGAGCAAGAGGGATACCTTTATGATGAAAGAGCAAATGCTCTTTCTACCTTTCACTTCCTACCCTGGATTTGTTGGGATAACCTAGGCTTTAAAGACTGGTATTATCATCTCATCATCACTACCACCTTCAATCAGCATTATGGTTTAGCCTATTAAGTATTTACCATGTGTCATTCAGAGCTCTAAGCACTTTGCATGTATTAAATAATTCAATCCTTACAAAGTAACACTAATGAGATTTGTGAGTTCGTTGTTATTATTCATTTCTTTTTTTCTATAGTGTATGCTTCCACCAAGAATTATATTAATATTTGCATTAAACTTTATAATCGTTTCAAAAATAATTACTTTAGGCTTTAGGTCATTTTTTACTGATTTCAATATCCACCTCTTTTTTTAAATTTCACATTTTCACTGTTGCTAAGATTTTTAAAAAATTAATTGCTGTTTTCTCTGAATTATTTTATTGATTAGTTTTTATTTATGAAACTACACAGGAACTTTCTGCATCACTGACTATAACTAAGAATGTCTTTGCTCATGAATGATAGCTCAATAAAAATTGAATTTTTGCATTGAAGTACTGTCTTCTCGAAATGTGTTCCAGTATTTATTATAGTGGCTGAATCATCTCATGGCCACTCGATTTTTTAAAGTTTTCTTTTGTAGGTAAGTTGTTTGTTACTACCTGAATGATTGCGGAAGTTTTCTTAATTCCATAAACTTAAAAACAGAACAAAATTAATTATATGTATATTGACATGGATGTCTTGTCCTTAGTTTTGTTTCGTGTTTATGGCCACCACCACCCCCCGCCGCCCCCCCTTTTAAACATTGAAGTCTCAAACATTTCTTCAGGCGTTAATGTCTGTATGTCTCAAGATTATGAATCCCTGCGAAAGTTAATGTTTTATTATTTTATTACTCTTCTAGTTCTAGTTCCAAGCAAGGGACTTGGCGTATTTGTAAATGTCATTGAACCCCAGAATGGATCGTTGATTTAGCAGTTTGAAAGAATAACATTTAGAGCTTTCAAATGGAATTGCGGGGCTTAAAAAACTGTCATTGGCAGACTGAAATCAGAAAGCTGTTTAAAAGAGTGAACGCCCTTGAGAACTGTGTGAAGACTAAGAGTTCTTTCTGTCAGAAACAGTTATGTCAATATGTTACGACATTAGCATATGTTAGGACATTAACAATCTCCAGGAGGTTATAGTACCATCAGGTGACATTCATTTAGATGCTGCCAGGAGTCTGGCAATCATGTTTACATTTACAATATGCTGAATATTTTCATTAGAACTTTGTGATGGTGATGTTAAGTCTGCAAAAGTCTAAGCTACCTTTTACCTACCCACAGGCAAAGGTTTTCATGAATGATATAGAAATGCTGAAAATACAAATAGTCACTATTTTGGTTGACTCTGATCCATGGAAAAGAACTTTTTAGTTTCACCAAGGGCCTAAAGGAATTTATAATGCTGTCAGATCATAAAATGGGCAACAATGTGTTTTGGCAGGAACTTTGCCTGCCAAAGGTGTTTGGTGGCCTGTTTGATAGTGATGCAATTTCCACAGTTCTTTGCACCTGTTTTTTGCTTTTGTTTTTGTATCATTTATCTACATTAAATGAATTTATATCTCTTGCTTGTGACAGGTGGTTTTACATTGTTGATATCCAATCGTTACGCGCTTGTGAAATCTGTTCCGGTGGAAATTATTAATGGGCGTAAATAGAAAAGAGAGACAGTAAAAGAAAATAAATCAGAAAAACATTGGTGGCAATTTTGAGAGGAGGAACCACAAAAAGTTTTGTGGTGATTTGAAGCTGTATGTGACCCAGAAAGGCGTGTTCTTAAATTCAATCCATTCCTGTGGTTGTGAACCCATCGTAGGTAGGACCTTTTAATGAGACTTCTTCAGTTAAGGTGTGACCCACCTCATTCAGTTTGGGTCTTAATTCTATTACTGGAGTCCTCTATAAATGGGATGAATACAGAGAGAGAGAGAGGGAGGGAGGAGAGAGGAAGGGGAGGGGAGGGGAGAGAGAAAGCCAGGGAAGCAAGAAGCTGAAATCAAGGAAACCTTGCAGAGAAGGAAGTGACCAACTGATGCTACCATGTGCCTTGCCATGGCCTTCCCACTGGTCTTCTGTAATGAAGCATCACCTTGGTGATGCCTGGACTTGGACATTTCCCAAGAAATGTTAAGTGAATAAATTCCCATTGCTTAAGCCTTTAATACATTTCATGGTATTGCCTTGAGCAGCCTAGGAAACTGAATTAAGTCTAGAACTTAAATGAATGCATAAACTGCCAAAGAGAAGAAAGAATTTTTTTTCATTTTATTATAGACTCTTAGAGACAGTATACATAAAAGTAAAGCTCTTCAGATGATTATGGGATAAAATTGGTTCAACAAGAATACCACTCTTACTGTCAAAACAACTACCCCTGCTCAGCTATGCACAGCATTTTGGGTCTAAGAACTATATCCTCAGATGAAAGAATCATTGATTTGTCTTATTTCCCACTTGCCACTCACATTACACAGGGGTAAGCAACTACACTGAGGATTTGTTTTGGGCAGGGTCAGTTAATCATCAGACATTCTATAACATCTGCCTGGAAAGTAAAATGATAGCACTGCAAGACAAATAACATATCCCAGGAATGTGGCAGGCAGGGATTAATCTTGATAACATTGCTTACTTTCATTCCCTTTTAAACAAGTCTATGTTTTTTATGATACAGTGTGAATCAGAACACTGTTATTCTATTGATAGAATGTTTATTAAAATTCAAATGAAAGAGAATTACAAAGATCAATTCACCTTTCCTAATAAGAGGAATTTATAACCTTTTAAAAATACTATTTTTCTTACTGAATCGAGTCCTACCTAACTTGTAAAGAGGAATATATTTGTATATGTCAGATTGTCAATAAATATCAATAGCATTAATTAATTTGATTAAAAAAGGTTGAAAATTAATTCTGCTTTAGTTTTTAGGAAAGAATATATGAGAGTACAATGGCAAGAGTGCTATAATATAGCTCTGGAATTGCTAGAATTTTGGGGAGATTTACTTTCTAAGTTCCCCTGTCCTGAGATATATCAGTACTGGGAGTTGGGGGCAGGCATCATGATATGACTGAGCGTTGAGTAGGGTCAGTGGTGTGCTGGTATGAAAGTCTCAGCTTTGAAAAAGGAAAAAAACACCTATGTCAACTGCAAGGAGGAGGGGAAGTGAATAGATGTGGGAGAATAACAGTGCAGCCTCACACAGGAGAATGGATCCTGTTATCACGAGTAGAATCCTGCTGTGCCTGGAACTGGTCAAATGTGGAAATTGTACTGAATGGGGAAGACTGGTACACGCTGCAGGAAGAGTCAGTTTGTATATATTGTCTCTCATATGTGTTTTTGACAAGTAAGGAGAAATGTCAGACGGATGAATGAATATAAGAGTCTGTTGTTAAGGGGAGAGAGAATAGAAATACGTGAGTCATCAGAATATAGATTGGGATTTAACAGGTCTGGGACTAGCATAAGGTGAGGGAGGCACTTGCCTCTGGTGCAGAATTTAAAGGGGCAGCACAAGCCTTAGTAATCAAGACAAATTTTAGCTCATATTTTAAAAATAAAAATTAATGCAAAAATTCTATGATGGAAAAAATATCAAAATCCGAAATGTTTCACTCAAGCTGGTTGTGACTCCTTAGGGAATGAGTTTAGGTAGAGAGGAGAACAAATCCAAAGACTCAAATCTGGGGCACTCAAACCTTTTATCACTGGGAAGGTGAGAAGGAACCACAAAGTGAGGCTAGGAAGGAAAGGCCAGAGAGCCAAGTGCATGGGCGCTGAGTGCCAGGGGAAGACTCAGCAAGGAGCAGGGTGTAACCGCGTCAGAAGATGCAGAGATCTTGAGTAGATGCAGTTTGAAGAAAGTCATTTGCATTTTTAAAAAAATTAAAGCTCATTAATGATCTTGATGAAAGCTGTTTCAGTTGAGTTTTGATTGGAGTGAATGACAGAGGAGTGTCGACAACACTTATGGGGAGTCTGCTGTTATGAGCAGCTTGGAAGGAATGAGGACTATTAGGTTTGGGGGTCAAGGATGAGAGATAATGCATTACATTTGTGTAATTATGGAAATAATACAATAAAAAGGGAAAAGATGGTGATGCAGGGGACCTTGGCCATAACTACAAGGAGTGCTAGCTTGAGTAGGTGAAAGGGAGCAGATCCACTGCCCATTAGAAGGACTGGTTTAGAAAGGATCATGGGCAGGCCATTCACTAGAACATTAGGGAAGAAAACATAAGTGGGCACAATCCTCAATCCTGACCAGCAATCCTTCTATATTATTTTAGTTCCAAAATTGAAATCTTAAGCCCCCAACTTCTTTTTTTAATTACTCCATCCCATCTGTTCTTCCTCTCCCACCCGATGCAGTAGAGAACTTCATTCTTTACCTAAAATAAAGAAATATCTAAATAAACAAAGCGGATTCCACAAGACATAAGCTCTCATAACATCCTACTTTTCACCAAACTTATCTGCCATAACTTTGACACTTCTCTCATCTGTGAGAGGTCTCAGGTGAAAAGTTGCCTCTCTTCCTAAGACCCATTCCTAACGACACTATGGATTCTTCTCTCACCAATACAGAGAACTTGCCCCGTCCATTGTTCCATTTCTTACATATTTCTTCAGCCTCTCCCCATCTTCAGGTCCTTCCCGTTCTCAGATCCCTCCCATCAAAAGAAAGTAAAACCTTCTTCAATCTTATAAATGGTGATTGAATCATGTCCACCACAAAGACATGTTCCAGTCCTAACCCCCTTGTCCTGTGGGTGTAAATTCATTTGCAAATAGGATCTTTGAAGATCCTGTGAAGACGAGTCAAGCTGAATTGGGGTGGGCCTTAACCTGGTCTTACGGGAGTCCTTACAAGTGGAAAAGAATTGCATTCTAAAGTAGAAGTCAGGGAAGCGGCTGTGGCTCAATCAGTAGGGCTCCCGTTTACCATATGGGAGGCCCCGGGTTCGGTTCCCGGGGCCTCCTGGTGAAGGCAAGCCCGCCCGGACGGCGTGGTTAGCTGACCCAGCGAGCACAAGCAGCAAGGGGGGGATAAATGAATAAATAAATAAAATCTTTAAAAAATAAAAAAATAAATAAATAAATAAAGTAGAAGTCACAGGAGGAGAATGAGGAGATTGCCACGTGGGTGCTGGCATGCCTCCACAAGAAAGCTAGGCTTTGCAGACGTTAAGCAAACGGCTCTGTGGCATTGGGCTATAGCAGCCCTGGCAAATTATTTTACTTCTTTTCATCCCTATGTAACACCCTTTCCCTTTATAGCTAAAATTTGAAGAAAGAATCTATATTCCCATCACTTTCTCATTTCTTATTCATACTTTCTATTACTATCAGTGTAATTATCACAATTATCAATAATAGAAGTACACAATATGTGAAATACATAAAAAGGAATAAGCAATAAAAATACGTTAACCCGTGAAATAATCACCAAATTTAAGAAGTTAGATAACAAATTAAATCTCAACTACCTGTGTACCCTCTTCAACTGCAATTCCTCTGCAACACCAGAGAAAAAGATTATTTCCTTGAATTTGTTGTTTTTCCATCTCATACATATATTTTTTTAATCTTTTAAAATATATGTATGTATGCCCAGAAAATATACAATTTTGCTGTGTGTGTTTACACATTTTATATTCATCTTATCATGTGGTATGCATATTTATGAAACTTTTTTTCTTTTCCCCAATTTATTTGTGAGATTTATCCATGCAGATATATAAATATCTCTAGTTATTCATTTTGCTCTTAAATAATACTTATTTTATTAATATACCACTAATTGTGTGTTGAATTCCAAATGAATGGATACTTGTGTAGCTTACATTTTTCTTTAATTCAAAAAATGTTGCAATGACTATTTTTGAACATGTCTCCCCATAAACAAGTAGAGTGTTTCTAAAGGGCAGCAATTCTCAAAGTGTGGCCAGGAAGCTTTTCAGGGGATTCTTGTGGTCAATGTTATTTTCATAAAATAAAACAATGCTGCTTGTGTTTTTCACTCTCATTCTCCCATTCAGTCCAAAGGGTACTTGAGATTGGCTATCCCGACAGATTGAGTGTAGAGTAGCTGTGAGAACCCAGCTGTCTTCTATTAAGCCAAGTGCAAAGATGTAAAACAATGCCTCTCTTCTTGTTACTTTTTTATTTTTGAAAATTTAGTTATTTTTATGAAAAATACACTATCTTAACATGTAAGCAGCTTACTGTTTTTATTTTGAAATTAAGCAATATTTCTGTTTTAATTTCTAATATATTAAATACTGATAAATACAATACACATAGACAAATATTTTGGGTCCTTAATAACTCTGAAGATGGTCCTAGCACGAAAGGTTTGATAGCTTCTGTTCTAGTGCATATAATTGAGTTGCTTTGTCAGAAGGTTTGTGCAGCATCACATTTATTAGATAGGCTGATTTGTACTCTAAACAAATATCAGATGAGAAGTCCTGTAGCTCCTCAGTCTCTCCATTATTTGATATTGCCATCCTTTTATAACTGTTTCCAATCGGATGGAGACAAACTTGCATTTCCTTGTGGTTTGGATTCCCAGTTCTGCCATGTTGGGGATTGAATCGTGTCCCCCACAAAATCCATGTTTGGGTCCCAGCCCCTGGTCCTGGGGTGTGAACCCATTTGTTAAGAGGACTTTAAAGATGTTACTATTCATTAAAGTGTGCACTCCAATTGCTTAGCCTTTCTTTAAAGTATTTAAACACAGTTTTGTAACTTTCTCTATAATTTACATCTTTAAAAAATGGAAATGACAAACTACACAATCCTTTTGCTGCACAGGTCTGTGAGATTTAACACATGCATAGGTTCATATAATCACTACCTCAGTTGGGATAGACAACAGTTCCAGCTTCCCAAAATTCCCTTTTGTGCCTGCCCTTTACCCATACCCCCTGGCTACCACTGATTTGTTTTTCATCTCTTCGTTTTGCCCTTTACAGAATTTCATATAAAAGGAAACATAAAACATAAACATTTTTGAGACTGGCCTCTTTTCCTGACCATCATGGTTATGTGATCCATCCAGATTGCTGTTTGTATCAACATTTTGTTCCTTTTTATTGGTGAGTCATATTCTTTTGTATGGATGCACAGTAGTTTGTTTATCCATTCACCCACTGAAAGATATTTGTGTTCTTTATAGTTTTTAGTGATTATGAACAAAGCTGCTATCAGCATGAGCATTTAGGCTGTTTTTGAGAACTTATGTTTCCTTTCTCTAGGATAAATACCAGGAGTGGGTTTGCTGGGTCATATAGTAAATGCACGTTTAAAAAGTACTTTGAACATTCCAAAAGAGTGAGAAAGGGCCAGACCATTTTCCACGCTCACTTGACTCAGCCGCATAGTCTCTTCACTGATCCTCAGCTCGCCTGAACACACAATGTCTCTTCTCTTTCTAACATGCCCTGCCGAACGCCGAGGAGACCTTTCCTCTTCTGTTTGTCACTTAGGACGTGGGTCAGAGCTGTATTTTCAGGTATGGAATAGGCTGCCTTCAGAACCCAAAGAAGCCTATTGCTTACTCATCCAAAGTACACAACACAATCATTTGTTTTACATAGAAAGAGACATCGTGGCAGACCCCAGACCACTGGATGTGTCCACGTTTACTAAGGCCCCTGAGCCTTCACAGCAGGCACCTGCTGCTCTTTGGAGTCAAGGTGGCTGCCAGGACCTCCCCATCCAGCCACATCACGCCCACTTTGTCCAGCTAGTGGGACATCACTGCTATCATGGACCAGTGTGGGGTTTTCAGAATGTCTACACTGCCCAGAACTCCTCGCCCTGTGTTATAACAGAGAGTAAGAGAGTTAACTGAGCCCAGGGGTAAAAACTGTAGTGTAGACTTGCCATCTGATCCAAGTGAGCATGTGTGGAGCCAGTTGATATGATAGTCGGTGTCGCAGTTTGATATTGTTTATGAATTCCAAAAATAGACATTGGATTGTGTTTGTGAACTGGTCTGTTCCTCTGGGCATATTAGATTGGGTTGGATTCAGAGGTTTCACTTTTACTTGATTAAATAATGATTAAGGCTTTGATTGGGCCACGTCAGTAGGACGTTGAGTTCTTGCCCTCTTGGTGGGCAGGGACTCACAGAGAAAACATGTCAGAAGAGAAAGTTAGAGTTTTGAGCTGGAGCCCTGAGAAGTAAACACACAGGAGAAGAACACAGAGAAGCAGATACATGAGGAAAGAGAGGAGGCTCTATTAGACATGAAAGAGGCTCCGGGAAGAGAGACGAGCCGTTCACCTGATAGGCTACAGCTGACCTTGTGGCGAGAGCAGAACAGCTGAGCCCAGGGAGAAACAAGCCCCAGGAGAGAGACAAGACTTATCGAAACCTACAGCTGCTATTGGAAGAAGCTGGGGCCACAGAGCCTTAAAGAGAAGGAGGAAGTCTGAACCCTCACAGAGGTGGCAGCCATCTTGCTCCAACACGTGGCAACAGACTTTGGTGAGGGAAGTAACTTTGCACTTTATGGCCTTGTGACTGTAAGCTTCTACCCCAAATAAATACCTTTTATAAAAGCCCACAGATTTCTGGTATTTTGTATCAGCACCCCTTTGGCTGACTAACACAGTGGGTCATAGGAATATAGGTTTAGGGTACCACAGAAACTTTCAGCAAAGGATCCTTTTATTACCTATACAGAATAAAGAGTCCAGAAAGAGCAAATAATCTCCTTGTCCCTTACAAAGCACAAAGAGTCCAAAAGAGCAGGGGCAGAAGCAACGGCATCTGATCCAAACCAAAATTCTATCATCTACTTTCTTGAATCATGGCTGGAACCAACGATTGCAAGTTGTGTTCCCCAGGAAGTGGATTCTGAAATGGAGAGTAGCATGCAGGAAAGTTATTCTGCAGTACCACAGATACTCCATTGTGGAAGGCAAGGAAGTAGGACTGAGGAGAGGAGGAAGTTCAGCTTCAGGGCAGTTCCCATGAAAAGCCCAGTGTCCCCACCAGAAGGTGAAGTGGCCTTTCAGAATTGAGTGGAGGGGCGGCCTTGGTAGCTCAACGTCAATCGGTCATCGGATGTGGCATGCCGTGAGAAGGCAGTGTGTCCTTGGACCGGGAGCATTCTTCAGCTGAGGCTGGTCCAAAGCAGAGTGAGGGCTGAGGGCTGTCTGCACTCAGCACCTCCAGTAGCTGGGTGAATTCTCTTTCATTCCAGAAGGAGTGTCTGAGTGGCCCATCTCAGGGACACAGGGCCTTCAGCTTTTCCACCAAGTCACTGTATCCTTTTCTGTTCTACAGCTCCTAAATTTCTGTCTGTACTTATCTCCTTTACCATTCTCTTTGTTTTTGGTTTCTTCCTTTTAAAAAAATCTCTTCAATGACATTTTAGAGGTAAACACGTGTTCAAAGTACTGTCCTGAAGCTTTATTCTGATGAGGACTGTTTCTTATGCGGTCCTGGCTTTCCATGCACTTCTTCCAGAACTAGCTGTCTATCCAGAAGGCTCTCTAGGAAGTAGAGGAGCTCCACTGAGCAGACTTTTCATTTAATTTCCAGTTTCTAGGGCTGTAAGCCAAAGAGAATTGCTATATTGACAGAGAAAGTTATGCCACTCTGAAACATGGGGGATGAGGCAGGCCGTTGTACACCCTAGAAACTTTCCTCCTTCACTGGTGGCCCTTTTCAGGCACCCATGCACACACACAAACACACATGGCCCTCTTCACACACATCCACACACAGGAACACACACACATATGCGCTTTTTAGGTAGAGGAATTGATTCAGGAGACAGATGCAGAGAGCAACTCTTCTGCTGCTTAATAACATCCTGACTGTGTACCTATTTGGGTAGTTTATTATATCCATATTCAATTAAAAATGAGAAAGCCCAAAGAATGACTACACTGATATTTAGAAAGCATGTCCTTACCAATGCTAATTCGTCCCTAAAGTAATACAGCTAATATGAGCTACATCATTTAGAGTTTGGCCTGAAGCCTCTTATGAGAAAATTCCACTTCGATTTCAGCTGTAGGGTATCATTTGGTCAAAATGCAATTCTTGTACTTATGTTCTGCAGTGGCTGCCTGCCCGCCTTTCGGTTGAGAGCTTTTATCCCTTTCCCAATTTGGTCCAGCCCCTTTCATTACACTGCTCCCAAGGGATTTCTGTGAGTGGAAGGACCATTCAGAAATGAAGGAGGATTCCATTAATTATGGGTAGTTGGTGTTTATTGCAGAATGAAGGTGCTTGATGTCCCCTCAAGGGAAAGAACAAAGAATGTTGAAACCTTCCACTCAGAAATACATTTTGTTATAAAACCTCAATACCCTTTACTCAACAACAGAGATAATTAACTTTAGGGGTGAATGGGCTATTTCTCCAAAATGAGTTTTCAGGTGGGTAAACTGAGGCCAATGGGGATTAAGTTATGCATCCAAATTTGCACAATTAATTAATGCCAGAGCTGGGGATAGAGTCCCAGTACCATGGGCCCTAGAATTGATTTCTTGCGTGAATAAGTAAAAAAAATCTCAATAAGATAGGATACTTTTTCAATTATCTGCTTTAAAATATAGTTCAAATATCTGAAATACAAGAAAAATCACAATATTAGTCATAATTCATTGTGCTTGTATTGAAATATGGAAAATACCGTAGATCTGGGTTACTAGTGCTACAAGAAGAGTGTCCTGAGCCTGAGCGGTACAAAATTATGTCCATTTTTTGTTTTACCTATCATCAGTGCAAAATGACCTTGCAGAAGAATGAACATTTTTTTAGATATAATTTTTGAGTCATAAAAATGTTTTCTGTACGTACTTCTAAATTTTTGCCATAGATGACTAACAGGTAGACTATTCAACATGATTAAAAACATTTTGAACCTAGTTAAGCTTCAGATGTAACCTTGTCTAGAAATTGAATTATTAATCATGCTATACCATATCAGCCGAGGACATTTTCTATGTATAAACAGCCATCTTGTCATGCACTGGACATTATGGTTGACTCTCTGTGCTCTGTTTGATCTATTGATTTGCATCAGATTAACCTATTTGTATTTTCAGTAGGCTTTTGCTTTTCTTAAACTAAAAAATATTCGGCATCTAGCCAAAAGCATGTATAAAACACAGATGCTTTCCTTAAATAATATAGCTAAAAGTGGATTTTCCACTTTGCTTAAAAATCCCACCAGGGTTTTAATTGGAATTTTCCAAGATTATTTAAAACTGTATTTGAAGGAGCAAAGGGCCAAGAGTAGTGACGAATTGCCTAAGAAGGAGAAGGGGAAGTTAGGGACACTAGTTTTCATAAGATCGGTTATATTGTAATCTTACAGGTTATATGGTCAGCCAAAGGGGTACTGATGCAAAGTACCAGAAATCTGTTGGCTTTTATAAAGGGTATTTATTTGAGGTAAAAGCTTAAAGTTATAAGGCCCAAAAGAGTCAACTCATGGTTGCCTTCTCACCTGTCAGTTGCCACGTGTTGAAGCAAGATGGCGGGCAATCTCTGCCTGGTCTTTTCTTCCTGTTCCCCTTAAGGCTCTGTGGTCCCAGCTTCTTCCAGTCTCAGCTGTAGGCTGGCATAAGGCCCATCTCTCAGGGCTTCCTATATCAGTCTGGCATGGGGCTGGTTTCTTTCCAGACCTTCTCAGCTGTTCAGCTACTCTGTTCTCTTTAGCTGCAAACTATCAGGTGAATGGCTCATCTCTCCCCAGGGCTCCAGGATCAAAACTAACAAAGTTCTCTCCTCTTCCATGTCTTCTTCTCTCTTCCTGTGTGTCTTCTTGAGTGAGTGTCCGTCTATATCAGCCCACCACGGGGGTGGGACTCAACCCAGCATCACACCCTACTGCCATGGTCAAATCAAAGCCCTAATCATTCATCAAGTAAACGTAAAACCTTTACATTTAACACTATCAAAGGGGATCACACC
The DNA here is from genome assembly GCA_026826555.1 of Tolypeutes matacus. Taxonomy (NCBI): domain Eukaryota; kingdom Metazoa; phylum Chordata; class Mammalia; order Cingulata; family Chlamyphoridae; genus Tolypeutes; species Tolypeutes matacus. The sequence goes on from JAKSZT010054281.1 coordinate 15,853,782, forward strand.
CAGAGGAACAGACCACTTTACAAACATAATTTTTCTCTTTTTTGGGGGATTCATAAATAATATCAAACTGCCACACGTGGTATGAGTTCTAAGTAAATTTTGAATGTTGTCAAAGTATTTGTATAATGAGATGATCCTATACATATATAAATACATGATGATTCTGTTCATATGGTAACTTTTATCATCAAATTTTCAAATTATGAACCAACTTTTAATTCCTGGAATAAACTGAACTTGATAATGATTCATTAATTTGTATACATGGTTGGGTTTCATTTGCTAATATTGTACATTCTTTAAGGATTCTCCATCTATGTTTATGAATGAAAATGGATATTTGTTGGCATTTCTAACACCTTTTTGTCTGGTTTTGGAATAAAGGTAACACTGCCTTCTAAAAAGAATTGGAGAGTGTTGTCTCTTTTCTATTCCCTGAAAGAGTTTTTGTAAGATTTAAACTTTTCTTCCTGAATATTTGGCAGAACTCACCTTACCCTGGACTTTCCAGGATATCCAGGACCTGCTGCATTTTACATCACTTCGGTGCTTTTTTTCTTCATCTGTGTCACTTGCCTGCCACATGCTCTGCTGTCACTAGCCTCCATCACAGTATAGCTTGTGCAGGCAGGTAAATAGCAATAGAATACAAAAAAAAAAAAAAAAGGGCCCCTCCTCCCAAATGTTACAGGAGATAAAGCTAATAAAAAGAGTGGAAAAGTGGTTGTTAGCCCTCAGAAGAAAGCACAAAGGCAGCTACAGTTCCAGGAGAGAAGCTGATGTTTTCCCAAGAATAAAAGGTTAGAGCTGTCACACCTGCAGACAAGAGCTGTGACGATTGTGGAGGAACCCACTTGTGCGATGAGGCCAGCTTTCCCTTTCATCCCCTTTTAACCTTTATTTTTGTTTCATTTTCTTCATTTCTATCCGTTATGCCTCTTCCTATGCTTTCCTGTGGGACTGGACAGCCTAGTGCTCTGGATAATTTCCTTTTCATTTCTGAAACATTTTTCCCTCTTTCTTTCGTTCTTTCCTGAGTTCTGTTAGCTCCCACTGCACTCTCCCATGGTTCCGTTGTAACTCCAAGTGTTTTGACCATAGTTTCTATTGTCTTCTCATTTTTGCTTATGTTTCTTCACAGGTGAAATTATTCTGTTAGATTTTTCCTTACCTTCACGTTGAAGTCTTGTGTTACAATCTGTTTTGGTGACATTTTTCTGGTGAGTTTTCTTGGGCTCCTAAGAAGCTGTGTTTTATGTTTCTTAAAGTATCTTTCAGCGAATCCTTCAGTTTTACTTTTTATGGTATGGATATTTGAATGGATTGGATTTTCCAGGTGTCTATTGGCGAAGGATCTCTGCAAGACAGGTAGGAGGTAGGGTCCTTTCCTGGTTCCTCAGCTCAGTGAATCTTTTTCCACTGGTGACTGCTTTCTGTAAACTGTCTTGCCTTCTGTGGCCAGATTTCCTCTGATTCTGCCATCCTGTGTTTTTTAGGGGCTGCTACCAATAGACATTTCCTTCCTGCGCTTTGCTTTGAGTGCTGCCTCTGACAGGCATTGCCCCTGCAGTCCACAGGGATCTCTTCTCTTTTAGAACCACTGTTGACTCGGTCTGGAGCCTCTGTCCTCTGTGCACTTTCTCCAGCATCCCAGGGCTTTTGCCTTTCTCTATAGATGTTCCTAATTAGGGTAGAACCCCCTCTTTTCGGGGGTGAAGTTTTGCTCATGTTTCTTGATTTTCTGCTATCAATAAATAGCCCAACACCCCCTGTTCTTTCTTGTTGACCCTGCTCACCAGCTACCCCCTTGCAGCTTCCAATCCACTTGCGACTGCCCAGGACAATTATTTTGTTTTTTGCCTCCCTTTCCCCAATTTGCATATGATTTAAAGTTTGCAGAGTTTCTCTGTCATCTAGTTTCATTGAATTTACATGTAGTGTTCAAAAATTAATTTTCTGTTTTTTTTCTGTACAGATTTTCTGCCTTTTCTGTTTTCCAGTGTTTATATTGAAGAATCAGCTATTGTTCTAAGTGTTGTTTTATTGCCTTTACTTTCTGTCCACTTTTAACTATATTTTGGTGCTCTATAGTTCTATTTAAATGTCCCTCTACCTCTGTATCTATGTTTCTCTCTCTCTTTCTCTCTCTCTCACTCTCTCTAACATCATCATCAGCTCTATGAAATGTACCATCTTTAATTTTCATTTTGGTAGTCACTGTGCTTCTTGCATCTTAGACATCCTATCTTTTATCTGTTTTGTAAAATTTAACAGCCATTATTCCGTCAACACTGGCTCGATCCTATTTTCTCTAATTTTTTTAAAACTTGAATTTAGATTATGTATTATAATCTACTGGACTTAGATTAAGCAAAGTTTTCTTACTTTCTTGTCTGTGTTTCTTAGCCATTTTAAAAAAAATCAATTTCTATCTTTGTGCCTCTCTGTGATGCATTCTGAGTGATTCCTTCAGACTGATTCCTCATTTGCTAGTTGTCTCTTCAGCTTCTTTGAATCTGCTACTAAAACCCTTTCTTGAGTATCAAATGTTTTATATCTTATTTCACAAACTTCTATATTCTTTTTTCAAATATTCTGTCAAATTTAATGGCCTCCTCTTCTTTTCTCATTCATATAATTTTCCATTTTAATTCTTTCATATATTAAATGTGTTATTTCACACTATTTATCTGATAATTACAAAATCTGCTCTATTTTGTGGATTGGAATATGTTGTTTGTTGTCCCTCAAGGTGTTTTCTTTGCTTATGTGTTTTATGATTTTTCGTTCCAAGGCCATGTACATTTATTTACATGTAATCTGTGAAAATTATTTAAAACCTAAGTCTAAATTGCATTCCTTCAAAGACATTTTTCTTTGCTTTTTCCAGATACCTGGGTGCACATTTTTAATTAGTTATTTTTTTCCAGTCACAAAGCTAGTAAGTATTCTTGCTCCCAATTTAAATAAAATTTGACTTGTGTTTAAGGATTTTGGGGGGAAAATAATTTTTACTTTCTATTTAGAGTTAGTGCTGATGGTTGGCAGTGCACTCACAGTCTTCTACTAGAGAGCTGTTTTTTTCCTAGTTTATCCCTAAGTTGTCATTATAGCAGTCCCTTCTTTTTGCAGGGTTCATAGACAAAAGGTTCTACTTTGTACTGACAGAATTTTTTTCTAGTCCCCTTAAATGGGCATTAAGTTCAAGCTCTAGGCAGGTGAAGCTGTTTAGATGTCCCCGCACAAATAAAGAATCTAGAATGGTAAAATAAATCCTCCCTAGATTCTTTCTTTCTTTCTCTTGTTTTATTTTGGGAGACACGAAAGAATATTTATCTTACTAATGCACCACCAGCCCAGCGGCATATTTTGGAAGATTTTTGAAATATTTTGTCTAGCGATTTAGGGTGTTCTATACTGGATGAGTTTCTTTTGGATAGAAGTAACTTTTTATTGCTTGAAACTGAACTCTATTTTTCCTTTTTATTTACATATTTCCATTTAAACTTTCTCGACCTCCAACAAACTTTTCTGTAGTGGAATCAGGGCAACACTATAAAACATTATTTTTAGTGCCATGCTTCTTCACTTACATTTTGCATATTATCTTTCAGGCAACTTTGCAACACATAAGGAAAGAAGAGAAGACAGGTGTTATGCCTACATTGTAAATGAGATTGCTGGAACACTAAGAGATAATGCAACAGGATCAAAGAAACAAAGGACAGGTGTTATACCTACATTGTAAATGAGATTGCTGGAACACTAAGAGATAAAGCAGCAGGATCAAAGACACAAAGCAAGGCTCTTGCTGATAGATCTAGAATAATTCCCTGCTCTTCCTCTACCTGGCTTAGCGTCCTCCTTTTTGCTATCCCACTATGGGCATATTAATTCTGCAGGGACTTTGTAGCTGCTATTTTCTATATCAGACAATGTAGCAGAAACACTCTGCTATTCAAAGTTGTTGACAAAAGCGAGTCTATCCTTTTAGGACTTCTGTTATTTTAGAGATCTGGGACAGAGCCTAGAGTCTTAGAAGGTCTGAGGGGAAGTAAGAAGTCTTGATAATTGCTACTGTCAGCTTTCTCACTTCCCCTCTTGGAAATTGGAGAGTGTCCAATTATCCTATAATTAATACTGAAATTTAAATAAACGAAAAAAATTTCAGAATGACCTTTGAGAGTCTGGCAGATAGAAAATGACAACAGCATAGCTTTAGTTTCCAGTTCAAATCTAAGGGTCATAGTGATTGGAAATCACTACGCTACCTACAGCTTCAAGCCATGGCTCTTCAAAGAAAGCACACGTCAAAGTCAGCTTCTCATGCTTTAAAAAAATTCTGGTTTATCTATGATCTCTTTTTAACATTAAATGGCAGTTCAGTATAGATCACATGCATGCAGAGTTCTAGAACTTTAAGAATCAAATGTATTTTGTATTTTCATTGGATTTGACAGTTACTTGGTGGATTAATGTTTCAGGCAGCTTTTACGCTTACTCAGGCATAAGGATTTTATGCAAAAAGCATATGACTGTGACATTCAAAGTGAATATTCAGAGACACAGTGATTTCCGTCATAGAGTACAGAGGGAGCATGTATAAAAAGGATTTGACAACATCCATGTGAGAAAACAAGCTAAGCCTTAAGTGGACACTTAAAAAGCAGATTCCAAGGTACATCATAAGGTCCTCGAATTTTGACTTCCTATCCCTGAAAGGAAAAAGATAACCTCAAATTAATTTCTTGTTTCACTCTTCTTGCCATACGTTGGCTTAAATTTTAGAGCCGATCTTGTGTCTGTTATATCAGTCTTACCTTGATTGCCATGCACCATTTTTATGCAACTATATTTCTGGTTGGTTTTTGCTGCTGTCCTATTTCAAATCACAGGAACTGTTTGGTTTTTAATCTTTGGTACATAAAGAAAACAAATGTATTATACAACATTCTCCTTGCTTATCTCTCAACCAACATCTCTCCCCAGCGGAATCCATCCTCCACTGCCACCGTAACTGTGGGTTTGATTATGCCATCCCCTTTTAGCAGGGACATGAAGAGATATTTGCACACTGATGCCCATAATGGCATTACTCACAAGTGCAATCCAAGTGTCCATCAACAGATAAACAGATAAACAAAATGCACTATGTACATATGCGTTAGTCAGCCAAAGGGGTGCTGGTGCAAATTACCAGAAATCTGTTGGCATTTATAAAAGGGTATTTATGTGAATTAGAAGCTTACAGTTACCAGGCCATAAAGCATAAGTTACTTCCCTCACCGGAGTCTGTTGGCACGTGTTGGAGCAAGATGGCTGCCGACATAGTCTTGCTTCTCTCCACAAGGCCAGCTGTACACTATCAGGTGAATGGCTTATCTCTTCCCCAGGGCCTTCTCTCCTTCCTCATGACCAAGCTTCTCTGTGTGCTTACATCCCCTGGCTCCAGCATTAAAACTTAACATCAGAACTCCAACTCTGTCCTTTGCCGTATCTTTTATCTATGAGTCCCCACACACCAAAGGGTAGGGACTCAACTCCCTATCTATGTGGCCCAATCAAAGCCCTAATCATAATTTGGTCATGCCCAGAGGAACAGACCAGTTTACAAACATAATCCAATATCTATTTTTGGAGTTCATAAATAATGCCAAACTGCTACAACATACAACGGAGTGGGATATTAACTCAGCCATAAAAAGTACTGAAGTTCTGATGCATGTGACAACATGGATGAACCTTGAAGACATCACGTTGAGTGAAAAAAGTGATACAGAAAAGGACAACTGCTCTATGATTTCACTTAGGTGAAATAATTAAAATATGCAAATTCATAGAGTCATAAGTTGGAATATAGGTTACCAGCAGCCAGGGTGAGGGGAGGGAATGACTAATTAATGCTTAATTAGTTTGGAGTTTCTTTTGGGGTGATGGAGAACTCTTGGTAGTGGGTGATGGCGTTGGTAGCCCAACATTGCGAGTCTAATTAACACCACTGAGTCATAGATGGAGTGTGGTTTTAAAATTTTAGGTTTATATATGTTACCAGAATGAAAGTTGTAACAAAACATTTTTTTTTTAAAGCCATCAAAAATACCTCTTTGAATAACTGTTGCCACAAGATAAAATAGTCACTTATTTCTTTGGTAATCAAAGCTATGCATGATATGGTTCCAACAAATGTATTTCTAGTTACCTCTCCTTCCTCATCTTAAAATCTTCTCTCCAATGTTATGGTGACTTTGAACTTCTTACCATACCTGAAATATAGGGGGCCATTAGTGAAACTATGCCATTTCCTTTATTGAAAGAACCTTTCATTAACTCCTTCTTTGCTTGGAAAACTCATACTCACCCATCCTTATGTCTTTATTGTGAAGACTATTTTGACTCTCCAGTATGGATGGCTGTGCCTCACACCATTTCCCTATGACACTTTGTTCAAAATATTGTAATGGGTTTTTCCCTGTATTTCTGTTACATCTTACCTGGGAGTTTGTTTCCTTTGCCCTTCTATAAATGTCCTTATGCCAGGACGTTAGCCTATGAAAGGAAGAGTTTAGGTTGATTTGACAATTAGCATTTATATACATACATGAAGATACATATACATGCAGTCATCATTGTCAGCTTACACATAAGAACAACCAACATCAATTATAAATCTATTCAATTTAAAGTTCTGTTGTTAAAAATTATCACTTTCATTCACGAAATGGAAAAGACTCTATCACAGCAGAGCTAAGAGATATGTGACTGTTTTAATCCCCACCTACATTTGTTTTGAGTCATTTAGTGAATGTCAGGTCCTTGAGCAAATATTGATATAGTTCAGGGGTGAGACAGCTGGGAATTGTGCAGTCCTTCCCCTACAACCTCGCCAACAGCGAGAGCAAGCACTAACCAATATTCTGTCAAACCTAAAATATGTGGTAGTAAGTGGTTGGTCACAAACCTTCTCATACCCCGCAGGGTGTGTGGGGTTTCCGACTGTGTCCCAGGCTTTCCAACCAGCCCCTTGCACAGGGAAGCTCACGGAGGCAGGTACAATGACCTTCTAATGGCAGGATTGGATCTTGTACTTGGATCTGATGACAGGACCTCTGTGAAATGGAGGGATGCAGGGACTCTCACAGAGGGCTGCTCTGATGGCATTGAAACTTCCATGTGCAATGGGTTCTTTTATTCCATTCCTGGGTGGGTGGTAGAGAGATTCCCACCCACCACATTTCATTTGACCAGTGAAAATAATTTACAATATTCCTTGTGCTGATAATGAAAACTTCTGATATAGATTGTCTAAAATAATAAAAATATTTTTAATGAACAGTAATCATTCCTGACTGTGTTTATTTCTGTTGAAGGTAAATTTTATGCTGGAATGTTGATTCCCTATTGGGCTTCTTGGGACATTAGCTAACATTGATAGACAAACATGGAACCACCTGTCCAGAATTATGGTTAGGCTAAAGGATTGAACAGACAATAGGAAGGTATTCTCTCTTAGTATCAGTATCTGAACTCTCTATTGCTCTCTTGTCCACATCTGCATCCCACCTTAATGCATGAACAAAGGGAGTTACTTGGATCAGGGCTGATACCAAGATTAGGAAGTTTGCTCACTGTGTCTCTGCTCTCTTGTTGCTTATGGAATGCTCCAAGCTTAGGTTTTATTTGGTCAATTCTGGCATGTTCAGATTACATGTGATCTTACTCACTTAGGACCTGCGGGCAGGCACCTTCATGCACAACTTTGCCAAATCTGCAGAATGGTCCCTCTGGGGTGACCATATCTGTTTCTTTTGTGGCAGTGAAGTGGTGAGAGGAGGAAGGCTTCGCTTCCTGGGCAGTTGATCACAGTCCGTGGAGGGCATTGTCCAGTCTAGGTGATACCTAAGCATAGGCTTCTGCCATCACCGAGAAGAAGTTTACACTTTAAAAAAAGAAACTATTAAAGGACTATTATGCAGACTATAGAAGTATGTTCTTTGCTGCATTATGAAGTTCTCAACTTGCAAGCAGCGGCTGGAATCTTCAAAGATGTTCACTGAGCGCCTTCCTGGCCATGTTGCTGCGATCTGTCTTTATGGTCGTATTAGTCAGGGTTCTCTAGGGAAACAGAACCAACAGGAGATCTCTGTAAACAGTGTGAGATTCTACACAATTCTCTCACACGACCGTGGGGATGCACAAGTCCAAATTCTGCAGGGCAGGCTGCGAACCAGGGGCTCTGATGAAGGTCCTTGATGCCTTCCCAGGAGACGCTGGCTGTCTGAAGCAGAGCTGGGGATTCTCTCTCTGAATGCTGAAATCACTTCACCTTTTAAGGCCTTCAACTGATTGCTGATGGCAATCTCCTCAGTTGATTGTAGATGTAACCAGCCATCTAGACAGTCGACTTGCTGATGATTAAATCCAAGAACTGCCCTTGTATTACAATTAGCCCAGTGCTTGCTTGACCAGACAACTGGCCCCATGACCTGGCCGAGCTGACATATCAGTCTAAACATCACAATGGTCATTCGATATTACCTAAAAGACTATTTTTAGGTAATATCAAAGAGGAAATGTCAGAGATTTTTATTTGGAAAATTAAATATTTCTTAATTCATTCAACAAATATTTACCATCATATAACATGTGAAAAGAAAACTCTGAAAGTGTAATGCTCTTTAGAAGGGAAAATTCCAACTCTAATAAAAACCACAGCAAGCTGTGCTATCTGAAGTTTGCTGGAGAAAACAAAGAATTTGTTTTGTTTTGAAAATATCTTGGTTTTTGAGTGCGGAAAATGAATATGAAAATTCCTCTTTGAAAACAGAAAACATGACATCTGAAATATGAGTCAGCCTTTAAGCAGAGAACCAGATTTAATTAAAAGGAAAATTTGAAGCAAATGTCACAAACCTAGAAGTATTTTTGTTTATTTGGACACTATCCTGTTTATTACTTTCGTGAAAAGAAAAAAGACACAGTTTCTAAACAGAAGATGTCTGTTACTAAAAGGGTTGTGGTAATCTATTAAGTGTTAAATTTAACTCTGATAGTTTAAATAATAGGTTGTTTATATTGGAATCAATGTTTAAAAAATCACCAAAGCATTTTCTTTCTGTCAAATTGCTTTTTATTCTGGCATGAAAGTTTCACCTTTAGAGCTGTAATACAGCCAAAAATGTGTTTGGTTTGTTTGAGAGAAAACTGTATTGAGCCATGAAATGTAATTTTAATGAAAGTTTAAACAAAAAGCTTGAAAAAAATAAAGTTAAACTTTATTAAACCCAAATATAACCATGAATTTTGTTTATGCCAATTCTAAATGTCTACAAGTGGCTAATTCAGTATACTTGAAGTTTCAAGGAGAAACCACGGTTGGACACACTGATTTTGGAGTAATGTGCATGGACTTGATAGCTGAGTAAATAAGTGACTGAATTTGTCAGAGCAAAAAGTGTAGGCAGAGGAAAGTCCATGTGCAAGGAGGGAATTTCCATGGTTATTTCTCTCTTTCCTGATACTGTTTAATTTTATTATCCTTACTTATTTGAACATGTTGATCCAGTAGTTATTATTCGGTTTCTTCAAAGAATTCTGGAGCTAATGAAAACAAACTTTCTAAGATTATGTAAATGATATTGTCATACAAAGGCACTTTAAACATTTCAAACTGGAGAGCAGTTCTCAGTCAATAATGTGGGCTGAAATAGATTTACTAGGATCTGCATTTTTGCTTTGTCAAATTAAATTTAAAATATGCCCATTTTTATTTATTTAGAGAAAATTTCATAATTGAGGTATATATCAAATGAGTTTTAAGAAAGAATTGTATTTAATGTAAGTGTATTAAATAATTATCCTGATGACAAAAAAATTGTAGGCCTAGGAAAATTCAGAGGAGAATTTCAAGTTGTGAAAGTGCATAAATTATGTATGTGTTTAAGTTAATGGCAAAAGGGTGATTTTGATGATGAAAACTTTGGAAAGCCCTCTAGATTACATAGGCCTCATTTTCTTGACATATGAAGTGTATTAGTTAGCTATTGCTGTATAACAAAACCACCCAAAAGTCAGTGGCTTAAACAGTGAGCATATATTAGTGCTCATGGGTCTAGTGACCAGCTGGATAGTTCTTCTGGTTTGGGTTAGGCTCACTCATGTGTCTTCAGTTGGCTGAACAGGCGGCTGATGGCTGACTGGTCTTGGATAGCCTCAATTGGGACAGCTGGGACCACTGGGGTCTCTCTCCCTGTGGTCTTATGTCCTCCAGCAGGCTATCCTGGGTTTGTTCTCACCATAGTAATAGCAGGGTTCCTGGGGTGTGAGCAGAATAGTCCATGTCCTGTCAAGATCTGGACTTGAAACTGGCACATGGCCACTTTTGCAGGCTGTGAATGGTCAATGCAAGTGAAATTTGAGGGGTGGAGAAACAGATTTTTCCTACTGATGGGAGGAGCTGCCAAGGCACATTGCAGAGTGCCTAAAGGCATGGGTAAAGAATTCGGTCATTTTTGCAGTCAACCTACTACATGAAGATATTGAAGAAAAAAGTGGGAGAGAGATGAAAAAACACATTGACTAGTGTTTCTCAAACTTCAATGTGTAAAAGAACCTTCTGGGATATTCTCTGGGCCATATTTCCTAAGAGTATGACTCTCAGTGTTGGATATGGTCTAGAAATATTTAATTAAACAAAATCATTTCCCTTCCCAAGTGATTCAAATAGAGATAGTCCAATAACTATCTTTTGAGAAGTAAACCATAAAGTTACCGAGGAAGCTATTACGGGAGAAAATGGTGAAACTGGCGACATCTGGTAAAAGATGATTTCCTTCATTTGTTACTGCTATAGCTTTTAGTGCTCAAAGGACTTCTAAATACTTGATCTAAGACCCAATATACTAAACTAAAATAAAGAATTTTTTTTCAATAAAGAATAAAATAAAATTTAAGACCCAATAAACTAAAGAAAAATACAATAAAGAACTAGTTAGGAAAGGTATGTGATCCATGGCTATTAAAGGGAATTTCTGGGATTTAAACAGCAGTGTTTTTTTTATCATATAGTGCCATTTTCTGATGACGATTTTAGTTGTGTGATTCAATTGGCCAAACAAAGGGTAAAACTGGAAAAAAATCTATTGTATTTATTCAGGGTTTGGCATAACGCATGAGTGTCTGGGATGGGAAAAAAATGTACTTATTGAAAATTAACTTAAAGAAAGAAGGAAACAAAGTAACTTATTAACAATGACTCAAATTTTGCCATGAAGAAAAATGGCAAGCTATAATATTTAAGACATATGGTTATTATTATAGTAAAGTTCTCTTACCACTCTTTCCTCCAATTTTAATGGCATTACAATGTGTTTTAGTTGTCATTTATTACAGACAAACTAAGTGAGTGCTTTAATCACATAGAACTAAAATCAAGACCTGCAATATGAGACAATCAAGCAAATTTCATGTCTTCTATATTTAAAGAGGTCACTAAAGCAAGTCAAGGAATCACTTAAGAACGTAATCTAAGCAAATGCCAAACATGATTTGAAGTTGAAATATTGGTGAATTACTGAAGACTTCAGGCCTTACTGTTTGTAACATGAGATGCTCAAAGGAAAAGCTCACTTGGCTAAAGTCTAAGGATACAAATATTTCTAGCTAAATTTCATTGCTAAAAGCAAACCAAGAATCGCCAATGCTAAAGAAAAGTATGTATCTTTTTCAAAATGAAAATAAAGTTTTGCCACAATGAATCAGGAGAATAAAACTGGCAGATAAACTTTTACAAAGGGAATGTTACATAAAAATCAAAGGCTATTTGATTTAAACTGAGTATAACAAGGTTACAATGTAATTGATCGTATTGCCAAGGAGACAGAAATTTGAAGGGTGATTCACACTCCCCGTGGTGATGGGGCAGAAAGAACAGCTGAAAACTGAGATGAATAGTAAGAATGTTCAAGGAGTAAAATCTTGTTGGCTAGAGGAAATGTCAGAGATTGCTTTGTTCTTAAGAACAAATCGAGAGTGACTAAGGACTTATTGACAATTTCAACTAAAGTTGCATGCTGATTTAGGTATGCTTTTTGCTCAAGGAAGTGTAAGACTTGACAACTTCTCTGAAAATTGTGTCTGGTTGTTTTAGTCGATGGAATAGACACAGGAGCTTCCAGCTCTGAAATGCAGTGATTCCATTTTGATCAGAATTATGTAACCAACAGCCTTCCAAGAAAACCCAGTAGCTGCAATGAGAAACCTATCAGCAAACGTGACCCATATTCTTCTGAGACTGGTTCAGTGTTCATCTTTAGCATCCCTGTTAAATTGTCAGTGCCTTTAAAGTATTAATCGGAAGACCTCATTTTCTCATGGGATGTTTTGCAGGCCATAGCTGCATGTATTATGTGGGACAAATAAACTAACTTGACTGAGGAAAGGAGATCTAAAACACACACACAAATTCCTTAACCAAGGTAAATTTGTCAGATGAAAACAAATTCAGACCTACATAAGGAAACACTTCATTCAGAGAGACTATTGCAAGAGGTAGAGTGCTCTGAAATGAGGAGCTGCAAGCATCTCAATATCAAAGAGAAAAGGATTTTCTTTTACAGAGAGGAGTAGGCAGTAAGTGAGAGGAAGCTGGGCAGACAAGGGGGTATGACCAGCAGGGTCTGGAGGAAAATTGTCTCTCTGTGATCACTCCATTCTAGGGATAAAATGAAGGGGGTGGGGGTGTGGCACGTTCTGCTTTTTAGTACTTGCTCTGGCTTGGGGGTAAGCAGATTTTAGGAGATCCTTAGGTGGAGAGAAGCCTAACTAAAGCTTGGTCAATATAAAGCAGAGGATAAAAAATGGGCAGCTCAACCTTGTCCATTTCAAAGAAATTTTTCTTTCCAAAATTAGTTATCTGCTTTCAGATTATATACACCTTTATAAATAATGTAAGAAAATTATAATAGTATAATTCCATTTACCTCTTCCCTTCATGTTTTTGTCATTGATGTTTTTCACAGTTATTGAGATGTACCTAACACACAATAAACTGCATGTTTTCACTGAACACTTTGAGGAGTTTTGAAGTATAAAAGACCCATAAAACCATCACTGCAATCAAGATAATGAATATATCATAATGTCAAAATTTTTTCTAGCACCTTACTGAGGGCACTCTCCTTTTGCTCCTGGGCCCCTTACCCCATCACCACACAACCATCCATCTGATTTCGATCACTCTTGGTTAGTTTGCATTTTCCAGAAATTTAAATGTGCAGGAACATACCGTATGACCTAATTTTATCTGGCTTCTTTGCCTCAGCACACTTATTTTGAGATTCATAGACATTGTGTGCATCAATAGTTCATTCTCTTTATTGGAATACGTTGTACAGATAGGCTACAATGGATTTATCCATTTCTGTGTTTATGGACATTTGTGCTGTTTCCAGTTTTCCAATATTAAAATAAAGTTGCTATAAATATTCACATGGTGGTTTTTGCTTGAAGATAACTTTTCATTTTTCCTGGGTAAATGCCTCTCATGGATTAAATCTTGCTCCCCATGACATGTTCAAGTCTGAGCTGCTGGCCCTATGGATGAGACCCTTTTGCAAATGTAGTCTTCAAAGAGGCCATACTGAATCAGGGTGGGCCTTAATTCAAGCAGAGGAAACTGGGCACAGGTGCAGGAGGACACAGAAGGAGACAGCCATGTGAGACAGGCAAGCCACCGCCAGAATGCTACGGACTGTGGAGAGAGCATGGCCTGCCATATTGATTTTGGACTTGTAGCCTGCGCTACTGTGAGGAAATAGTTGATACCTTTGGTAGAACATCTTCTGTGATTTCCTTTATTGCAGCATGCTAAGGTTTGTTCTATGGCGGTCTCTCTTGTGAAGGGTCCACGGGCAGCTAGAGAGGTTGTGTATTCTGTAGCTGTTGGCTGCCATGCTCTGGCCCCAGCACCATCCCTGGTCCTTGGTCAGGTAGGGTGAGTTTCCTGAGAGTTGAGCCTTCTAAGTAGCTGCTGACTGTCTCCTTGTTCAATCAATTACTAAAGGAGAAGCGTTGAACATCTTCAAGTACAATTGTGATTTGAATATTCTCCTTCAGTTCTATCAGTTTTACCGCATGTATGCTGAACTTCTGTTTTCTTTAGGACCACACACGTTTAAGACATATCATTTTGGTGAACTTCCCCTTTGTCATTTGTCATTATATAATATCCCCCTTTATCCCTGGTAATTTTCCTTATTCTGAAGTTTACTTTGCTAGTAATATAACTCTAGCAGGTTTCTTATGAATAGCATTTGCATGGTATATCTTTTTATATCCCTTTTCTTTTAACCTATGGAAAACATTATTTTTAAAGTAGTTTGATTGGAGACCACAATTAACTGTTGTTGTTTTTTTCCCTAATGTGACAAAAGTAGTTTTTAAATTGGTGTTATTGTTGATATGGCTAGATTTATGTCTACCATTTTATTATTATTTTTCTGTTTGTCCCCTTTGCTTTTTTGTTCTTCTGTTTTCCCCTTCTATTGGGTTATTTGGATGTATTCCAGCGTGCCATTAAAATATACCTATCTTTTTGTCTATATACCGTCACATAATTTTTAATGGTTGCATTAGAGATTATTATATACAATCTTATATTTTCACAGACTAATAAGAATTATATTTTATATTTATTTTATAATAAGTGTTAGTTTTTACCACTTTAAGAAAAACCTAGACTACTGAGATCTAAATAGGTCCTTTTACCTTTTATGTTGTAGTTTTCACATGTGACATCTTTATGCATTTAACCTCCTCAAGGTAAGCATATACATTTTTCAATAGTCACACACAATTTAAAGTATTTGAGAAGAAATAGAGTTTGTTACATTTATCCATGTATGTTGTATATTTAGTAGTTCTATTTTTCTCTTTTGATTCCTGATGTTACTCATTTCACTCTAGTAAATTTCCTTTAAGTCTGAAGAACGTACTTTAGCATTTCTTTTAGACAATTTCTACGGTGACATATTTTCTTAAGACTCCTTAATCTAAGAATATCTTTGTTTCTGGGTTGGTAGTTATTTTCTTTTAGCAATTTTAAAACTATTGCCCCACTCTATTCTGGTCTTCACAGTTTCTGATTCCAATGGTCCATCTAACTTGTGGTTTCCTTGTAAATTTCAGATATTGTATTTTTCAGTTCTAAAATTTCCATTTTTAATAGTTTGTATTTCTCAACTGCAACATATCTTTCCAACCATTTCAAGAGCATACACATTTAATTCAATGAGGACGGTTATAATGACTGCTTTAAAGTCTTTATATGATAATTCCAACATTTGCGCTATCTCAGATTTGGCATCTATTGACTGTCTTTTCCCATAATAAAAGGTGAGATTTTTTTCTTTCTTTCTTCGTATATCCAATGATTTTGGGTTATTTCATGGACATTTTGAATAATATGTTGTAATATTCTGGGTCCTGTTAAAATCTTCTGGAAGTTATGACAAGCTATATAATGGCCCGTATCTGTCATTGCAATGTCATTCAGGACTATTCCAATGTCCTGAAAATGTCCCCGTGTTATACCTATTTTTCCCTCTCCTTCCCCTTAGAGCCTCCGGTGGCCACTCTCCACATCAATGACAAAAGTTCTTCCATTGCTAGAATCACAATGAGTCTATAGTAGAATAACAGTAAGTCTACCCTAGTCCATCATTCATCCCCCAATCCTGAGGAAAACCTTCCATGGGGCAGGGAGTGGAGGGTGACAGAAGGGGGAGGAGAGGGGACAACAATGGAACATTGCAGAATCCAGGGAAGAGGGTTATTGCTGATGGTACCTGAATGAACATCATTAAACTTTGATAGTTCTATTATTTTAAAGATATTGCAAAAATAAAACTTGCTTGTTGGACCCATAAAAAAATCTTCTGAAGAATCTTGTTTCTGTGTGTTGTTTTGTTTATCAGGTAATCCACCCCGTTAGGTTGAGACTACATATTAGGTTTCCTCTCCTGTGTGTCTGTTCAGTTTTCACAGTCTCGGCTATTCTGTTTGTGTTCACCTAGTGTAGACACCACTCAGGAGTTAACCCTGGACTTGGGCAGTGGGTTATATCATAGTTCAGTTCTTGAAGCTGTTTTAATCCTTCTTTTCCTTTGGTTTGCACATTCCTGGCTCAATATTGAGCTCAAGGCTTATGTTAATTCAGACAAAGTTAGGAGTCCCTTTTTCTAACATCTCTGGATTTGAGCAATACCCTTTGGCTTCTAGGATCCTTTTTCTCCATTCCCCTGGCCAGAACAAACACCAAGTTTGTTTGTTTTCTTGGAGTTTTATTCCTCCCTACTTTCTTGAAATTCCTTGCAACTGTATTCATTCCCATTGTGGGTCATTATAAGTTTTGAATTTAGTAGCCAAACCACCTCCTATTGTTTACTCTTCAGAGTCTTAGTTTCCCTTTCAAGATCAAGTATTACATGTGTTTTGTACATGTTGCATTATTTCAAAACCGTACATTTTCTACGGACTCTTTAAGTTTTGCAGATTTTGTTCAAATACTTAACCTGCAGTCTACTTTCTGACTCTATGAATTTTCCTATTATCAATATTTCATATAAGTGGATTCACGCAATAATTGTCCTTTGTGTCTCAAGCTTCATCCACATTGTAACATGTATCAGAACTTCATTTCTTTTTAAGGCTAATATTGCATTGTATGTATATACCACAATTTAAAAAAATTTTTTTTGTATCTGTTCATCTGTTGATAGACACTTGGGCTGCTTCCATCTTTCGGCTTCTGTGGCTCATGTTGCTATGAACATTCAGCCACAAGTATCTAAGTCCCTAATCATGGGATTTTAATGCCTTTATAAATTGTATCAGCAGAGAGACACTGCATGTGGTTTGACTTTGGAAACTGAAGCGTTGGAGACATAAGAGGCCATTTCCCAGAAGCAACAGCTGCATTAGGTAACCATGGGTTATTAAAGCTGACGACGTGCTGGGTATATCTCCAAAGTGCCCCACAAGAAGAAAATGCTAACATTTGGTTACCTTGCACCAAGTGGCACTGACAATCCAAACACCAGTGTACACCTCAGTGCTTTATCTCTTCTGCCTCTTCCTCCACCAAACTCAGGGGAGCCCCAAGCATCATAATTACTAGGAAAGGAGTAATGAAAAATCTATGGGGAAAAATAGCCACAACCAGCATCCCTTTTCCCCACTAGAGATTTGCTTTTGATATGCTTTTGGGCAAATGACAGATTTGATGTAGATCAGACCAGACTTTTTAATATCCGAAAGTGGGATTGTTCATCATTATCTAAAAGTTACCTAGGAGCCATGAGATCTATTTGTGTTATCATCTAGGTACAGGGAAAATACATCTGGCAGACTAGGTTTGAAGATAAAGGTTCATCTTACAAAAAAAGAAGGCTTGTGTCCCATTCAATGCTGTCTAGTCAATAAACCTGAAAATTGTATTTTTCCACTTCCATTTAATAAATTTACTGTATCTTTAAAATAGAATATTTTAATATCTGAAAGTGTTCCATTCTCTCATTATTCTTAGATTTTAAACTACTTTTTGCTTATAATTAAAAAACTAGTGAATGACTAACAGTCTCTACACAGCTTTTCATTTTCCCCATTAAAATGGGAATAGGAAACCCACATACCAAGGCCGAGGAAATCCATATACCAAGAAATACAATAACTCCACCAAAAAAATGAGAACTCAAAGACAGTGCTCAAATGAAGATTAACCACCAGATGATTGTCAGAATCTGGGGGAGGCAGAGTGAGAAAAGCAATTGATGAATCACAAGCACCAATCCCTCTGCAGTAAGGCAGCCTACACAGGTGAAAAGAGGTCAAGAAACCCTCGCATCCTCCCCCCATTGTTTGTCTAATAGGTAGAGAATTAATGGACTGCACCTGTGGCATTGCATTATGCAGTGGCTACAATGTAGACCCCCACTTCTCAGACGGACTCTTAAACAATACTACACTTCAAGCATCCAATAAGAGACTTCAGCTACGGTGGGAAGTCAAGGATATGGTGCACCAAGTCTCGAGAATTTTTCCCTATAGGTAAAGGTACTTGCATGATAAAAGAGGCTCCTGGAATATTCCTCATGCCATTGGGAGAGGCTGTTCCTAGAGCTGCTAATCATCTACCGGACTAGATCAAAGCACTTTTTCTCGCACCGGTTTCTATTAATTGCCAAATCCTGTATATAATTATTTGTTCTGCCATTAGATAAATTCTTTTTGAAGTAGCAATATGTCTTTATCACCACAATTAGGAACTAAGAGCTTAGAGGTCTCAATATTAAAAATATTTGACAAGACCAGTGACATGCGATTTGTAAAATACTGCATAACTCTTGCATTGTTCCCATAAAAATGAAAAGGTATTAAGGAAGTATATGTAAACTTGTAATAGTTGTTTCCCATTGTACTTATTGGTTCTTATCCTAAAAGTTCATATTTTGACCAAAAATAATATATGAATTCTGATGCTATTAGGAAGATCTTCAAATTATATAATTAAAAGAGCTTAAGTTATACCTCAATTTTATATATTTATTTTTACTTCTTTGCAAGTTCATAGTTTTTCTTATCATTCTTTTGCCCAAATTCAAATGTTAAACTCAATATTGAAGTTGATATAGAATATGTTCATTTTGTAGAGCATAAACAAAATACTTTTTGTATATCCCCTTGACTATATCACCATCTGCATGATATTTTTAAATTTCACTTCTGAACATTAACACTCTCTGAATTGAAAGGAAGCTGTGCCTGTCATTTCACAGCTGTTTGTACTTGCTCAGATCTTTTGGGATAGGACATGAAAATAAAAGTAGGAGGCATGTTTAGAATTACTGCTGAAATATCAATGATGACTTGGGTGATTAAATAGATTAAATACAAATCGACTTACAAAACTTGTAATTTTTTTATAACTTCCACGTGAGATAGGAGATTACTCTGTAAGGTCAATACCCCATTTTGATAATGCAATTTCTGTGTAAATAATAAGAGTATGAGAATGTGCCAATCTGGAAATATCAATTGGAGGTGGGTGGGCCAATTGCAAGACTATTGTAAAGGTGAGAATGGGATTGACTGACAACTAGAGAGCAGGTGCAGCATCTTTGCAAACAAGAGGGAAATATCATTAAATTATTTCTTTTAGGAGTAAACAAAAGTAACTACAAAATGGTGAATCTAGATTTGAAAGCTGAAAGGTCCATGAGAGGTTCTTTTTGAGTATATAATGTTTGAGAATTGACTGGTCATGTCACTCGACATGTCTGCAGACATTTGGAAAAGCATATCTCAATTGGAGACAAGATTTTGCAGGAGAAATATGTGAGGGCTATCCATGTGGTAGAAATATTTGAGAATATTACTACCCAGTAGTAATCAATAAAATATCAAAAGAAGAGAAGGATATAAAGCTGGTTCTTGGATGCAGGTAGGTCTTTAAAAGTTGAAATTAATCATACATGTGTGCATTGTAATGAGCTGAGAAAAGTTAAATGTTAAAAACCAACAAAATGAAGCAAGCGTAATATTAATGCCCAAATCAGTGATGCAGACACTAATTAGTACAGGATTTTGGAAAACTACCTATGCATTTATGACTACAATTTTTTTTTCAGAGATCTCAACACCCCTTTATTAGTTATTCATTGAATAAATAGGCAGAAAAATAAGTATATAGAAAACCAACATTATTGCTCAACTTCATCTAATTGACATTTTTAAAAAGATTTATTTATTTACCCCCCCCCTTGCTGCTTGTGCTTGCTGTGTCCATTTTGCTGTTCATTTTTCCATGTCTGCTTGTCTCCCTTTGTTGCGTCATCTTGCTGTGCCAGCTCACCGTGCTGTGCGGGCCGTCAGCTCACCATGCCACACAGGCCGTCAGTTCACTGCACTGCGCAGACTGGCTTGCCTTCACCAAGATGCCCTGGGAATTGAACCCGGGGCCTCCCATATGGTAAATGGGAACCCAATCACTTGAGCCACATCAGCTTCCCTAATTGACATTTATAGAACACTCCAATAACTGCAAAATACACATTCGTTTCAAGTATGCACAGAACTTTTGTAAATACAGCACATATTTTGGGGCCATAAAATCTCAATAAATTTAAAAGAATTCAAGCCACATAAGATATGTTCTCTGACTAATTCCACATAAAATATGTTCTCTGGCTATGGCAGAATTAAATTAGAAATCAATAACAAAGTTATCTGGAAAATTCTTGAAGTATTTAGAAACTAAATAACATTGCTGGTTAACCTATGGGTCAAAGAAGAAATCAAAAGGGAAATTAGAAAGTATTTTGAATTGGATGAAACTGGAAATACAACATATCAAAATTTGTGGAATACAGCTAAAATAGCATTTAGAGGGAAATTTATAATACATGTGCCTATATTAGAAAAGGAGAAATGCCTGAAATCAATGACCTTAGCTTCCACCTTAAAATAAATTAACCTGAAGTTAGTAGAAGAAAGAAATAACAAAGGTTAGAGAATAGTAAAGAAATAGAAAACAGAAAAGCAATCAAGAAAATAAATTAAAAAGCTGGTTGTTTGACAAGATCAATATAATTGATAATTTTCTGTCCATACTGATCAGGAAAAAAAGAGAGAAACCAAAAATTACCAATATCAGAAATGGAAGAGATGATATATCTATAGATTCTATAGATAGTTAAAGTATGGTAAGTGTGACAGTTTGAAATTATTTTTTGAATCCCAAAAGGTTATGTTCTTAATCCTATGTATTTCTGTGGGTATGGTACCCTATGATTGCATTAAATTAACTTTAGATGACTGGATTAAAATTGCTTTTCATTGGACTACATCAATGTGATGTGACTCAAGTTGAGTCTCTGCCTTTTTGATGGATCTTATATAAACAGAGACACAGAGACACACACACACACACACACACAGAGAGAGACAGAGAGAGAGAGAGAGAAAGGAAGCCACCATTTTGATCCTGCCATATGAGAAAGAGGACTGCAGGAAAACGGAAACCCTGAGAGGCTGAGAGAAGTCCTGGAGTCTGGAATCAACAGAGCACAAAGGCACAGAAAGAGGCCCCTAAGGGGCTGGGCCCACAAAGCAGCTCAAGGCTGAGGACAGAAGCCCTGCCATATGCCTTATTTTCCACTGCTGAACTCCATGAGGTGATGAGCCTTGAGGGGAAGGAAAGGACCTTGGCAGGGATCACCCACCATCTTGCTTTGCCACATGGCAGGACACCAGGATCATTAGTTGCAGACTTTGATGGGAAAGCATCTCTGATGGTGCCTTGATTTGGACATTTCTAATTCTTGGAACTATAAGATTTTCCCCTAATAAAATCCCCATTATAAAAGCCAACTCATTTTTGGTACTTTGCATTGGCATCCCTGTGGCAAACTAAGACAAAAAGGATATAATGACACCAGATATTGTTAGCCCTCTACTTTTGTTCTTTTTCAAACTTGCTTTGGCTATTTTGACTCTTTTGAATCTCCTTACGAATTATAAAATAACTTTGTCAATTTCTACAAAAAAACTTTTGAGATTTTGACTGGGATTTCATTGAATCCATAGATCAATTTGGATAGAATTGATATCTCTGAACAACAATGAATTTTCCAATCCATGAACTTGGTATATCTCTTCATTTATTTAGGCCTTTTAAATTTTCACTCAGCAATGTTGTCACAGTGTATCTCTGCACTTCTCAGTGTAGACATCTTGCACATCTTTTGCTAGAATTAAAAAAAATTAAAATTTTTTAAAATTCTATTGTAAATGCTATTGTTTAATTTCAATTTCAGATTATTTGTTGCTAATATATAGAAATACAGTGGATTTTTGTATATTGATTTTGTATCCTGAAACCCTGCTAAACTCACGTATGTAGTTATAGTAGCTTTTTTTGTAGATTACTTGTTTTTCTACATAGATGATCATGCCATCTGTGAATAAAGGCAGTTTTACTTCCTCCTTTCTAATATGCCTTTTATTTCTTTTACTAGCTTTTTTACACTGGCTAAAACTTCAGTGAAATATTGAGTAGACTTGTGAGAGTTGACATCCTCATCTTGTTCCTAATCTTAGATGGAAAGCATTCATTCTTTATCTATTAAATGTGGTGTTAACAGTAGGCTTCTCAGAGATGCCTTTTGTCAAGTTAAGGAAGCTCCCTTCTGTTTTAGCTTTCTGGCTGCTAAAGCAAATACCATGCAATAGGTTGACTTAAACAATGGAAATTTACAGGCTCACAGTTTTGAGAGTAGCAGAGGTCCAAAATCAATGCGTCATTATGGTGATGCTTTCTCACAGAAGACTCTGGTGCCCTGGGGCTGGCTGCTGGTGATCCTTGGTCCTTGGCTTTTCTGTCACATATCAGTGCACATGGCATGTCCAGGTTCCATTGACTTCTAGCTCCTTCCCATGGCTTTTTTTTTTTTTTTTTCTGTCTGACTTTTACTTTGCTTATAAAGGACTCCAGTAACCCAGATTAAACCCCAACCTGATTCATTTGGGCCACACCTTAACTGAAGCAACATCTTGAGGAGATCTTATTTACAATGGGTCCATACCCACAGAAATTAAGTTTAAGAACATGTTTTTCTGAGGTATATAGCTTCGAGCAACTGCAGTCCATCCTCTAGACCCCAAAAAGACATGTTCTTTCCACAAGCAAAGTACATTCATTTCATCACAATATCCCCAAATCCTGAAGTCACTTAAATAACACTGCTAAGTATAAAGTCTCATCAAAATCATTTATGGTTGTGGTCTGTCCTGAGGTAAAATTCCTCTTTGTGGATCGGTTACACCTAGAAAACAAATTATCTGCTTCCAATATACATTGGAGGAACAGGCATAGGATAAACATTCCCATTCCAGAAGGGAGAAATTGGAAGGAAAACAGGGGTCAAGAGTCCCAAACAATTCTGAAATCGAACAGGGAAAGTTCCATTAGATTCAAGGTCTGAGAGTCATCTATAGACTGATGTTTTGTCCTACAGGCCTAATGGAGTGGAAACCCCACCCCTTTCAAGGACTTCGTCAGTAGGCATGCTCTTTCCCAACACTGTGGTGAAGTCTCCACCCAATCCAAGCATCAGATGGTAGCCAGGCTCTCTGCAAATGCTGGGACACAGGCTCCACCATCTCTGAGCATTTGGATGTCAGCTGTCTCCCTGAACAAGGAGTTGCCAGGCCCAGCCCCTCCAAGCAGCAGGACAGATGGTCTGCCCCCTCCAGATGCAGGGGTGAACTTGCCCTTTCCACATACATTGGTAGGCCTACTGTTTTTTTTCTTTTTTTTTAAGGTACTGGGGCCAGGGATTGAACTCAGGGTTTTATAAGTGGGAAGCTGGTGCTCAACCACTGAGCCACATCAGCTCCCCTGAGTTGGTTTTTTGGTTTGTTTCCTTGTTGTTTGTTTTTGTTTTTAGGAGGCACCAGGAATCGAACTTGGGACCGCCCATGTGGGAAGCAGGTGCTCAAACACTTGAGCCATATCCTCTCTCTAGGCCCACTCTCTTGGCCTAAGCAAATCTCTTTTGCAACTACAATTTTAATCTACTATGTCAACAGGCATGACTTTGCAAAGCTCTGCTAATTGTTGTTTCCCTCAGTAGAATCTTTCTACTTAGGCCAAACTTAGTCCTCAGATAAAAAGAGATGTTTTTTAAAGAGAAATTTATCAGGTCAGTTCATCAGGATATCATAAAAGCTTTTAATGTACATGAAAAAAATAACAGCACTTCAGACTATAAAACAAAAAAAATCAGAGTTAAAGGGAGAAAGAGACAAAATAAAATCCTTCTTGAAGGTTTTAATATCTCTATTTCTATAAAGGACAAATGATAAAAGAAATCAGCAAGGATATAAAAAATTTGAATAAGGCTATCAGCCAGTCTGATCTAGAATATATAGATAAAAAATATATATAAAAGAATATATATATTCTAGAATATATATATAAAAGAGCATGTAAAACAACTGATATATACATATTTTCTTCATGTGCAAATGAAAAAATATTGCCAAATAATCCATATGCTATCCACAAAAGAATTTTCAAATAATTTCAAAATGAAATTTTATGCAAAATGTTCTTTGAATACAATTTATTTAAAATAGAAGTAAATACCAATAAGATATCTAGAAAATCCACAAATTTTTGTAATTTAAGTAATGCATTTGTCAATGATACATACCTAGGTTAATCGCTAGCCTGTAATGGCTGATTTATTTTCTCAAATTTAATCCAACTTTAATGGTTGTTTTCAGCCAGAAGGCTTGCTTGATACAAAATACTCCATCCTAAACAAAATCAGAAAGTCTAGTATATTTTCTGAAGTCTTAAAATGATAAAACCAAGAAATGATTTAGATGCTTAAACCACATAAAGAATAATTCTTAAATTTATTTGTATATTTGTTTCCGTGTATTTTCCTTTCTGAAATCACTACGTTCTAAAACCTCTTATGAGAAAAATGATTTCAGTTCTATATTTACATTGTGAACTCTAGATTAAAAATGTGTTTTTTATTGTTAATACCTACAGTACATACAATTACATATAGCTACTGCCTCCTTTAATAAACAAACAAAATTGATGTTATGAGTAGTATCTATCAGATTGCAATGGTAAGATTACAGCCTTAAATCTGACTCATTCTCGTGGACATCTGATTAAGTTGTTTACTCCCAGCCCTTCCTGAATAGTATTAAATACCACTCTACTCTTAGCATTT
The DNA here is from genome assembly GCA_026826555.1 of Tolypeutes matacus. Classification (NCBI taxonomy): domain Eukaryota; kingdom Metazoa; phylum Chordata; class Mammalia; order Cingulata; family Chlamyphoridae; genus Tolypeutes; species Tolypeutes matacus. Next base: position 15,878,591 of record JAKSZT010054281.1, read on the forward strand.
AATAATCCATTTACAGCTGTTCACAAGCCACTGATCCAAAACAGAATCATGTACCCATGGGGTTATGCCATCAATCACAGAAATTCTGAGTTTTTAATTTGTAGAGTAATAAATGTCCATAAATGTTAACCACTTCTAGTTGGCACTTCTGTTTCTTGAAGTAAAAGTTCACTAATATAATCATCATCACAGTGTTAATTATAATTGTGAAAAACTGGAAAAAAGCTGGAAAAAAGAACCTAAATGGCAGAACAAAAGAAGAGTTAATGTATTAGGAATTCCAAGAAATAACACACTCACAGATAGTAAATTCCAATTCCTTCACAATGCCCTCCCCCTTTTTTGAAAAAGTAAATCTGGTTGAGAGAAGATGGCTTAGACATAGTTTCATGTTATAAAACTTTGCCTCTCTCTGTCCATTAAAGATCTGTAAGTTCCTTATAAGTTCAGGCTCCTTCTATTCTTCTCATAAATTCTGAGACTCATTGCCTATAACCTCTTTATGTGACTATCTTAGTGCTCTACAGTCTACTAATTTCAGCACTGACCTTCGTTTATGATGCTAAATTAAATCATTCCAAGGCTTTAATAGCCCAGAAGAACTTGCAGAAGTCTTAGTTTTTTATTTTCTGCTTTCTCCATCTTTTATTTACTTCAGATCTTCTGAAATCTTAAGGCAATTATTTATTTCCCAACTGATAATTATTACCTCATAGACTTTAGGAGGCCGAAGCAACGACAATTGGTATTCCTAACAACCATCAATCTCTCACCAAATTTTTGTATGTAGATGGGGCAAAACCAATTTTCAAGCAATGCTGGTGGGAGCGTAAACTGGTTCAATCACTGCAGAAAACTTTGGAATTATCCCAATTCCAATACCTAAACTAAAATTTGAATACTTGTATACCATATAGCCCAGCAATCCCACTTCTAAGTACATACTGAACAGAAAGAAAGCACATGGATAAAAATGTTCTTAGAAACATTATTTATAATGATAAAAACAAGGAATAATTCATATGTACATCACTGGTGGTAGAGTCTTATAATGGGATCTCAAAAACAATGAAAATTGAGCTTCCATAATATGCAGTACCACCTTGGCAGCCAAGAGAAAGTAACACACAGTACCACCTTAGCAGCCATGAGAATACACCTCTCGGATCTCTTGTTGAAGAAAGAATAATGGATCAAATGCACCAGCTATTGTTTGTGAAATCCGTTGGTGCCTTTGCATAAATCCCATTCTTCTCATGGATTGCTCCCACATGGTGACTGAGCATGGCAGGGCTGCTAAGGCAGTTCTGGGAGCCATGGGACTCCTTTTGATGGATAATTCTAGCTTGAGTTATCAAACTCACCATTTTCTTAGACCTGCAGTTTAAGAGTTCTGTGATACAACAATGATTACACAAGCATTAAAGAAAATATTGACATTTTGAACTTCATCAAAATAAAAACCTTCTGTGTTTCGAAAGATACTGCTAAGGGAATTAAAATTTAAATCAGAAAATGGAAGATCTTTGCAAATTACATAACTTATAGAGGTCTTCTAACCAGAATATATAAAGAATTCTCAATATCTGTAATAAAAGAACAGACAAACAAACAAAAACTGGGCAAAAGATTTGATCAGACACTTCATAAAATAAGGTATGCAGGTGGCAGAGAAACAAAGGAGAAGATGCTCAAAATCATTAGTCATGAAGAAAAGGCAAATTAAAACTGTAGTCTGATGCCACTACATGCCTATTAGAGTGTCAACAATGAAAAATCCTGACCATACGAAAAGTTTTCAAGGGTCTGGAGGTACTGGAATGCACACACTATAAGTGGTAAGGCAAAATGGTTCCACCAATGTGGAGAATCAGTTTAGCAGTTTCTTAATAAGTTAAGCATGGCATCGATCATATGATCCATTGGCTCCACTCCTAGGTCTTTATCCAAGAGAAAAGACTTTTATATGTGAATGTTCATAGCAGCTTTAATTGTAAAAGTCAAAAACTGTAAAAACACCGCATGTCTATGAAGAGGTAAGTGGATAGACAAAGTGTTGTTTATTCATAGAATGGAATCACAGTAGAGATGAATGGATTACTGGTATAAGCTACAACATGGATGATTCTCCATATACGTATGCTGAGTGAAAGCAGTCACTCCTTGCCTCTCTACTTCACTCAGTGTCAGTCTTGTGTCTGATGGTGCTGGCCCTCCCCGTTTCTCCAGGCTCACTCACTATTCTCTGTCACAGACATTTCCTGTCTTGGCATCTGCTTCTTGGAAGACCTGGACTAATACCTCTGAAACCAAGAGTGGTCCCAAAAAAAGACAGTAAGATGAGGATTTGATACTGGCTCATTTACTACCTTGCAAGAAAAAAGGATGCCACTATAGTTGGTAAGTGGAGCTGTGACAGTCCTTGGCACAAGATGGTGAATTACGTGCTATTTTTTTTCCTGATGGTAACCTGGGAAAATGTTCCAGTGGATACACATTGGAGTGGGTGTGATGATGGTAGCCTGTGAAAAATAATTGGGGGAACAATGCCTGCTTACAGACACAGGGGGCTGGTTGGTTACTAATACTAAGAGGGATAACGAAAGACTAAGGGTGGTTTGTGACCACTTAATGACTAAGTGTGAAAGGCATGAGTTCTGTTGTACTTTACAAAGAAGCCCTTATCTCTGGAATGGAAGGACACACCTGGCTGAGCCGCAGGCTGAAGACCTAATACAGCAGAGCTTTAGAGACAGGCTATTATGCAAGGTTTGAACCATGAGTGGGAAATCCTGAGGTGGGAAAATCTGAAAGTGTGCCCCTGGGGATGTTGCGGGCTCCCCGAATCCTTTGGGCTTGAAGATGTGGCCCTCACTTCCCCAGTAAGTGACAGCTCTTCAGCTGTTCTGAATGACACTGCAGAGCCCTTCTCCGGCCCTGCACCTGCAGTGAAACAGATGCTACCCTCAAGACTTTCCCCCACCTCCTCTTCTGGCTGCCAGGTCAATGACTGTTAAATCTCAGCATAACTAAGTGAAAAAGAGGAACGAGACCATACACCTAAGATTTGCAAGGAGGTGAACTTCTGTGATTGGAGTTTGAGTACGTTTGATCAAAAGACCAGAATATAAAACTGGATATGCAAGAATTCATTGACTTAGGGGCACCTTCTCAGGACACACAATTTAATATGCAGGCAAGAATCCCAGGGTGTGGAGCAAACTCACTGCTGGAGTGGCTTATATAAATTTGGAAAAATTGATGGCCAAGTCTCATTGACTAACAAATGCCTGAATTGCTCTGACAGTAGAAGAAGAAAAATGAGGTTGAGGTAGCCATGCTGGTTGTATAATATAAGGTCAGAAGACCCACAAGAGTATTATGTTCCAAGAAAAGGCCCAGAGGAAACCCCATTCACCAAGATTATCAGGAATGCACTGGGAAGAGGGGCAGCAGATGTGTTAAGGTCAGGGGGTGCCCTCCTCTGCAAGAGAAGGATGACGGTAGATGAGGCAATCACAGAGCTGGGCTCATTAATAGCCTGGAGATGGGAAGGTGGGACTTAAAAGAAGAAATAGTGTCTGGGTGGTGGAGGTGCTTAACTTCTAGAAACCAAGAGGGACACTGGCCATAATGACCAGCAGGTTAGAGGTGCATCCAAGGAGTTGTGGAGGTGGTGAAGAGACCCTGGTGACGGAATAGACAGGCAGAACAAGGAGGAGTTCAATAAACTCTGCTTCAATGAACCCTAGAAGCTTCATGGGTGGGCTTCAGTGCATCTATAAACTATGCTTTAAATGTATTCAAAATATTACATGTCAACGAATATTTGAGACGGTTAAGGCATGAGGGTCCAAACCATTCATGAGATTCTCAAAGAAGTCCGTGACACAAAAATGAGCAATAGCTAGGTCAATGGAGATTTCATTAACAAAACTAAAATTCACTATGTTAATAGTGAACAACTGGGATTCTTAGGAATTTGCCCATTACAGTGAAAAATAACACAAGTTTCTTTAATATCATTGTTAACTAATGTTATTCTGGCCATGCTAGTCAATAAAATTAGAAATATAATTTAAACGGGACCTAATTATCTCTTTTAAGAAATAGGAGGAGAGAAAAGTGATAGAACAAGAGTGGTTTGAAATTTTCTTTTATCGTCACCGTATTGTTCAGTGATAATAGTATCACTATTGTGACAGCCATATAAAACAACTGGTTATTTTTAACGTGTTCTTTTGGCCAAATTTTAGATTTCATCAGAATTGTCTCATATGCTTATCAAGAATGTGGATTTCCAGGTTTTATAACCTGAGTGTCTCTAACTTGTGTCTTATACCAATAAAGCGATATTGAAAAGAAATATTGAAAAAGTGTTTCAGTGTTAGAGTCTAAACAGCTAGCTGAAAGAATTGCAGAAAGAACAGTATCTCAGGTAACAGACTCCAGGTCAAACGTCTACATTTAATTTTTCCTCCATGAGAATAAAAGCATAATCTCTACAGTGCTATATTCAATTACCTTTCTTTATATATTTTAGATTATTGTCTAATACTTGATTTTGAAAATTTGAATATAATTAATTTTTTTCAAAGTATATTTTCCATTTTCCTCTGCTTTTTATCAAAGTATATTTTCCATTTTCCTGTGCTTTGTTGTTAACAATGCTTCAAACATTTTAAATCTGTAATGATTTTATCTTCTTTTTTAAGGAATTGGACTTATTAAATTAAATCTGCTTTAGATATTTGGGAAAGCAAACATTTGACAAAGCATTAAGGTTGGAAAGTGCCAATGAGAGATGAGAGACAATGCAAGCAATCAACTGCAATAAAAAAATAACACTGCCTCACATTAAATAATCAGGAGTAGGGGAAATGACTTCCCACATTCTTAGAGTTCCCAAATCTATTATCCTGTGGCAGGTAAAGATGAAAGTGAAGAGTCAGGAGACAGAGGCTCCAGTCTCTGCTCTGATGCCTACAAATCCACGAACTAAGCTGACACAAGGCGCTTAGAACGCATTGTCATAAAATGCTTGCCAAGCCATATGTACTTCATTTAGTGAAGAATTGTTTAAGAAGGCATAAAAATCAATTTGAAAAGTGTGTTAAACCCCCTTCATTCACGTACTGTTTACTGAGTGCATAATATGTAAAGGACACTCTTCTAGAGGCTAAGGATATATCAGGGAACAAAACAGAAAACAAAACCCAACAAACAGACCGAAAAAAACTTCCCTGTGGGGATTACATTCTAATAGAACTTCTAATTCATTGTGGAAACTCAATGCTTGGATTTATTATTGTGTCATATGTTGTGCTTTCCACTTACTATGGCTTTTCTTGGCATCCTTTCTTCTTCTTTCCTTGTGGAAGAATAAACCCTCTACGTTAGGAGGTTACCACGTTCTTTGGAAAGGAAAGAGGAATGGATGGATGCTAATGGAGGTGAAGAAGTTCCTTTCTGAGCCTTCTCTGTTTCTGGTGAAGGGCAGTAAGGGTTCTGTAATATTTTTGTTGGATAAAATGTTTACACCCAGCAATCCCCACACTAGAATGAAAGCTCATGGAGATAGCTCTGCTCTGATAGTTCTCCACGGCATCTCTAGTACTGATTGTATGGCCTATCCAGGAACAAAATCAATGTTTTTTTGTTTTTTTTTTAGTGAATACATGTGAGTAAATTGGAAAGTGGTGGTTAGAAATTGAGAAGTGTAGAAGTTTTTGAGCACAATAGAATAAACCCATCCAAGAACATATAAAGCTTTTCAGACTGTAGTTGGAAGTTGGAGATTTATAGTGGAACAAATTCTGGAATTTTATGATATTCTGATGCAGTTTGTATGAATATAACAGTAGAACAACTGATCTGTCTTCAGGGACTTCTGTTCCCATTATAATTTCCAGAATTAAAGGATACAATTGCAATGAAAACTTTAGATTCAATATCCTCATAAGATGGTGCTTCATTAAGTTTTAATGTAAGCAGGTAATTTTCCAACTCTTCCCTACATTTTTTTAAAAAAGTTTTACACGATGAAATTCCATCAGACTCTTCTTGCAAAACATGAATAATAGAGACTGAAAGTAATTGTTAGGGTTATTATTCATGAAGCATCCATGAATATGCCATCCAGTCTATAATTTACAAAATTAGGATATTTGGGCTTAAGTACATTTTAATGACATCAATTTTTATTATAAACATCCCATTATAGTCAACAAAGGTAGATTCTGTCTTGCATATATATATAAAGGTTACATTGAACCCAGAAACTCAAAGCTGTCTTCTCTTCTTTTCCAGGGACTCACTCAGAGAACAGGGCATATCATTCCAGAGAGAGGGAACAGGCCTTTCGTGAGTGACATGGTATATTCTAGAACCTGAGAGAAGCCAGTGTAACTGAGGCTCAGGGCTGGACCATAAAAATCAAGCAAGGGCTAGACTATGTAAAACGTTTTAGATTCTAACTCAAAACCCTTGGATGCTGTTGGAGAGGGCAGGTGGTGGCATTGACACCGTCCACTTTGATTTTTAAGAAAAATTCTCCAGCAAAGAATAAATCAGATGATTAGACTACAGAGGAAGCAGAAGGGATGGCGAAAAGAGAGATTAAAATATACTTAGAGCCATTTATGGTAAAGAAAAGATATTTTCTTATAATCTCCTAGAAAAATCTAGGTTAAAGACCTCTAGCTAACTAACAGTTTAACTATATAGTGAGAACATGGCAGGCTTTTCTAACATGAAGAAGAGAACAATAACCAAACATAAGTGGCTTTTCATGTTTTAATCCCCCTTGGTGAGAAATCTACTTTATATTCAGAAAGTAAGAGCCCATTTTTCGTTTTCCAGGAGAGAAATGAGAGATGATGCCAGGAGAATAAGCAGCCATGGTCCCATGGCAAGCAAAATTACTTTCTTTTCGTGGATAGGATGTAATTAAATATCAGAAGTTTTTTTAATTTAAAAAGTTGCAATCCTTTAATTTTGTTTGCCTAATCTTTGGAGCCGGCAGCATCTGTTGGTTAAAAGCTCTGTTTTAGGATATCATCTACATATTTCTTTCTTGCCTTTTTAATTTTTTTTCAGACAAATAAATATCTTTTTCCAACACCAGGCTTTTTGCTTTTTAAAATTCTTGGTTAGATCTTACGGCTTTCAAATCAATGTCCACATGATTCATCATAGGTAAAATTTGACAGTAATCATCTGCAAATGACATTTTTTTAAACCATGGGCTTTTATAGTTAGAAAGGTCTTTAAAGATCACGGAGGGCAAATCTGTAATTTTAGAGAGGAGCAAATGGAAATCCAAAGAGATGACGTGGCTTTGAAGGTGCAGGTTAGTTTCTGGCATTTCATGGGCCAGAACCAATTGCTTTAGCATGACACAAGCCCAGCTCAGAGACTGTGAAATCATGCACAGCGGCCCGACAGCCCTGACAGAGCCTCGACCCCACAATCCTTTGCACTTTCTTCTGCAAGAGGAGTCTGCAGGAGTCACCATATCGAGTTGAAAGACACAACCATCTTTAGCCTCACAAAAATCTGTAATGTGATATGTGTCGATGATTTTTAGTATGTATACAATGGTCGGATTCTCTGACAACTACTACATTTTTGAGCCACAAGTAGAGCAAGTGTGGGTGGCTAAATATCTAAACGACTTGGAACATTTACCATGGGTTTTACATTTCTGCTTTCATTTCCTCTAGCCATGGCAGTGATGATGGAAAGGGTCTATGCCTTTTTTTGTGTGCTGTGATCGGTGGTGATTTCCCAGAGTGCAGAAGGTGACACTTTTCAGAGATGAGGCAATTATTTGCATAATACTCTTTGCCAAGCACTCTGCCCTCTTTTGAGATGAAGAGTGTTTCAAATATTGTACAATTAACTGTTATCCGCTTTTGTGTGTGATTCATTCCTTCTGAAAGGTGATATAACAAGGCCATTGGAAGAATATCTGAAATAATTCACGTTTGAGGCACAATAGGGAATTCAAATATCAATCTCAAAGTGCAAAGCAGGCATTTAGAATTCTTCAAGTGAAAAGTAATGATTCATAGAAAAAAAAACAGTAATTTCTGGAAAAAAAAAGGAAAGCAGAAGAAAGAGCATCGTATACTATTTTCTTTAATGTTTCAGAAAACTGTTGCATTTGAGTTTTATCTTTTTTTTTTCTTTTTTTTTTTATTATGGGTAAAAATCAAAATTCTCACAATACATACAAACATTTGCAAAATGATATATAAATATATATGCATATATGTGTATTAGCTTACAAAAATGTTATTTATATATATATATATATATACATTTATTTTAAGAGGTGCTTAGATTACCTAAAATATTACATGGAACACAGGGAGTTTTATCTTTTATTTCCCCAAAGATCCTGAATATCAACGCTTTGAAAAAACCTAAAATTCTGTTTGAGAGGGAGCATTTGAGTAGAGCTGATGGGCATTTTCAGCAGGCTCCAGAGTCCAAAAGCATTTCAAATTTAATGTGAAGCTGATAGTTTTACTTTGCTGGTTGAATTTTAAAATTATATGCTCTCTTTACAATGGCCTTTAAAATTCTATGCTTCAGGTTCCATCAGCTCATTTTCCCCTACTGAGAAGTGAACATGGTTGGAGGATTTGATCGCCAGTGTGGTAAAATAACTGGGAAATATCTGAAATTTTAATATTTTCCAATTAGATCTGGAATTTACATGCCATAAATTTCACTCTTAGAGAACATGAAGTTAAATATAACTTAAAAACATTTCTATAAATTAAATGCTATTTATATGGAAATACTTCTAACAAAGGAACTATATTGACTGTAGGCATTTAGGTAATGGCTAAACATGCATTAATTTATCAACTACTCTTTGAAAAGACATTCAGGAACAAAAGAAACTAAGTTATGCAGAATCTATTTTCTCCCTGGAAATCACCTCTTCACCTATAATTTATTGATCTCAATGCCAATAATGCTGCCCTTTTAGTCTCTGTTTTTCCTAGACTGTAATTGTAGGCTTCTTGCAAATTAGCAGGTTACTTGGTGTTTTCATGTAACTCGTGTTCCAGTTTTGCACGTAAGACATTGAAGGGAAATGCAAAACCCTCACATTATTGTTATTGTGAAGTAACTTTATTCCTCTCTTCAGCTGTTAATACAGTAAGTGGAATTACTTTCTTTAAGCTAGGGTCACTGTTCATAAAACTGAATTTATATTTTAGACTGTTTCTAGTTCTTGTAACAAGCTATTCTGCTGATCCTCTGTGATCTCTTTTTATCTCATGTAACTGAAACAAGGGCTTTCAATTTTCCTCCTTAGAATTTCAACTTCTAGCAGGCAGGGGCTCTGATATGCTAAGTACTGAATTTATACTTCTTCACTTTAATATTTAAACATTTAATCAAAATAGTAAATGCACACAATTAAAAGATCAAATAGTAGAGAATAAATAGGGTAGAATAGTCGAGAATCTGTTGGAAATGTTTACAACTGCGAGTGACATAAAACCAATGGTTTAAACCATGCAGATGTTGACTTGTTTCTGTGCCTGAGGATTAGAGGTCGGGAACATCAAGGTCAGCCTAACAACTCTATGATATCGTTTTTTCTGTTGTGAAATGTTCCTTGGGTTGGCTTGGTGTTTAAGTGACCCAATATGCCTATAGCTGAAAATCCTGACTCATGTAGGAGCCGATATTCCTTCCACCGTTTATGCAATGATAAATTTCAGAAGTCTGTCTCTTTACCCTACAAAGAATGTCAATGAAATACTGTCGGGAAACTTTCAAGGAGAGTTTGAGAAACGGAGAAAGTCTATGCTGCCCTCTGACACCACCAAGACTGATAATGCCTCTGATTAAAAAGCAGTCTCATCCACAAACTGGTTCATCAACAGATTGTATCAATTTGACCGGATCCTCAATTAAGCAGCAAGAGTGATATTTTAAAAAACATAAAGAAGATGGTGTCCTAGGAATTAATTGCAATGATCTAGCGCATCTCGTTCTGGTCCCACAGAGCATCTGACCTCATCCAACCACTGCTTTCAATTATGGGGGATAAATGCCTGGAATTGGAATTGTTAAACTTTCTCAAGAAGCACAAGACTGGTTTCAGCAGTGGCTGCAACATCTCATGATCTTACCAACAATTTACAAGAGTTCCTATTTCTCTGCATCATCACCAATACCTGTTATTTTTGTTTTGTTTTGTCTTGGTTTGGTTTGGTTTGTTTGTTTGTTTTAGTAATAGCCATCCTAATGAATGGGAAAGGATAACTCACTGTGGTTTTTATTGGCATTTCCCTAATGGCTAATGATATTGAGTATCTTTTCATGTGTTTATTTGCCATTTGTATAACTTCTTAGAAGAAATCTCTATTAATTTCCTATGCTGATTTTTAAATTGGGTTATTTGTCTTTTTGTTATTCAGTTATAGGTGGTTCTTTTTATATTCTGGGCATTAAACCCTTATTAGATAGATAAGTTATATTATTTTCACCCATTCTGTAGGTTGACTTTTCACTTTCTTAATAAAGTCATTTGATGAACAAAAGTTTTTATGTGTATAAAGTCTATTTTATCTATTATGTATTATGGTGTTTATGCTTTTGATTCCATATCTAAGAAATTATTGCCAAATGCAATGTCATGAAAGTTTTACTCTATCTTTTCTTCCAAGAGTTTTATTATTTTTGCTCTTATATTTGGTCATTGATTCAATTTGAGCTAAGTTTTGTATATGTTGTGAAGTAGGGGTTCAGTATGACTCTTTTGCATGTGGATATCCAATTTTCCCAGCATAATTTTTTTTCATTTGTTACATGAGGTTTTACTATCTTATACAGACCCATGTTACAATTTTTAGCTTTCCTTCTAGTAATATACATGACCTTAGACTTTCCCTTTCAACCACTGTCATACCCATATCATAGCTCTCCTAGTTACAAACACTAAGATATGCTTTCACCTTTCCTATTCATTCAAAGATTTACAAACAACATTTATACCAATTCTACACAAATTCTCAGCTTCCCATTCTCTACCCTCTTTCTATTTTCTGGTGACCCATATCCTAATTGTTAACTCCACCCAGCATCATTTTTAAGAGATTATTCTTTACCCATTGCATCTGTAGATACTTTTGGTAGTGTTTACATCTTAGCATTATTGTCTTACCACCGGTGAAAATGGATATCTTGTTATTTACTCAGATCTTCTTTATTTTCTTTCAGTAGTGTTTTTAGTTTTCAGTGTACATATTCTTTTAGATGTTATTATAAATGGAATTGTTTTCTTAATTTCCATTTTAGATTGTTCATTGCTGGTACATAGAAACACAAATGATTTTTATATGTTAATCTTTTATCCTGAATATTTGCTGAATTCATTTATTCTCCTACTAATTTTTTTGTTTATTATTTGGGATTTCATATATAAAGAATTATGTCATCTACAAATAGAGATTATTTTGCTTTTTACTTTCCAGTTTAGATGGCTAATATTTCTTTTTCTTACTTACCAGCAAAATATTAAATAGCTATGGTGAAAATGGGCATCCTTTTCTTGTTCCTGATCTTAGGGGAACATTTTCAGGCTTTTACCATTGAGTATAATGTTAGTTGTGGTTTTTCCATAGATGTCCTTAATCACATTGATAACTTTCCCTTCTATTCCTAGTTTTCTGAGTGTTTTTATCATGAAAGGGTATTGGATTTTGTCAAATGCCTTCAATGCATCAACTGAGATGATCATGTGGATTTTTTCCTTCATTCTATAACATGGTATATTGCATTGATTGATTTTCTATCTTAAATCATCCTCACATTCCTGGGATAAATTCAACTTGATCACAGTATAAGATTCTTTTAATATGCTGTTGAATTCAGTTTGATAGTATTTTGTTGAGGATTTTTACATCTACATTCATAAGTAAAATTGGTCTGTATTTTTCTTTTCTATTTATGTGTTTTCTGATTTTGGTATGATGGTAATGCTTGTCTCTTAGATTGAGTTAGTGAGTGATCCCTCTCTTCAATTTTTTGGATTAATTTGAGAATGTTTGTTGTTAATTCTTCTTTGAATGTTTGGTAGATTCACCAATGAAATCATCTATTTGGTCTTGGAATTTTCTTTGTTGGAAGAGTTTTGATTATTGATTCAATCCGCTCACTTGTATTAGGTCTGTTAGATCTATTTCTTCTTGAGTTAATTTATGTAAATTATGTGATTCTAGGAAATTTTCCATTTCATCTTGATTATCTGAGTTTTTGACATGCAATAGTTTATATCATTCTTTATAATCCTCTTAATTTATGCAAGATCAGTAGTAATGTCCCATCTTTCATTTCCAATTTCATTTATTTTCATCTTCTCTTTTTTTTTTGTTAACCCAGCTAAAATTTATCAATGTTATTGATCTTTCAAAGAACCAGCCTTTGGTTTTGGTAATATTGTAAGTCTATATTTCATTTTTACCTCATCTAATATTTGTTATTTCCTTTCTTCTGCTAACTTTAGATTTAGTATGCTCTTCTCTTTCTATTTTCTCAAAATGTTAATTTAGCTTATTGCTTTAATATCTTTCAGCTTTCTTAACATAGGCATTTAGAGCTATAAATTTCCCTCTAAGCACTACCTTTGCTGCATTTCATTAATTTGAGTATGCTGTGTTTTCATTTACATTTGTCTCTAAGAATTTTCTGATTTCCCTAGTGATTTATTATTTGATTCAAAAGTCATTTAAGAGTATGCTGTTCAATTTCAACATATTTGTGCAATTTCCAGTTCTCCTTCTGTTCTTGATTTCTAGCTTCATTTCATTGTGTTTGGAGAAGAAGTTTTGTATTATTTCAATCTTTTAAAATTCATTGAGATTTGTTTAGTGACCTCACATATGATCTATCCTAAAGAATGATCCATGCGTACTTCTTGTGTTGTTTGGTGGAGTGTTCCATATATATCTTTTAGGTCTGGTTGGTTTATAGTGTTTCAAGTCATCTATTTACTTATTGATCATCTGTCTAGATATTCTATGCATTATTGAAAATGGTATATTGGATTCTTCAGCTGTTACTATGGAACTGTCTATTTCTCCCTTCAGTTCTCTCATTGTTTGCTCCATGTATTTTGGGGCTCTGTTGTGAGTTGCTTATATGCTTATAATTGTTATAACTTCTTGATAAATTGACCCTTTTGTCCTTCTTTGTTTCATAACAGTTTTTGACTTCAACTCTATTTTGGCTGATGTTTGTATAGGTACCCCTGCTCTCTTTTAGTTAATATTTACTGGGAATATTTTTTTCATCTTTTCACTTTCAACCTATTTATGCCTTAGGTTCTAAGATGAGTCTCTTGGAAACAGTATATATTTATAACATGCTTTTTCATCCATTCTGCCAATCTCTGTCTTTGGAGAGTTTAATCCATTTACATTCAGAGCAATTACTGATAAGGCAGGGTTTACTTTTGCCATTTTCCCATCTTCTCTGGTATGCTTTATACCTTTTTAACCATCGTATCCTCCATGGCTGACTTCTTTTTTATATAGCAAAACATTATTTTTAGTGAAGCAGTTCTTTTTTCTTTCTGCTACTCATATTCAATAATGTCAATTATCCTATCTTCAAGTTTGCTGATTCTTTCTTTTGTCTGCTCAAATCTGCTGCTGGTATCCTCTAATGAAATTTTTATTTCAGTTTTACTTTTCATCTCCAGAATTTCCATTTGGTTCCTTTTAAACATTTCTAATACCTCTCTTTGTTCATGAATCATTTTCCAGATTCACTTTAGTTCATTGTCCATGTTTTCCTTTAGCTCATTCAACTTATTTAGGAGAGTTAACTTAATGTCTTTGATTAGTGATTTCAATGCCTTAGTTTCCTCAGGGTTAGGTTTTGTCACTTTATTTTGTTTCTTTCAATGGACCATCTCTTCCTGTATATTTGTATGCCTTTTTATTTTTTGTTAAAGTCTGGGCATTTGAGTATTTTGGTGTGTTAACTCTAGAAATCGCCTCCTTCCCCCAAAGTTTTAGTTTTTTTTCCTGATTCTGCATTTTATTGATTGCATTTTACCCTCAACTATTCTCCAGAGTTCTTGGAAAGTTGGCTTTGACAATTCCTGCTTGTTTATTGATGTTTCTCTCTCTCTCAGAAATTTTGTAGTTTTAGCTTACACATTTAAGCTTGTGATACATCTTGCAATAACTTTTTGTGCAGTTATAACGTAATGTGTGAGGCTTATTTTTTGCCATTGAGATATTTACTTTTTCTATAGAATTTATTGAAAAGTCATTCTATTCTGCATTGAATTACCTTGTCATCTTTATCTAAAGTTAACTGAGCAAATCCATGTGGATCTAAATCTAAAGACAGTATTCTACTTATTATTCTATGTTTTTCTAATCTTAATCCAGTTTATATTGTCATATACTGTAATTACTGTAGCTTTATAGTAAATCCTGAAAACATGTTTTTTAGGTCAAACAATTTTATTTTCCTTTCTCAGCATTATATTGGTCATTCTAGGTATTTTGCTTTTGTATATAAACTTTAGAATCAACTTGCCAAATCCTACATATGCACAATAAAATTTACATTATAATCTATATAAATTTAAAGGAACAATGCTATTGTTATTAGGAATAATTTTGTATCTTTATCCTAAAAGATTTAATTATAATTATCAATATTTGATTCTTAATATAAATCATGCCAATTTTCTGTGACATCCATACACCATTTACTAAACTTCAAAAAGTCATTCTGAGGTCACTGAATCCTAAGTTTTACCAAAATGAAAAATAAGGCTTTCATAGTTTCTTAGTAAATGAGATAGGATTATTTTTCCCCTGAATCTTGGCAACTACCTTAGCACCAGTTTTCTCCATGGGCCTCAGGACTTGATCTTTTAAAACTAATCTTCCTACTGCAGATTACAGTTTAAATTAGGTTGACAAAGTATGAATTTTCCTTCTGGCATCTCTAGCTATTTCTTTGATATTAAAATTATGTTTTCCATTTGGTTTCTTCAGGGATCTGCCCTGAAAGGAACATATTATTGAGAATATCCAATAAAGCATCTGTGATTTTTTACTCAAACTAATTTTATTCTACTAGGAAGATAATAAACTTTACAACTGAGTACAACTTAGAAACCAATAACTGACCCTCTGGCATTTAAATTTTATCTTAAACAGTAAATTAAGTTGTTGTCATTAATGTAAGTTCCATGTAAGACAGGATTTTTGTTTGTGTTGTCTTTTCCTGTATACCAAGTACTTAGTTCAATGTCTGCCACCTATAAGTCACTTGATAAATATTTTTGGGATAAATGAATGAATCATGTCTCCCACTCATTTTTAATGTTTTTTATTTTGATAATTTTATGTGTAAGTATTCTCACCAAAAGAGAAGTTATTTAAAACTGTTATGGGACTTTTATGCTTAATAGTTAGTATGGAAAAAATTGTTTGATTGGCATCAAATCCATTTACCTTTCCTCCCGTGCTCCTAGCTTTCTTGCAGTTAAATGAGGACATGTGACTCAGTTTCTGGTCAATGAAATGGAGGTAGAACTAATGAATGCCACTTCCATGCCTGACCATGTATTATTATTATGATCTCTTTCTGCCCTGTATGCTGGGTGCATATAAATGCCCGGTATGACTGTGGAAACCACATGTTGAAGGTAGAGTTGACTGCATTATTAGCCTGGGTCTCTGAACTGCTTCATGGAGTAGCCAGTCTGCCCTCTCTGACCACCTCTACTTAGGCTTTATTGAGTGGAAAATAAACATTGTGTATTGTGCTACACTAAGGAAATTTGGAAGTGTTCATTGTAACAGCAGTTAACATCACCTTAATTAATACAAAAGTGGTATCTCGAAGTGGGTTGCTGCAATGACAAATGATTAAATATCTAACACGGACTTGCTCATTTGGTGTCAGGAAATTATAAAAGTTATGTAAAAAGGTAAATGATAGAAAGTCCTATTATGCATTGGCAAATGTGTTTGAAATGTATGGGCAGGCCAATCACATGCCTAGCAAATTACAATTCTCTGAGAACAGGCAGACACAGAATATTAGTAAAGTATTTGGGTTGATATTAGCTGAGTTTAACAAAGAATATAAAGAAAAAGATGGTCTTGGGTTAAAATTGGCTGGTGCAGTCAGAAAGAACTTGAATATAGAAATTCCAGAAAGAAAGGGCTTCAAAGTGTTGCAAAATTCTCAACTAGCAGGAAATAAAATTATTCAAAGGGCTTTGAGTGACAAAGATCTTCCCACCCAAGCTTGACGTTCTCAGGATAACTACCATGACTTTGAAGAGAATGGGATAAGGCAAGGTGGCAAAAAAATTAAGTCTGAGAATTATTTTTAGGGGAAAAAAATCCCACAAATTATTAGCTGTGACTATTGGCAAATGACACTGATCAAAAGTATACATAGGGGGCAGATGTGGCTCAAATGGTTGGGCATCCATCTCCCATATGGAGGGACCTGGGTTCTATCCCTGGGAACTCCCAGTAAAAAAAAAAAAGTACACATGTCATAAGCCTTCAAGCAATCAAGGAAATGAGACAGAATTTTTAATGGCTTTAAGCAGTCAGGTTCTAACACAATTTTAGACTGTCAGATTCACAAGTAGGAATGAGACCATGAAAACCCTACAGTTTACAAGCAGTAAAATCGCCTGAACCAACTACAGATGCAGCCATGATGCCAAGGATACAAAGAACCTCCAAGAAAGTGGATCCAGGGACCACAGACCTGGGATCCTCTTCTTTCCGAGGGCAGAAGCAGTCATTTGATGAACACAGGAGCATATCTGGATGTGAGGGAGAGGATGTGCATTGTATAGAAATCCCATTCCTGGGCTCCTCAGGAGATGGAGCTTAAGGCTTTATCCTTGGGAAGAAGGTGGCTGTGTTTTACCAGAAATGTGTTGATCAGAAGTGGAACAAAACAGGTATTTGGTGACCAGAAGGAATGTCTATGGCAGGTAAAAAAAAAAGTCCATGGAAGTCAGGCTAGTTGTCGAACAAACTCTTTCTTCCCAGGCACACAGCTAGAATTCATTTCCATTTCCTCATTTGCAGTTAGGTGTGTCCATATGATTAAATTCTGACCTGTCCTATGCCTGGATAATAAAAGCCACTTGCATGAATTTCTTCTCTCTCTTTTCATCCGCTTAAGGATAACTTTGAAAGACACCCAAGGAATGTTGTTAGAGTCAATCAACCTATGTTATTGAATTGCTTGGGGAATATCTCCTGCCCATGCCAGTTCATCTTATTTGAGTAAGAAATAACTTTTGTTTTGTTAAGTCACTGAGATTTGAGGGACATTAGAGCAGGTAGTACTACTTTAATGAAAACAAACATTTTTCTTAATATTTTGTTTAGGTTGGGTTTTCTGAGAAGTAGAAACTAAGAAAAGAATTTGAATGCAAATAGTTTACATGGGAGTTTATCCTAGAATGACCTGGGGCGGGGGAAGGTGAGACAATTCTGCTTGCATTAATAGAGTTACTACTCTTATCAACCAGGGCTGAACAGTGTGAAAATGCATTTTAGAGGTTTCACCAAATGGACAAGAAAGCTGTGTCATTGGATGAGGCCTTCCAGAGACAGCATCCCATTAGCACTTTCACCCTGCCTACACTTGTCCCAAGTGTGCTCCTGTCACACAAGAACACTCGCTGGCTGAGAGATGTAGGTCCTTGTAGTAGGCATTAGCAGGTTAGGAAATGGGCGAGGCACTGGCAGAGTCAATTAGAGTACCCGTCCCCTCACCATTTAGGACTGCTTGTGAACTACATGAAATTCCATCTCTCTCTTGAAACTGATTTTCAAGGTAATGGCTTCTCACAATTACCAAGACTTGTGCCAATTGGGCCCCGAGTCTCAACAGAGTTGCAACACCTACTCTCCAGTTCATTGGACTCACCCAGGACAACCAACAAGGAGATGATGATGGACAATGCCCATCCCAAGGAACAGAGAGAGTCTGCAACTGCAAGCAAGATAGCATCATCTGCCACATGGGATCTAAGCCCTCTCTCAATTAGAGGCAGTAGGCATCACCATTCCAGAATCCTCAGAATTGGGGAATGAATGATGGACTAAGGTAGACTTACTGTTATTCTACTATAGACTTATTGTGATTCTAGCAATGGAAGAACTTTTATCATTGATGTGGAGGCAGTGGCCACCAGAGGCTCTGAGGGGAGGGAAAAGGAAAAACAGGTGTAATATGGAGGCATTTTCAGGACATTGGAATTGTCCTGAATGACACTGCAATGACAGATACAAGCCATTATATATCTTGTCATAACTTACAAAATTGTGCAGGAAAGAGTTTTAACTATGATGTAAACTGTAATGCATACTTAGTGGCAATGCTCCAATATGTGTTCATCAATTGTAACAAATGTTCCACACTAATGAAGGATGCTGTTAATGTGGGGAAGTGTGGGAAGGGTAAGGAATGGGACATATGGGAATCCCCTACATTTTTTTATGTATCCTTTATGTCATCTAAGTATAGAAAGAGAGAGAGAGTGAGAGAGAGAGAGAGAGAGAGAGAAAGGGAGGAAAGGAGGAAGGAAGGAAGGAAGGAAGGAAGGAAGGAAGGAAGGAAGGAAGGAAGGAAGGAAGGAAGGAAGGGAGGAAAGAAGGAAGGTTGGTTAGTGGAACTAGCAGTATTCTCCACTGCTGCATTTGATCCTGAAGCTGTAGCTGAAATCCCTCATCTCCTTCTTCCACACCCATTCTAGATTCTGGTGACACTCATCTAGCAGGTTTGCTAGTCTAACTTGCACACACGAGTGAGCCAAACTCTGTCCAGGATGGGGCACAGTTTCTGATTACCATGCTTGTAGCATTGCTGCTTCAGGTGCTTTCCAGGCAGAAAATTAGCAAGAGACATCCAGTAAATAATTAGAGTTCCAAAATGCCCAACACCCTCCTTATATAAGGCACCTCTCTCTATTCAGGACAGTACAAGTGAATTACACTTGCTACTAAATTAGCTCCTTTCTTTTCTTCCTGGTCTACCAGGATGAGTAGGTCAAAGTAACCAAGTAACAATGGAGTTCCTACCTGGCATAAATGTCCCACTCCTGGCGAACAAGTCCTCTAAGTTGTCAGAGCCTAAAGGTGTTGGGGCAGGAAACAATTTCCTGAAGTGAACCACTGGATGTTATGGTGGAAGGGGCTACATCTACTTCTACCCTTTGATTTCTGGCCCATGTATTTAGTTAATGGGGACAAAGCACCACAAGGTGGCTATTCATTCAAAATATAAAAATGCCTCATCTTTGAGGACAAAGCACAAACCTTGAAAGGTGTCGTCCCCAATCTGGCACCTTAGTTCTGTTTTTAAGAGATCAACCCAATATTTATACAGACAAACAGGTTCTGGTTGATATTTTATGTGAACGGGTCCCGCTGTCACCTGCCCATTGTTGCACCTCTTCAGCCATAAAGTAGCTCCATTAGGTGAAGACGATGTTGTGTGGGAGCCACATGCTCATAAATGAGATGCACTATAAGCCTTTAGATAGTGGTACTTCCCCCAGTACAGGCTTGGAAACTTTCCATAGGTGAAATATAGATCAATTTCAACAAGGAAAAATTGCTGCTGTAGATATCAAAAATATTTCCACCAAGAAGAAAATACATGCTTAAAATAACAAGACAGATTGCATATTGGAAATATTTCCTTCATTTGTCCATGAACATTTCTTAATTAAAATCAGCTGATAAAGGATCAACATGATCTCTAATATGTATGCTCAGATTAATGAAAACAGCAAAACATTTCACTGATTAATTAATTGCTGCATGAAATTATCATAACTGTAACAAGCAATTTTAAGCATCCTAACAGATAAAAAGTAGAAAAGATGTGTTGATTTTCACTTTATTGAGAATGAAAAATAAATATTTCAGAAAAAACACACATGTGATCATTAATTACAAAACAAATATTCACTGAGGGTTAAAGAAAAATGTTACCCTGTATAAACACCCAAAGCTTTTCTATATGAGTACTCTTGAAAATGATTCTCTCTCTGAGGTATAGTGCACAACTTCTTAAAATTATCTCACAAAAGTTTTATATTCATTTGTTCAGAATATTTTTGTAAAAATACTCACAAACATGTATTTTTGATGAAGCACAAATTATGGGAAATTATTATTCAATGAACATAGGTTGGGAAATATTAGTCCAACATAAAGCATAGTAACTGGTAATAAAAAGTGTAGGCTTTATTTGCTCTTTATTTGTACTTCATTTAGTTTCCTAAATAGTATGTGGCTATAATAATATCAAGTCTATTTAAGGAATCTAGTCTTTAAAATGATAAAATAATACCTGGGAAAAAATTGAATAGAATTAAAAATACCCTACTCCCAATTATTATTTTTAATGAAGAAAGCTTTTACTGGCGGTGTATTTTTTTCCTTAAAAAAATGATCACTGGTGTGTTTCCCAAGTGCCTAGACATCCTCACACATGGGTAGGCCCTGTCTCTTGGCCTGAGAAAATGTCTTTGGGCCAGACCTCAGCTTCCATGGTTCTGCCCTTGAAGTGATTTTTCCTTCAATTTGTCCCTTTTGTGTCGCTTTTAGTCCAGGAAGCAGTGGTTCCATTCATGCAGATCTTGCCCAAAAAATGAGCTGGTTTTGCTTGCAGTACATAGGGGTCCAAACCATCAGACAAAAGAACTTTCCATAGATCCTTCCTGGATAGCTGTATTTCCAATCCTGACTTTCACTGAAATGGCTAATTGGATCCATATTCCTTTATACCCTCAAGTGGAGCACTATTTTCTGCGAAAAATCCCTTTCTAGAAACTCAGAATTTCCTAACCTTCACTTCTGCTTTCTTTGTGCCCAGGAATTCTGTTCTCAGCTTACCCCTTTCCTCTCACATGTTACTATAAGCTGCAAGGAGGAAGCAGGCTGCACTTTCCACATTTAGCTTGGAAATCTCCTCAGCTAAATATCCAAGTTCATCACTCTCAAATTCTGCCTTCCATCTGACATCAGAACTCAAGTTCGCCAAGTTCTCTGCCACTTTAAAACAAGAATTGCCTTTCCTCCTGTTCCCAGTAACACAGTCATCATTTTCTTCTAAGGCTTCATCAGAAGTACCTTTAACATTCATATTTCTACCAACAGTTTCTTTAAAGCAATCTAAACCTTTTCTATGAAACACCTCACAATTCGTCCAGCCCTTACCCATTAGCCAATTCCAAAGCCATCTCCAGTGTTTTCAATAGCATCACCTTACTCTCCTGGTACCAAACTCTGTTTAAGTTTCCCAGGCTTCTTAAAGCAAATACCATGAAATGGGTTGGCTAAAACAATGGAAATTTATTAGCTTGCAGTTTTGAGGCTTGGGGAAAATGTCCAAACAAGGCTTCATCAGGGTGATGCTTTCTTCCTGGAGACTGGCTGCTGGTGACCCTTGGTGCCTCTGTCACATGGCAAGGCACATGGCGGCATCTCCTGGTCTCTACTTTCTCTTTTGTGTTTTGTTGATATCAGCTTCTTGCTTCCATGGCTTTTTCTCTCTATCTGTCTGAATTTTATCTTCTTATAAAGGACTCAGTAATAAGATTAAGCCCCATCCTGATTGAGGTGTGCCACACCTTAACTGAAGTAGCCTCATCAAAAGGTCCTACTTGCAATGGGTTTACACCCACAGCAATGGATTAGATTCAAGAACCTGTTGTTCTAGGGGACATAGAACTTCAGCCACCATAAAAGTTGTTTATTCATCTTTAAAAGTTATTGCAATTAACACATTTTATACACACACAAAGATGGTCACCCCCACATATATCTTACATTTGGAATTCTTTACATGCTTTCTTCCAACAGCACTTTTCATTTTGTAAGGCCATTGAAGATGATTTGTTGGAAATACTCAAAAGAGACCCAGGACTTCTTACATAAATGATATTTCATTAGCAGATCAGGTCTTTATAGATTTTTCTGTGAGCCAGAAGTAAAGCTTTTGGGCTTATTACTTTGGGAGAGATTTAACCAAAATTGTCAATCTTCTTCCAGAGATGAGTGGTGAATGATAGAGGTGATTTAATTCTAAATATCACCAAAATAAAAATGCATTCTTTTATATTTAGAAATAAATGAATCCCTAGGTGAAGGAGAACATTTGTTACTAGAGAAAAAGACAACAGAACTAAAGATTTTTCTCTTGTTCAATGAGAAGATAATTCATTCATACTACATCCTTTACAAATAATCTATGGGCTACATTTATTTTAGAAATATGATTATGAAAAAACACAAAATTGATTTAATAGAGTTAAATCATGTGAATGAATGACTCGCATCTACAACAAAGAATGTAGGCATTCATTCTAGCTACTCTTAAGACTTTTTTTTTTTTTAACTTAGAGCTCCTATGAGAAATGGTAATTTTTACTGCCTTCACTAGATAGACCTGATTTGCTTACCAGAATCCTTGACCTCTCTGCACCATGTGATTTGCTTTGGAGGGTGGAAGATTAATGGGTGGACCCAAGCTGGGATTTGATGTGTGCTTGTGCAGTTGGGATTGCCCTTTGAGCCTTTGCCATCGCTGTGAGGTCTGTCTTGGAAAGCTGCTGCCCTTCAACCTGTGGCTCAGACCAAGACATGGAGCAGAACCAAGGTGGCCAGTCTGTAGCTGCCCATCAAAGCTCAGCCAAGATCAGCCAACTTCTGGCTGACCCTCAGCAAGTGAATGCAGCTGAGACCATCCAAGAGTACCAGCAGATCTGTAGATTCCTGAGAAAAAAATTCTTGTAATTGTAGGCAGCTGAGTTTTCTGGCCATATGTTTTGAAGCAGTCACTATCAGTTACAGTCTGGAATAAAGGTTTTGAATATTTTTGTTTTCTATGTGCATAGCAATTCCATCATTATGTACAGCCTAGTTTTTCTTCATTTTAGGAAAACATTCCTCTATTATTTCCTTGATTCTTGTCTGTACTCCATTACTTCTGCTCTCTTCATAAAGAAACTTAAATGAATTTTTTTTTTTTTTTTATTCTCTATCTTTCTTTGTATCTGTTCTTTGATCACTGGTCACATTTTAATCTGCATTCTGAGGGGATTTCTTATACATTTCATCCATATCACTGATTCAATTTTCCTATGGTCCAGTCTGTCCTCTACTATTTCTTATAGAGTTTTAAAGCTCAATCATATATTTTTTCTTTTTTAAACTATCTATGTATGCTTTTCTTTTCCCAATACGTTCTATTTTGATCTCTGTATTTCAGTCCATTGCAACATCATTCCAACTTTTGCAGCTTATTTCTCATTTTTATATCCCTTAATTTTGACAGAGGACACTAATTATTTCTAAATTATTCTTCTGTTTTCCAAAATAATTTGTTGGTGGTGCCTCTTCTCCTCTTCTGATCTAATGATTGTTGTTGGATTCCTCTTTTGTGGATCATAAGCTGAGGTGCTTTGACATTCAGCCTCTTAGTCAAATGCAGATCTGTTATCACAGGAAGTAATATCCTAGTTTCAATTACGCTATTAGTTCTGGCTCATGGTTTCTCTTTGTGTCCCAAAATATAGAGCATATAGTTAAAGTGTAGGGAAACCCAGGTTTCACTATAGGATTTCTCAAGACTAGTCTAGTAAAAAAAAAAAAACATTTAAAAATTTCATCCTTAAAATTTGTTTTTCTCTCTCAGTTACAAATGTTTTATAATTTTGAAATATAGTTATTTAACAAATATTGTTTTTATATAAATGAATGAATCAGTGTATCAATGAGGTTCCATTTGACTTATGAAAGTAATTTTTATTTCTTAAGTTTCTTTGATTCTTTCGCAGTCATTTCTATCAGGAAAACTGTGTTAAGTATTTCCCAAGCACCCATTATTGGTCTGGAGATTCGTTGAGAACAGGCTGTTTATCCATATGTCACTTATAATATTTGCTTATTTCTTTTCACTGCTAAGCTGGTAACAAATGTATGTTTAACTGAATGGAACATATTATGCATTAAGCAGTTTTACCAGAAATCCCTTCAGATCAAGTCTTCCAACCCCAAATCAAGTTTATGTTTTAGTTGTGTTATATATTCCTCTTTGAAATGAAATATAATTTTAAAAATAATAAACTGAAAGCTTGGCCAGGAGCAAAATGGAGATATCTTCTGTTTCCCCCTTTGTATCAGCTCCTAAGTCTTCTCCATCCTGCTTGGTATCCCAGGGGGCTGACCCGGAATGAAAAAGAGTGGAAATGGGGGACAAGGAGTCTGAGGAGAGCTACGTGAATGGACCTTTTAGAATGGCCACAGGTTGTGAGGATATTTATGATGTCTCAAATTAACTGACTGGAGATGAGGAAACCCAGATAAAGAGTTTAATTCACTGCTCAAAGCCACGCAAATGGAATGCATATGGAAAAAATATCTTTTGTGCATGCGGAAGAAATACTTTTAACTTTTGACTTGACACTGAAATGACTATACACTCTCCCAAGAGTAAAACAAATTGCAGACAATTGGAAATACATATTTAGAATGTTTAAAGGAGAAGTCATGGTAGATATTTATATCCAGTGGTTCAGTCTAAGGAGAGTGGGGGCATTTGTGTCAGGGACCTTGAGGAAGGAAACAGCAGAATTTGATGCAAGCTGGCCAGATGTCAGTGACCTGGGGTCACACATTAGAGTGAAATTCACTCAAGAGCCACGTCATGAACAAGCAAAGCAGGCGGAGAAGAGGCCAAGGGCACCAGGGGCAGAGGACAAGGAGATGTGAGCAAACCAGTTTAATTCCAGAGAATCAGCTTTGCTACCCCAGGGATCCCTTGAAAGGGAATGGAATGAAGCTTTTCATCCATACCACTTATCTTAAACGCTGAACCTTGTTTTTTATACATATCAAATACTGTGGAAAACTCCGAAAGAAGGAATATTGAAAAGACACCACCAGATCCTATTAATCGTAAAATATTTGGGAAGATTACTTGTGCACTCTTCTGCAGTGGAGGGGAGCAAAAGTTAGCTGTTTGTGGATTGAAGGTGGATGCTACAAATTACCACTCTAATAATCTCCATGGCCTCTCTTTATCATTCGTCTGTACATTAGACTGAGATAAGGAATACATCTAATGCAACCTTATCATTCAATACTGTGTATCATTCTAGGAATGCTACTTACTGAATGGAAATAAGAGTAGAGTAAGGCGTATAAACTCTACTTTCCATCTCTTTTCCATTAAAGAAAATGGTAGAGTCAGTGTCACCACTGAGGAAGATGCAGGATCTGTGCCCTTAAATTGTTAAAAACTGATATTGAAATATATTTAAAATGGGCTAAAGGTACATTTCCTAGTGAGAAAGACAGGCTGCATCTGATTTTGTCTACCTTTCAGAAAATGGGAAATTGGTGATAATTCTTTAAAATATAATTCATTTAAAATATAGCAAAAATAGCAAAAATAATTGAGGTAAACCATTTTTACTGACAGCTTTTGAAATGTATATGTTAGAATAAAACTGATTCTGTTTAAAACTCAGGAATCAATAAATCCAATAAGAGATTATTGAGGGAATTCAAAAGAAAAAAGTAATCATTCAATTATAAATTATGTCAATAATGGTATATAATAATTATATTGAATGTACTTACTAACAATTTACTACCTTGAACACAGGACTCTGACTATTATTGTATTGTTTTACTATTTAATAAAGAGATTTATTTCTATAGAGTTTGTTCTTTGGAGCATTTAATTGATGGGAACTATTTAGCCATCTCAAAGCAATTTCTTGTAGTTTCCTAGACTGAATTTTATGAATATTATAAGATTTATAAATTATCTTTCCTTCAAAACCCTCAGATTAACAATTGAAAGTTAAAAACAAAGATGGAATAGAAAATAATCCATTGAAGAATTAAGTCCTATAAAAATTCAGAAATAATTGAAAGTGGAGGTACCAATAAAATATTTTTAAAATTACATGTATGCCTCAGGAAGCAGTGAGTAACCTCCCCTAGCCCCCACAGCTAGGAATTATCAACAGTGGAGCTTTTGGACCTGCTATTTTCCACTGTGGATGCTTTCTCCTTTGGCAATACTGTTTCTGTATTCTCTCTCAACCCATCTTGCTTGCCTCTCCATTAACAGCCTATGTTTAGGTACCCAAATTGCAGGCATTTGCTTTTTTTTTTTTTTTTTTTTTTACTTTATTTTTACTTTTTTTTAACTTTATTTAGTACATTTAATAATTGAAAATATAAATAATTAAAAAAACAATTAAAAAGTAAACACAGATGAATAAATATATACATTTCTAAATTAAATGTACTGGATACATATAAATTTTTTTTGAATCAAACAATATGTTGCACAATATATTTGGTTCATAGTAATGCATTCATAAAGTATTTGTCCTTTTGTGTCTGGCTTGCTTCACTCAACATAATGTCCTCCAGGTTCATCCATGTTGCCATATGCTTTATGACTTCATTTCTTCTTACAGCTGCATAATATTCCATCGTGTGAATATTCCACAGTTTGTTTATCCATTCATCTGTTGATGGACACCTGGGTTGTTTCCAACTTTTGGCAATGGTGAATAATGTAGCTATGAACATCGGTGTGCAGATGTCTGTTTGTGTCACTGCTCTCAGTTCTTCTGGGTATATACCCAGTAGTGGTATTGCAGGGTCACGTGGCAAGTCTATATTCAACTTCTTTAGGAACAAGCATTTACCTTTTCATGCAACAAATATTTGAGTGCATTTTTTCTATTCCAGGCTTGTCCAGGAAATAAAATAAGCATGTTTCCTGAATTTGTAGATATTGCAATTTAGCCAGGAAGATAAATAAATTTTATAGAGACACTTCCAGACAATATATGTATAAATTCTAGAATTACAAGCTCTGACAAGTGCTGTGGATGGAATGACCAGCCCCATGTGATAGTTATACAGAGAGCTTTATTTATATCAGAGATATAGGAAGCTTTATTTTTACTTATATTGGGTGGCCAGGGAAGGAAGGAGGTAGCTTCAGGGCTAGAGAAGGATGGTCATCAGAGCTATCTTTTGTTTCCATGCTGGCATCTTTCTCTATTGTGGTTAACAGATTTTTGCCATGTAGTGGTAGGAAGCTATTGCAACCTGGGATGAAAATCCTATCACAGTGGGTCCTGGGACCAAAGGGTAAAGATAGATTCCCTTAGAAGTTAATTTGGGGCCATCTCAGGAAAGAACTTTGATGGACAAGACTGAGGCCATATGATTATAAATTTGACTAAAATCTTAAAAATAGAGAAAGAAATGTAAAAAAGTAGAAAAATAGAAACTTAAAACCAGAAAATATGGGTGCCTATTGAACAGATTAGTAGTTAGGAAGAACTATCTAAGTCTAACAGCAATGGAACAAAAATCACAAAGAAATTAACAATAAAAGACCAGGAACAGGGAAGCGGCTGTGGCTCAATCAGTAGGGCTCCCGTTTACCATATGGGAGGCCCTGGCTTTGGTTCCCGGGGCCTCCTGGTGAAGGCAAGCCCGCCCGCACGGCATGGTTAGCTGACCCAGGGAGCACAAGCAGCAAGGGGGGCATAAATGAATAAATAAATAAAATCTTAAAAAAAAAAAAAAAAAAGACCAGGAACAAAATTAAATACAATTGCTACATTGAGAAATATAGAAAAGGGGATGAAGAATACTCATAGATGTTAAGAAGAAAAACATTAATAATCCACAGTAAAATGAATAAATAGACAATGAGCATATGGAAAATTGGGGACAAATACACAATCAGGATCATGAAAATAAAAAATAGATTGACGTTTTAACTAAGATGGTCTGGTATTGGCTTGAGAATACATGTCCAGAACAATGGAAAGGAATAAAGTTCCAAAACAGATCCATACATAGATAGCCGATTGACTTTCAACACAGGTGCCAAGTTAATTCAGTGGTAAAAGGATGGCCTTTCCAACAAATGGTGCTGGAACAACTCAAAGTTCATAGGGAAAAATAAATCTTCGTCTTTTTCTCATACTATATATAATTAATTTAGAGTTAATCAAAACCTAAAATAAGAGCTGAAATCACAAAAATTTTATAGGAACGCATAAGAGAAAATCATTGTCGTGATTAGGACAAGGTTTTTTAAAGTAGGACCCAAAAAGTATGGAACATAAAAAATTTAAAAAAAAAAGAAAGCTTGAACTTTATCAAAATAGTCTTCTGTTCTTAAACTGACCCATTCCTGTGCCTATTGTATATGGGACCTTTTGGTTAGATTCAGTTAAAGGACCTTTTGATTAGATCACTTCTGATTAGATCACCTCTGTTAAGGGCCTTTGATTAGGTTGTGGGACCCAGAGTATATCCTAATCCTTTTACTGGAGTGTTATATAAACTGAGGACTGAAAGCAGAGACAAACAGGAAGAGAGATGTAAGCTTTTACCCTGCTACGTGAAAGAGGACTCTAGCTGCAGAAAGACAGAGAACCCTAAAAGGCTGAGTGAGGCTGGAGGCTGGAAACAGAGGAGCAGCTAGAAGCTGAAGAGACTAGGCCTGGGGATAGATGAGCCATAGGCCTGAGGACCCACAGCTGAGCTCAGGGAGAGGATGAGCCCAGAGGAGAAGGCAGATACTGGAGCCATTTTGCCTTGCCACGTGGCAGAAGTCCAGAATTGCCAGAAGCTGATCTTTGGTGAGACAGCATCTCTGATGATGCCTTGATTTGGACATTTTCACAGCCTCAGAACTGTAAGTTTTCATGCTAATAAATTCCCATTATAAAAGCCAAACCATTTCTGGTGTTTTGGCATTGGCAGCCTTTAGCAAACTAAGACAGAGTCCACACCCTGCCCTGCTTGCCATGGTTGTATTTGATGAGTGGAGGAGAGAGGTGATGCCTCACCTTTAATAGTTCAGACACTTCTACATGATTTTAATATTTTTCAGTTTGATGTAATAATTTTGTAATTAAGAGAAGGAAAAAAAGGCATCAACTCTAAGGTCAAATCCTGCTGGGAAGGGAAATAAGATTAAGTACTGATATTTTTTTTCTTTGTATGCACACTGTTTATTCCGTTTCCTCTATCTAAGTTCATAAAAGATTCTCTTTGAAGAAAGAAGGGCTTAGCCATCACCAGGTAACTGAAGTCCTTTTCTTCCAAGTTCTGACAGAAGGGCTGGTGCTGGAAGAGAGGCCTCTGTTTTTTATAAGATCTTAAGTTCCAAAAAGTGCTTCTGTGTAGAGTTATAGCATTTTGAGTTTTAGTGTTTGGGACTTTGTAATAAAGGAGTGTGATTTAGTGAGTGGTAGAAACAAGGGAAGAGATTCTCACCATCTCAGCACGGTGGCTTCAGCCCAGCAGTCACTGGCAGAAGAAGGAACACAAGTAACTCTAGACAATATTGCACTTGTGGCACTCTAAGCCATCTGCATTCTCCCATTTGTTTCTTTCCCTTTATGTTAACATCTTACTATCCAGGAATTACCTCTAGCTTCTATTGATTTAAAGCTTGGGGACTTTTGCAACTCTGAATGAGAAAACTATTGTTCTTGTTTTTTTTCCTCCAAAAAACGTCCATACATTTCACTTAATTTGTAAGTTTCTTCTATAGTTCAATGTCCATTGGCAAGGAAAGAAATTGAATGCATGGGCTCTACAAACCTCTAGAGCCACAGTAGTGGCTAACTTATCTTGTTGGATCACTTCTACCACTAGCCTGAGAAGGTATCAGTGAAATATCCCCACCACATTTTCCTTTTGGTGGTCATTGTTGGTTTTTTCCACTTAGCTTGTAAGATGATTTAGTTTGTTTATTAAATTATCTATCAGAGGCTACTGGGGAGTGATCAAGGACCCAAGAAAGATTCTTTCAGGGAACTTGTCTTTCTTCATTTTCTTGTTCAACAACTTCTGGGACTGAACTATACTTTAATTGTACGTTTTGGAGTTGATTGGAAATCATTTCCCCTGACGTAGGCCAGTGGGATTTTAATTCATTCCCTACTTTGGTATATGTCAACTCCTTTCATGAAGGGTTGATTTTGAGAAACACTCCCCAGATCCTGAGCCTTTCATTTGGGGTGGCAGCAGGTATTTCCACTTGTCCAGATGCCGTTGTTGTGGATTCCAGTCTGTAGCTCGGTCATTGCTCCTGGATTATTAATTCTAGGTTCTCCCCTGTAGTATGTAGGGCTGTAAATATGATATCTTAAGAGAATATGGACTTTGGAATATTGGAGTTTAAGTTGCTCATGACCATATAGAGGATCGAGTTCACGGAACTCTATCATTCATGACATCACCATTTTATTTACATGCTTACAGCTTTATTGTAGTAAAAGGACACGCATAAGAAGAAGCCAAAAGAGACCCCATTGAGTGAGGTCTGAAAGGGTCTCTCCCAAGCATCCAAGCTTCCATGTCCTCCCCACGTGGAGTGAAAACACATCAACCCCCACCCCTACCACCCAGCATGGAGATGTATTTTCTCAATGGTGGAAACTTCTCATGGCTTCTAAAGTCTCGAGTCTATGTGATGACTCATTATGTAGGCATGATTGAGAGAATCGATGTCCATGTGGTTGAGCTCAATGTGCAGCCCCTTCCCCTCCCAGAGGTCTGGGAGGTAGGACGATAGGACATGGCTCTAGGTTTCAATCTCCTGATCACCTGGTTAGGCCTTTCTGGTGTTGATTTGTTTTATTATTTTTTTTATTTAGCAACAAAATGTAGGTCATTGGTAACCATGACAATGACAAAGTTTAGTTATCAAAGGAAACTTTAATAATTGCTTGGCAGTTAAGTTTACTTTATTAAGTCAAACCTAGTTTAATACTGATTAAAATAATTCATAGGCAAGATTTTAAGGCAATGAATATAAGGCATGATTGTCACACAGAAGTTAGGCCCCTGTTAGACAGTACATACTAATATAAAAAGGAAATTTTCTGTCATGAAATTATATTTTAAATATTAACTGTATTTAGTATTTTATTATTATATTTAGTATTAATAGCCATCAGATATGAAAATATTTTATGAAACTTTGAGTTTAAATCTGTACTTGCATTCTTTTAGAAGTGTTAATTTTCAATATTTAATGGAAAATTAAACTTATATTTTCATGTTACAGATCGAAAACTATGATTCCATGAGTTTAATCATTAACTTAACCATCTGAATCATGTAGTGTTCAATTTTCTTATTTAAAAATCACATAATTAAATATTTGGAATGATCTCAATATAAAAGTGAACTCTATTTCCCTTAGTACTGTTAAATTACTAATATTTGGGCAGCACTTTGCAATTAGGCAACTCATTTGCTACTTTGTAAGACTAATCTTATTAGTGATTACTCTCTTTCCGGTATTTTTTTTTCCTCCTATAGGCAATTATTATTTATAAAA
Source organism: Tolypeutes matacus (assembly GCA_026826555.1). NCBI lineage: Eukaryota > Metazoa > Chordata > Mammalia > Cingulata > Chlamyphoridae > Tolypeutes > Tolypeutes matacus. Next base: position 15,910,061 of record JAKSZT010054281.1, read on the forward strand.
TTAATATAAAGGAAAGATAAAAACAGTTGGATTTAATGAACCGAAGGAAGAAGAAGGTGTGAGGTTCAGAGAGGAAGGATTCAGGGATTTCAGTGCAATCCACAGTGAGCACTTACATTACATAGCCAAATGTATCTCAATGTTTCCCACCAAGAGAAAGAATTTAGGGCGGAATGTAAATACCTGGTAAAAGTGCAGGTGTAAGGCAGGGCAGACAGCACAGCTTTATCAGCCTACGGCAGCAGTTCAGGGTTTGTCCCACTGTCCTTGAAAAAACACCTCTTCAGGTACCACCTGGAAGATGGTGGGTTTTGAACTGACAAATTGGCTTCAACAAAAATGAACTGAAAGTCATCTCTTTTTCTCCCAGTGGGTTTTCTATAAGAATCCCTGTGAAGGAAGTTTTCCTTTTATATATATTTTTTCAAAACAATAAAAAAATAAAACAGTGTGACAAGAGTAAACACTTTGTAACAAAAGCATACCAGTTAATTAGATATAAGAAATTTCTTTCAAACACAGATATATTTTTGAATTAGGGAAAAATAGTCCATTCTCATCAATGTTTTAAAGAACTGTTGTTGTATATCTATTGTGAATTGGTGCAGTCACAAAGATCGCTACTGCATACAAAAATTAGAATATGTACTGTGTATATAACTGGTATATATTATATATACCTTCACTGATTTGTCTTATTAAATTTTATTAGAGATTCCAAATCATAAAATTAAGTTCAGTGTGGAAGTGCCCACAGTATTTAATTGATGAAATTACAACTGAAATCTAAGTATCACAGCTATATTCATTAGGATTGACTATTTGTTGTCCTAAATTAATAATTATGGTCTACTTTCAGAGCAATCAACTGCTGTCTACTGGCCATAGTGACTCTTAGACATGATTTGTTTTGCTATGTTTTTAGACCCAGCCCAATGTTGTAGAAAGATATTTAAGGTAAGGACACAATATCAGGACCTTAATTTTAACTGCCATATACCTGCCATACTTCTCATATACGAAAAATGTATTTCTTCTATCAGCATTTGAGTTTCTGAACACTTCTTCAGAGGCAAAGGAAAGTGTTCATTAATCATCATCATCATCATCACTATGTACTTTTATCACTACTTTACATTTAAGGAAATTAAGTTACAGCAAATTTAAATAACTCACTGAAGTACACACAGATTCTAACCAGAGAAGCCTAAATTCAAATATTGGCAGTCCATCTCCATAGTTTATGCTCTTAAACACATGCTGAAACTCTCTCAAAGACTAAACTATGTTTCCAGTATCCGATGGAGATCCATCAGTGGGTCAACAAATAATTTCTAGTGTTTTTAAAGTAAAATACAATGAATTAGAATGAAATGAAATTAATCAAAGCAAATTTCATGTAGAAAGGATATATATTCTTTTCTTTCAGGGGTGTGTGTGAACAAAAAAATGGATTGTGATGTAAATATATTTCTATTCTGACTGCCTGTTAAAATAGTTGAAAGCCACTGGACTAGAATGTTTCCATAGAAACCATTATGAAGGCAACAGATTTTTAGATGCTACTGCTTGCTTCCCCACTCTGGTATTTGCACAGAGTGATAATAGCTCAATCCGTTCAACTCTTGGATTTTATATACTTCAGTAATTGTATCTCGTCTCACTGCTTAAATGCCATCTCTTAGCTGAGGACTCCCAAAGTTAGATCTCTTGACTTGTACATTAAAGAGCCCATTCAGCATCTTCGCTTGGATTTCTATTAGGCGCCCAAAGTTTGTCTGAAAGGGAGCCCCTGACCTTACCCCTACCTACCCTTTTTCTCCATTACTTTGCAGGAGAAGCATGTTATATTGGCACCTGCAGTTTGAACACAACTGCTGTGAAAGAGTGATGATCCCAATGAAATGGATAAAGTACAAATTCTCAGTGCATGTCATTTTATTACACGGAAATTAGTAAAACGTCAACATCCACATGCGAGTTTTCTGAGCATTGAGCAACTTCGTCGCTGTGATAGCCCACTAAGAACAAAGCATATAGAAGGTTCACGGGAAATTGTCGGGAAGATAGGACAGGCTGTAACTAGAGATGGTATTGTGCTGTGTGTGGAAACAAAAACAATAAAAAACCTTATCTTTTTAGCTCTAATGTTTAATTGTAAGCTAAGTAAATTTATAATAGGCATCTATTTTTACTACATTTTATTGAAAAATCAATCTAGCTAAAATAAATCTACTTACTACATAATTTATAGTTCTTATGCATAAGTAATATTCTATTCTAATATTCATTGCTGGCCAGGAAAATTATATTAGAAGAAAACATATTTATAATGATAAATAATAAGTTAATGTTAATGATAAAATTTTGTGTTTTTCTGATGCTAGATTTTTAAAGACTCTTTTGAGCAAAGATTCAGTTAATGTCTTTCTAAGAAATTTAATAATCGTTTAATTCATATCACAGGTTATCAGAAACCTCCTTGTTACCAAAATATTTCAGTGCCAAGCTTATTGGGAAAATAAATCCCATTTTTAACTTTTTTATGCATATAATTTGGGTTTGCTAAAGCCCTTAGCCTGTGGCCCTAACTGCATTAAAATACTTGTACTGTCTATCTTTATCTCTATAAACTGAAAAACACATATTAGAAATCTGCCCAGCGCCTCAGTGGTAGTTTTGCTCAGCCTGGGCTTGATGACTCTCAACAGCTTCACCCTATTCCCTTGTTCCAAACCTCCATCGTGCTTCTACATGGCTTTGAGCAGCATCCTCGGAATTGCTCTCCAGGTTTCTGCCCTTTCACTCCCTCCCACCCCGCAGCAGGGAATCCTGTTACAAAGTAATCCAGAACAATCCACTCCTCCGCTCAGACCCCCCAAAGCCTTTCCATCCCAGGAAGGCTGAAAGATTCCTTACGATGATCTGAAAGGCCTGTTCACCTCTCTAATTTTGTTTTATTCTACTGCTCCCTCCCCGCCATGCCCAACAATTTCTTTTCCATTCACCCTAGCCTCTGTGCCTTTCTTTCTTTCTTTTTTTTTTTTTTTTAATATTTCAGGAACTTTGCGCCTTCAGGACCTTGATACTTGTTCCCCTTCCTTCCACTCCATCCGTAACTCCCAAATCCATTCAAGGACCCAGGAGATGGGGCGGAGGGGCTGGGGGCAGGGGGCAACTTCAGCAATATGAAACCAGGAATCATAACTTCTAGATTCTAGCAGGAAAGCAGCACATCAGTTTTGTCTTCTGTAAAATGAGGGGCTCTTGTATATTATATAGGTAACCTATCCTTGTTCTACCTAGTGGCAAAGAAAATTGGGATGTGTAGTTTTTATTCTAGGCATCCATGTGCCAGGCTAAAAACTGAAACAATGATAGAAAAGCTATTGGGTAACACCTAGCATACAGAGCCACTGACATTGTATTAAAAGTGATTGCTTCCTTTTTCCTGGTATGTAATCCCACAAAGGTTTTATCTTATCTGCTCCGTCATTACCCACCTCATGCAAAGTGACATTTCATTACAAAAACTCATGTTAGGGGGTGTATACACTATACCATAACTATCAGACTTTTCTGAATATATTATCTACTATTTGTTGGGAAATATTACCATATGTTATTCAGTTTAGATTCTATATTACCAGTAAACATAGAAGTTTATCTATAACTTTTCAAAAATGGCCCTATATATTTGAATAGAATATACATTTAGGTTTGGGAATTGTACATTCTTATACAATCTGTGCTTTGGGCTCATGAAAGTTGTATAACAATGCAGTTATGTGAACTTGAATTGTTATTGCTGTGATTACAACCGATTATTTCACTTACTAATTGTGGAAAATTATACAAATTGCTGAAACTCTCTATCCCTCAGACTGTTTATCTCTCAAATGAAGATAATAAAAGTATGCACTTCACGGTGTTTTAATTAGTCAGTGAAATACTTTATGTACGTCACTTGGCATAGTGCTTTAAAAATAGTCAGCAGGATGCCCCACTGCATAATCTCAGGGACACCACTCAATCATAGTCTATTTTTTTTAGCACCAAACTAATGTTAGTATTTATTTTTTTTAATAATATTTTTTAAAATAATAATTTTATTTTTATTTCCTTATTAAAGTTTTTTTGGGGGCACTCCTTTATATGAAATTTTTAAAAATTTATATTTAAATACCAAATATCTCCTTTACCTGTCAATTACTTGTGCATTTCATTCTTTCAATTTACTTTTCTTAAAGTTAGAGATGCCTTCTATTTTAAAAACTTTCTCATTTAATCATTTAAGTTTTATAATTTTCAGTAATGACCATATTAGCATGAAGTTCTCCCTTATTTTGTATATTAAAAATACGTTCCTGTAAAGTAGTATTTAAATGAAATATTTTAATCTAAACCTCATAATGCTTACTAGTTAAAATAATCATGAAGTGGATTATTTAAAGAATCAAATAAAAATTTCCATCACTTATCTTGATGCCCAATTATAATTTTTTTGTATTTTTTGCCAACTTATGCCAACAGTAGACACAGAGAAAAAGACTGACTACTTCGAAGGTAAAGGAAATTAGATAGATAACAAATTTATCAGCAATAACATTGGAAGCCAGGACATAGTATATGTTCAACGTGCTGATGGGAGAAAAAAAAAAAAGTCAAACTAAAACTGTAAAAGCAATGAGAATCTTTTATAAGAAATTAGGTGAGTTAAAGAGAAACTGAAAGATGTGTTAATAATATAATTGGCCTTGTTTCAAAGATATCGACACTATCAAAATGGAATGTGTTTTGTTTCAAATTATGTAGCTAGGTTTGAAATGATGGAATAGGCAGACTTTGGTGAGTTTGTCAATATGTTTCAAGTGCCCTGAATCAACCCTTGTCCAGTTTGTATGTAAATTTCTTGCCTTATGATTCCTGCACCATGTACATAGCATGAATTCAGATATCAAACCTGTGTATGCCCCGGGATTAGGGTTCAAAAGTCTCTTGGCACCTGCTTTATCCAACCACAGACATTGAACAGGATCTTGTTGAGTATAAAATGAAGAAATATTACTCTGTGTTCCTGTGGGAGTAAACCCATTTGTAAATAGGACCTTTTAAAGATGTTCATATAAATAAGGTGGAGCCCAACTGAATCAAGCTAAGTCTTAACTTGTATTACTGCGGGAAATTTGAGTGCATTCTATCAGAGAGAAAGCCACGGGAAGAAGCCGGAAGTCAGCGGAAATCAGAAGATCAGACACCAGGAGAGACAGATTGCCACGTTTAAGGAGGCAGAGAGGCAAGCCAAGGAATCCCAAGGATTGCAGCAAGCCAGATTCGGGGAACGCTACAAATTAGAGGAAGAAAGGATGGCCACGCTGACGCCTAGGTTTGGGGCATCTAGTTTCTGAGCCATGGGATAAAAGTTCCTGTTGTTAAGCCAACAGTGTGTGGCATTTGTCAGGGCAGACCTGGAAAGCTAAGGCAAGCATGTTCAGAGAAAACTCTCAGGAACTCGATTTAGACGTTATAGATAAAGTGCCTGTTGGGTATCCAAGCAGACACATAGAATCAACACTTGGATATCAAGAGCAGGGGTCCAGGTTGAGATGAGAATTCGGAAGTCATCCACATACAGACCATATTTAAGCAATAAGGCTACAGAAGAGCATCTAAGGAGAGATTGTAGGTACAAAACAGAAGGGATTTATGTTGGACATCTTCTAAGATGGTCCCCAAGGATCCTGCATTTTGATATTCACATAATGTTCTATAATCCCCTCCCTGAATGTGAGCAGGTACTGAGACTTGCTTCTAACAAATAGAATGTGACAAAGGTGATGGAATATCACTCCCATGACTACATTTCACTATGCAAGACTCTTTCTTGCTAGTTTCACTCTCCTTGTCCTGCTGGCCTTGAGAAAGCAAGCAGACGTGTTGTGAACTTCCCTCAGAGAGAGCCACGTGGTAGGGAATTGTACATGTCCTCTAGAAGCTGAGAGCAGTTTCTGATCAACAGATGGTTAGGAAAGGGAGACCACAGATCTATAACTATAGGGAAATGATTTCTGCCAACAACCTGACTGGGCTTGGAAGCAAAGTGTAACACGAGAACACAGCTGGGCCAAGACCGCATCTGTAGCCTTGTCAGACCCAGATCAGAAGACCCAGCTAAATTATGCCCAGACACCTGATCCATTGACACTATAAGATAATAAATGTGTCGTTTTAAGCAACTACAGTCATAGCTATTTGTTACACAGCATAGAAAAATAATACAGATTTTGTTAACTGGAAATGGGGTGCTTCTGTAATCAACACCTGAAAATGTAACAATGGCTTTGTAGTGAGGCTGTGAATAGTGATGAATTTTCAGGAGCATTATAGAGAAAGCCTAAATTACCTTGCTTGGGGAAATAGTCGTCTAATTGCTTCATATTTCTCAGTGAAATAGGAAGAAAGACCAATGGCTGTGAATGATGATGGGGAAAGAGTGGGGCGTTTGATGAGAGAAAAGAAAGTATGAAAAAGTGATCTATTAGAGTAGAAGGATAAATGACCCAGAAAAATCTAGTGAGCTCATTGTGCAGCCTTAAAGCTCACTTGAGGTAAGTAAGCATAAATGGATGTGTTAATTAATAAACGGATAGCGAGAGTACACAGCATGATTGAATGTCTTCTCCAGCTATTTTCTGCCATAGTGGGCCACAGCTATTCTGCTGTGTGGATGGCTGTACTGAGAGGTCCATTATTACCAATTAAGTGCAAAAACAAGGAAAACATGGGGAGCAGATATAGCTCAGTGGTTGAATGCCTGTTTCCCATGTACTAGGTCCTAGGTTCAATTCCCAGTGCCTCCTAAAAACAAAAAAAACAAAAAACAGGGAAAATAGGTCAAGGATGTGATGTGAAAATGAGTGATTATACTGACTTACTACGGAGGTCAAGCTGTGAAAGCAGACAAAAACAGACGTCAGAGGAGTGGGATGCAGTGAAAATGTGGTAGAATCAATGGAATAAGACAAATGTGAGGTAACTGTAGTGATATGGACACACTGACCACTGGGAATGGGTTGCACATACTTACAATGATAAAGGCAAGGATGTTACAACTGGAGCGAATGTCTAATGCAGGATGGAGAGCATGATCTTTGTCCAGCACAATGTTGAAATTATTTTAAGAACCATGACAAGAGTTGTGTTGGAAGGTACAATAGTGATCTTGGAGTGAAAGAGGTGACCTGGCAATTTTAAAATTCTGCAATAGGGAAGGGTGCCAGGTGATGCAGTCTGAGGACATGAGATAGAAGGATGAGTATTTTTATAGAGGTGAACGGAAGAATGGACAACTGAAAGGCAATGAGGAACAAAGAAGATTTTCTCTTCTGGCTTGGGGTTCAAGGTAATCTGAAAGAGAAAACAGCTACCACTTGAGATTGGCACAAACTACGGAGGGAGAAGATCAGATTTACAGCATTACAAGTCTTTGCACCATCTGGTAAAAAAATACAGATATGATTAATTTTAGATATTAATAAGCATGTATGTTAAAAATGTAAGGTTAAGCAGTTTTTATGAGACACATACACTTAATGTCACAGAAATCTTGGGAAAAAAACAGGAACCAAGTGTAAACTTGCACACAATATTAATTTTAAAAATAGAATTTAAAGTAAAATTTTCACTAGAGGCCAAGTGGAACATTATTTAATAATTAAAGGACAAATCCCCAATAATATCTAACAATGTTGAGCATGAACACACTTAGTAATTAAGCCCTAAATTATGTTAGCAAAAATATGTACAGAATTAAAGGATAAGTTAAAGCATACACAACCATAATGGGCAATTTGAACACATATGTGCAAGGAACAGACCATAGGACAATTAGCTAGAATATAAAAGATTTGAAAAACAGACTTTCAAGCTTGATCAAACTTTAGAGATAGAGAATTCTGGAACGAACAGACTGAATAGTCATTAAGACACACACATGCATGCATATGAAAATCTGACCATGTGCTTGGCCACAAAAGTCTCAACAAATTCACACAATCTCTTGTTATACGAGCCATACACTCTGATTACAAACCAGTCAATCTGGAAAAGTTATCAAATTTGGGCTCAAGTTTCCCATATATTTAGAAAGTAGAAACGACATTTTGAAGGGTTAAAGAAGAAATTATGGTTACAATGATGTAATATTTAGAACTGAAATAAAAGAAAGCATCATCTACAATAACAAGTGAACAAAAATAATTCCTAGAAGAGAATAATAAGTAACATTACTTTCTGAAAATTTCAAGTACCTCGTTAGGCACTTTATATTTCTCACAAAAATCTCACATTATAGATAATTCAGCACATTTTATAAAAAAAGATGAAGCCTGGAGAGACTTACTTAGCTCAGTCACAGTGTACCTTGAGGCAAACCCTGGATTTGATTTTATAGTTCTTCTAATCTGCCACTCTTATCGCAGGGGTGCATATATTACCTTCCTGTGCTGAACTGTGACTTGTTAATATTTCTTTCTATCAAACTACAGTTGTCCTTCCCCTCTGAGAATGACTTGCTCTTGACCCTAATATCCAGTCAGAAGATAGGTGGGTCTCTGGCCCAGTAATCAGAATGGATTAATGGCATAGATAGATAGATAGATAGATAGATAGATAGATAGATAGATAGATA
>JAKSZT010054281.1:15918759-16013028 GCA_026826555.1 Tolypeutes matacus
TAGATAGAGAGATATGCTTAGATCTGATTGTCATTGTCCTTCTCCCCATAACCAAAGCCTGTTTCCACGATGGGAAATTGGGGATTCCAATCTAATTGGCTCTCCTTGGCTTGATTAAAGTAGAAAGACTTCGCAAACGCCTGAAAATTCTTCAGAGAAAATAAGTCCCAGAACTATCTGTTTCTGACTATTCTGAGCTGTCGTCACCTGAAAGTTCAAATTTCTTGGTCTCCCGTTGCCTAGAATATTACAAAATCTGGATTAATTTGCCACTTTCTTGCCTGAAGTATCTTGTTGCAGCTTTCCTAGTTGCCTAGCTCCCTGCAGCACACTCTGAATTTCATGATGTATTTGGTGGTTTTTGGAGAAACACTATTTTCATGGTTTAAAATCATCCCTTGGTAAGGAAGAATTTGATGCTTGTTCCGCTAAAGGGTAAATGCATTTGGCTCGGAAAATTTGATTTTCTTCTTTTTCATTTTCCCTTCTCTACAAAACGCTAATTTTGATATGAAAATGTGTTTTTCTCCAATCACTTTATTTCTCTTTCTTGTTGTTGTTGAATCCAGTGAATAAGTCAAAGCAAAACAAAACAAAAATCATTTAAATAACAAAGAAAAAGGGCAAGTTTAGAATTCGATATTAGGAAGTTTAGAGACTTCAAAAGGGGACTGTTTTCTTCCTGCCAGGATCTGAGTTGCTGTTCCCAGCTACAGAGCATCAAGTGTAGCAAAACATTTGTGTCATTGCGTTTCTCTTTTGGGTGCAAACAAAATTCTTTGTGGAAAAGTATGCCTATCGCAGAATTATACATTGAAATAATGAAGTAAAACTTAATGAAGGCTGAGAATTGCTTTCTATAATTACTGAATATAAAAATTAAAAACCTAAAGCATAGGATTTTCAGAAATCTCCAGCTTGTCAATAATTGGGAATGTTTCCGATCAGGTGAATTCCCTGTTGCAGCTGTCTCGGGCATTGTGGCACCGCTGTAGTTCATGATGAAGTTTGCTTTCTCCCATGTTCACCCATAGGTGCTTCCACAAGTGATCATGGATTACATCTGACCATAAAAATTGACATCAGTAGATGCTGAATGACTTTTTAGTTTTATGTACTTTTTGTAGCTGTTTCGAAATGCATTGCTTTCTCTTCCTGCCTCACAACAGAAATCTCAAACATGAAAATAACTCTGCTTACTCTGACTAACACAGAGCAACAAACAGCTGCTTGAAAGCGAGTTGCCTTCATCTGAAAAAGATGCGTGTTCTGGGTGGGTAGACTCACTGAGGAAAGCAAGGATTCGGACAGGGGTTCTTCACCTTTTTTGTTCCACGGACCCCTTTGCCCATCAGGCAAAAACCACAGACCCCTTACTAAGTCCACACTGTAGTGTGTATTATTTAATAAATATGTCACACCTGCACCAACACTTCTCCATAAGAATAACGTTTTCTTGAATTTCAGTTTAAGCTCACGGACCCCTGGTTAAGAAGCCCTGGATTAGAAGATGTTTCGTGAACAAAGAATTAAAGCAAAGACAACTCCATGTTCTGAAAGAGTAATTCCATGAGGATAATCCTGCCGAGTTTAGCAGAGGTTTCTGTTTGATGAAACTTGCCTTTGGATTTTCTGGACTCCACACTGACCTTCCCCCTTTTGTTAGGACAACATAGTTTTAAAGTCCCAGTACAGTTGGAGTGTCTTTCTGCTTTGTGGGAGGAGCAATCCTGTTGTTTCTTTCTTCTTAAGGCTGCATGTTGATCTGTCAAGGTGGCTTCACTATGGCGTCAGTTATTCTTCACAGCATTCATTATTGCTTCCTTCGTTGTTAGTCCAATCAAAATAGCCCCAAATTGTACATTTGTCTCTTGTGCTTTTTTTCTCCCAGTCTCTTCCTTGGCCTTGGCTTCCTACAGCTATCAGTAGACCTGCCTGTAACTGCCTTTTTCCTCCCATTTTATTTGCTACCTCTAACCTATTATTGATTGAGAAATCAGAATGCCAAGGATGCTGCGCTTGTGTACAAAATAAAAATAAATAGCTGTGAGTGGTAATTTAATGGACTCTCTGATGCACGCATTTCATTGAATTTAGCATAAAGTAGAGCCTTATTTCCTCAGGAGGGTTCTGTTAAAACTGGTGCCAGAGGATGTTAAAAGCTATTGGGTAAAAAAGGATTTAAAGGTAAAATAGGTTTTATAAAGCGTGGCATGGCAAAAGTTCAAGAAGGCCCTTTATGGAAGGATTCATCAGGGCCTGTAACATGCAGGTTTCATTCGGAATAGCCAGGAGGTGGTTTCATTTGCATTTCCAAAAGTACTTGGTCAGGGCACTTTGCTGTAGTTTTCCCTCAGAACATCTCTCAAGATTAATATTCCAAGAACACTAGTTTTGGAAATCCTGGTTTACAAACATTAAATTTATTTTAGTGACTTAGAAGCTTTTGTGTTTATTATCTAGAGTTTTTTCTCTTTTAATTTATTTTTAAATGGATAATACATGCATAGGTAACCCATTTTAAAAAGTTATGGGAGAGTAGAAAGTTAGCAATAGGATTTTGACTGGGATTGTGTTGAATCTGTAGGAAAATTTGAGGAGAACTGACATATTAATAACATGGAGTCTTATAATCCATGAATGTATACCCTCAACATTAATTTAGGGCTTTTTTTGAACTCCTCTCAGCAATGTTGTTTGGTTTGAGTGTATTGGTATTGTTATATTTTGATTTATTTATTTCTAAGTGTTTTATGCATTGGAGTGCTACTTGAAATCCTGTTTTTTTTAAATTTCAATTTTCAGTTAGTCATTGCTAAAGTATGGAAACACAATTTATTTTTGTATTGTGTGATCTTGCTACCCTCATATCAGTCCTGGTAACTTTTTTCTAGGCACTACTATTTTATTTCATCTTAAAGAAAGAAGGAATACAAGGAAACTATACTATGGTTACTTCAAAGGTATTAAGATTACCAAATCAACACAAATTGATCAATGATGATCTGTGTTTATCACCATAATTCTGTTCCTTTTATAAATAATTTGTTCCAGTATAAAGAGAAAATAATTTGGAGGCAGAGACAGGCAATGGCTCAGATGAACAAGGAAAAATTTTTAAAAATGAAAGAATGCAAGTATGTCATTTTGACTCATGTAAATTAAATAAATGCATATCTGTAGGATATCATCCTAAAGAAAAATTTTGCAAATTTTAAACTTGCTATATTTTAGGTATTAGAGAAAATAATAACACATTATTTTTTGAGCAGAATATTACTTACTCAACATATAAGAAGTACTGTCAGGAGCATATTTTCTGCTTTATTTAAATTAATTCTCACACCAAAGTAGGAGAGAGTCTTCATTTTGTAAAAGAGCCTTATAATAGTTTAACTATTTTGCTCAAAGGACCACAGTAGCAAATGGTGGAACAGAGCTCAAACCCAAGTCTGACTTTAGGAAAGTCAAAGCTATAGTTTTTCAGTGTTTATGACTCTAAACATAGAAGCAGAAAAAGTATTTTAAAATACACAATAGCAAGAAAGAACCCCTGCTAACAAGATTTAGCATATTAAAAAACTTAACTTTACAATAAAATATTTCATTTTTAAAAGTACATAATTAAATATAGGACTGTCGCTATTCAAACTCTCACTAATTGAATTCAAGTTTAAATCATAACTTGCCAAACATTTACCCAAACCTCACTATACAAATAGAAACCCGCTTTAATGAATATGCAGATGGCTGCCAGCCAAAAAGAAAAGAAAGAAAGTTAACAATAAAACCCCTACTCAAGATGCACAGTCCTTCAGTTGCCCTCCCCAGAGGCAATCACTACTGCACTTTTTTGTGGCTCATTCTAGAGATACATAGAATATATTTTTATAGCAGCTTATGTATTCTGTTCTGTGTTTCTTTCACTTAATAAAATAACTTGGAGATCATTCTATATAGTTCATGGAGTAACTCTTTAGTTTCTAACATATTCATGGAATCGAAAGTAAGTATGTACCATTTTCAAGTGTTTTTAACTGAAACAAGTTTTTAATATGTATTATATGTATTAATAAAGCATACAATTCATCCAAAGTGTTATGTACCATATTTTAGCTAACGAGTCCCCATGGATGGGCTGTTTCAAATCTTTTTTCTATTACAAAAGAAATGTTGCGTATTTGTAAATATACGTGTTTGCACATATGTGTGGACTATGTAAATACAATCAGTGGTATACACATATTGACTGTTTTCCAGGAGAGTGAGTGCATGAGAATGAGGTGAATCAGAAATTTGAAGCAATATAAACTTCTCATTTTAGGCAAATATGAGCACATTTATATGTTTATGAGTGTGTGTATGTTTATGGATCTTGTGTGTGTACACACAAACAGTACACATACACACGAGTGTATATATGTGTGTATTTGACTTACCTAAAATTTTCAGAGTATAAATTTGGACATTTATAAAATATTTTATAATAGTAAAACATAAATAATTAAATAAAAAATCAGGGATTGGCAAGGAAATTGCCCAAAGACTAGGTTTGATATGTTTATCAACTGCTTTCTAGTTCCTATATCAGTGTTTACCTAGTATGAGTTATTGTAAGTTTTCTGAAAGTCAATTTATTTATGTGTAATATAGGAAATTATTTTGCCTTTCCCAAGAGTTAGTAAGAAAAATCGAATGAAGTAAGATTGGTGAACACATTTCTAGAACAATGTTTTCAAATATGCACCAGAATATTCATAAAGTACTTACTAAAAATCCTTCATTAAGGATATCTAGAGTCGACTTCCTTAGGTGAGTTTTTTCTCGTCATGCTTGTGTTAAAATATTGCTTTGCCATAGACCGTTTTCTTTTTGCCCTAAAATTGCGAAGTAGGAAATTCAGATTGCTTACCTTACTTAAAGTTACTCCATTTACCTGTGCACATTTGTGAAGAGATTCAATTTGAGGTGAGCAATAGGGAGTTTCTAATGGCATTGTTGTAGCTTTGTCCAGTCTATTATTCTTGCATGAGGGGGATGTCCCATCCATCACCGAAAGCCCCCCCTAGACTTTCAAGGTGCCTTGTGAAATAGGCATCGGATATGATAGTTCTAGGCTCACTGCTTGCAGCCTTTTTCATCTTATCATGCAGCACTCCACAAGACAGAGACGAACTGCACTGAGCTTGAGCAGACCATGATTGCCCACACGGAGGAGAGCTGGAAGAATCCTTCATTACAAGGAAAATACTGCCTTCAAGTGGGTAAGACCAAAATATGCTATTGGCCCAGAGTTTTCCGCTGGTTTCCATTTTTGCCACATGTGACTTTACTCGATATCAATATATTGAGCTAGGACACTCACTTAGCAATAAAATTTCTCTGCTTATTAGCCAGCAGCTGACGTGAGCTCGCTCTGACAAGTAGGCTGATGGTGGTTAAAGACCTTTGTCTTGGAAACAGACAACCTGGGTCTCCACTATGAGCTGGGCAGTCCTGGACAATGCATTTAGTTTCCTCATCTGTAAATGGGTGTGAGAAGTGGAGCAATCAATAGGGAGGGTAAAGGAATCAGCACAGAAAGCACCGGATGGGTTGTCTGGCACATAGTGTCCCCAGAATCCATTCATCCTGATGATTATGGTTTATTAGGATGATCGTGCGTAACGAGATTGTTAAAATTAATCAGGAAAGGCCAGACCTTCATGTAGCACCTGCATGCCTGTGGAAGTGAAAATGACGAATTAATTCTGGGGGAGTGTGAAAATGTCTCCTCGAATCTTTTATCAAGAAGTGAAAGATTTTAGGACGAAGAATTCAAGTGTGCCAAAGCACAATTAAATACACTTAGAGAAAGGGAAATAGTGATGGTTCAAATGAGTATATTTGATAGCTGGCCAAGTCACCTTGTAAATTCCAATGTAATGTAAATTTCCATCTAGCAAATGCTGCAAAACACAGCATGGCAATAATTATATGCATACATATTTATGATATAATGTACATAAGACTTACTTTATCCAAATGAAGATATATTTTACTACTTGCAGACAAAGAATAATTAGGAGTCACTATTTTATAACATTGTATGCATCACATAACTTATTACTGGGCTTTAAATTTTCTCAAGGTAAAAAAATGTCATTATTTATTATTACTAAAAGCAGTATTTTAATGCCACGATTTTCTTTCTGAGTCTGACGATTTCTCACTCTGAAACTTGTGAACGCAGGATTTGACAGTCGATGCTTTGAATTCTTGAGATGCCTGATCCTCATTATCTATTTGCCTGCTCTGCCCTTCAGCAGGGACACAATTACCCATCTTTCCCTGAGGTGGTTTCCATTTCATCGAATCTTGAATGGCTCATTGCACAAACCTGAGTTGCCTTCCTAAGTGTGCCAGGAAGTATGAAAGTGGTTTTCTTGTATTCTTTTAGGGGACGCATGCCTCTTCTTTTTCTCTTTCTCTCTTTTTCCTCCTTTTTATTTGTAAGAGGAGAAGTTGTAAGGAAAACACAAAAAAGATTCTAATTTGTTTTTGAAATGAAGAAGACAGCAATTTTGAAAATTCTTGAATAAATTCTGGAATGCATTTACCTTGAATTTGTCTTTGGTTAATTATAGAAACTCAAACGTGAAGCAGAAAAACAAAACAAAGCCACCACCAAAGGAGAAATCTGTCCTTTGCCACCAACTAGTTCAAATATATATATATTTATAGAAACAAAGTGGATCACATTAATTTTTCCCTCAAATATTGAAGACATTTTTAGCAACTTGAAATCTGTTATTTATTTTATGTTCTTTGAAAACCAATTGTTTTTTAATCTCTATTTGCTCTATCTTTAAAAAATAAGGAAAATCAAATTTTCATCTCTGTTGACATTACAAAACACCTAAAGATAGCCTTAATTAAACCTCAAGTGTGGTATTTATCAAAAGACTAGTGGGTTAGCATGCTTTCAAAACTAAAATAATAAATGCCATCACATAATATTAATCATTAATTGTGCCTGAAATTTAAAATAAATCTTATAATTACTATTAGACTGTTACTACCTAATTAGTACTTCTTAAATAATTAATTGGATCATTAATATCCCTGTGGTTGCTTTAGTTTTGGTATATGATAAATGTTACCATAAATAATATTTGAAGAAAAATTAAATAACACTACTCAATTACTAGAAAGTTTTGAAAATCAAGTGTTACTTATTAAAGTATTATTATTAAGCAATAATTTAAGTATATTAAGTATTTAATTAAGTATATTATTATTTTTAGGCTACTTCTCCTCTCCACATGTTTATTGCAGAAGAGTAGGTGGTACTGCAAGTCATTGGTCTCATTTCATTGGCACCTAACTCAGGACACATCCCAATTTGTCATCAAGAATATTTTAAAGCCATTTCTCTCTCAGAGCTGGGTTATATATGTAACACTTAGAATATATTAGTGGTTGTTTTTTTCCTCCACAATGAAGAGAAAACCATTTTGAACTTGGTGGGTTTGAAACCAGTCTAAAAAGATATGCAGAGAAAGAGCTAGAAAGATGGACTTTAGCAGCCTGTGAGTTTATAAATACAGCTATTTCTGAAGTTCACAATTGTCCCAGGCACTCCTTTACTTGGCTGTTCAAACAATCCATGAATTCCATGAGCATATACAACCTTTTACTTAAGTTAACTGAAAGAGAATGCCTCTTACTAACTCTCCCCCCCGAGATGGCTCCCTCATCTGTCTGCTCATTGTGTCTGCTCATTCTCTGCTCGTTGTATCTGCTCATTGTCTCTGCTCATTATCTCTGCTTGTTATGTCTGCTTGTTGTCTCTGTACACTGTATCTACTCATCTTTTTTTTAGGAGGCACTGGGATCTGAACCTGGACCTCCCATGTGGGAGGTGGGTGCCCAACCACTTGAGCCACATCCATTCCCCTGTCTTTTACTAACTTTAAGCACAAATAGCAAATGCACATATATGCATATACATTTATATATCATTTTGCAAATGTTGGTATGTATTGTGAAAATTTTGATTTTTACCCACAATAAAAAAAAAAAAAAACTACATTATTTTCCTTTATGTTCTTAATTTATGTGAAAATTTTGATTTAATATTAATGTCATGTAAATGATTTCATTATGATTTAATTTTTATTTGAAACCTATATTTTCTAGAATCTATATTTATTTCAATTACTCTTCGAATTGTTTGCAATGAGATATGTCTTTGATAAGCATGTATTTTTTTTTATTTTGATTTCTGAATTTTTATTCTAAGTTAATAAAATTAATTTTTTGCTAAAAAAAAAAAAAAGTACTGAATCAATATATGATCAATTTGATGATAGTACTGTCAAAGCAGCACAACATGGTCTTAAGCCCAAATGCATTTATTGGAAACTGTTTCAAGTTTTCAAAGAATAGATTATTCCTATGCTAGTGAAAAATTCAAAAGCAGTTTTGAAATGCAGCTCAGTCAACTCCACTAGCTTTCAAGGCCAGGAATAGTCATTCATGGCTCTTGGCTCTGCCCTCTGAGTTCCACCTCTGCTTTCTGAGCTGGTCTTTCTTTCTCATAAAATGTAGACTGTGCTAGCCGCTGAATAAACTTGTTTCCCAACAGTAGAATTTTGGAATCCAACAGCCTTTTTTAACTTTATATTCTCTCTGCCCCATTCAGTTCGAGTGGGCAGTTTTGGCTGATATGAAATTCCCAAGAATGCTTTGGGTCTCCCACATATACCATGGGGACTCACTCTATTAGACAATACCCATTTATGTAAAAAAAAAAAAAAAAAAGAAAGAAGGAAAGAAAGAAAGAAAGAAAGAAAAGCTCTTAGCTTTTTTTTTTTTTTTTTAGCTCTTAGCTTTTAAAAATAAAATGGAACTTCTACAAGTTGGTAAACTTTACACAGCAAAACCTCAAGCAAACATGCATAATCAAGAATCTTTAGTTTCATTTCTTCTAAGATACAGAAAGAGACAATGATGTCCATATTGCCATTATTATTTAATATAATTTCAGAATTCCTGGACTTTGCCACCAGGGATAAATGGGCTATAATGATTTGAGGAGAAAAGGTAAAACTGTCATTATTTGTATATGCTATAATCAGTCATATACCTGGAAATCCAATAGAACTATAAACATTCTGTTTAATAAATAAGAGAGTTCCCAAATGCCTTCTAAGAACAACCTACAGAACTCAATAAACTGTTCTGCAATAATAATCAACCATAAGATAAACTAAAGAAATATATGAGTCACAAAATAACTGTGAGATCTCTAACAGTTATTTTCACCAAT
The DNA here is from genome assembly GCA_026826555.1 of Tolypeutes matacus. Classification (NCBI taxonomy): domain Eukaryota; kingdom Metazoa; phylum Chordata; class Mammalia; order Cingulata; family Chlamyphoridae; genus Tolypeutes; species Tolypeutes matacus. Next base: position 15,928,073 of record JAKSZT010054281.1, read on the forward strand.
AAAATATGAATCATATTTCAATAAAATCTTTAAACTTGAATAAGGTAATTAGGAAATAACTTGAATTAAATGGAGTAGAATTCCATTTCTTAGACAGGAAGACAATTGTTATAAAAATATCAATTCTACCCAAACAATCTTTAAGACATATTATATAAATTCCAGTTGGTTTGTTGAGGGAGTAAGTCAACCTATAATAAAATGTATAGTCACAGAACAAAGATCGCAAATAGCTAAGTGAACTTTAGCAAAGAAATGGATACAGGGATAATTTACTTTAGTAAATATTACAACATTCTACAAAGTCATAGTAATTTAAACAGAAAGACATCATAATATACAATAAATGAAAAATAATCCAATATGCACATGTGAACATGTATACACAGACTCCCACAGGACCTCAATCTGTAAAAAGATATCACACATTAATTGGAAAAATTCGGATTATATAATTGGGAAACCAGTTGACTTTATTTGGAAAAGTAAATGGACCTCAACCTACAGATGGGCTTGAGATAGATGAAAAACCTAAACTTGAATAAATTAAAAACATATGAGTGAAAAGACTTTCTATCTCCTAGGCACAGGGGAAAACTTGCACAACAAAACTTAGGGCACACAAGACATAAGTAAAAGACTTTTAGTACACAAAACTAAGGATTTCTGTTCATTGAAGAATACCATGGACAAAGCTTTTTCGCTTTCAATGCCTAGAACCAACAAAGAATTGTTGTCTAGATATACGAGACTCTCAGGCAATACAAGTTACCAACAGCAATGGAAAATCATACAATTTAAGGAAGAGAAAACATCAAAGCCATCACTTTACATCTATTCGCAGTTGATGAAACCATAACTTTTCCAGTTAAACTATATTCAGAGTTCAGCTTCCACGTTATTTATTGCCATTTTTCTTAACCCTTTGTCATGTTAGCATAAATACAATTATGACTAGCATTTTAGCATTTTTTTGTGTGAATTAATACATGTCCTCTGCACCCCATTCCTATAATTTAGAAACTTAATTTTCTCATGAAAATGGTAAAAGCGACCAACAAACATAAGGCTATTGATGAGTTCTCCATCTGAAAACTGGGCTGGATTAATAGTCTCCTTGTCACCGTCCTTCTTCCCTGTGCACATTGATAACTTTAGAATTTCTCCTAAATAATTAATTCACTAGACCATTTTTAGCATGATCACAAGAGAATCAAGCAATACTGTGCAACTCTTGAGAAGTCAGTGAATTAATTAGCTAGCTGTAATTATTATTAAAAAATCATAAATTTGTTTCAGGTGTTTAATATTATTGATTTCAGTGACCTGCTGGTGACACAATTAATGATTTGAAGAATGCTCCAATTGACAAGAATGAATTGGAATCAAGGGATGAATGGAAAGGAGGAACAATGCATCAAGTCACTTACTTTTTTTTTGTCAAAGCAAATGAGTGATTGAGTTATAAACCTTTTAATATGAGGCATTTCTTAAACCAGGAAAGTGTTAATGTCACCTATGATAAATGCTGTTGCCTTCATTTAAACCTGAATTTAAAATGATTGAGACATTTTCCTTCCCATGGCTAAGAAAGGAACAGATATTGAAAGGAAATGAACTTAAATTAAATCCCCCTGAAGAAAACAATAAATAGGTAAACAGCTAAAAATTATGAGGCTCATTTATTTCCCAGGTGAGCCAAAGCAATTAGATAGCTGCTTCCTTGAACCGCCTTAGTATATCACAGATCATTACCTGCTTGGGACCTCAACACTTGTGTTCTTTCACAGTCCATTTAAGCAGCTCACTTTTTCTAATTTTTTTGGTAAGTTTTCAGTCACCTTAAGCAAAAATATTCCTATCTGAGTAGAGAAGGCTGCCCAGTGCCATTTAATGCATTCTGGTACAATTTCTACCAGAATTGTCCAGTCAGGAACATTGTCCAGTCAGGAAGCGCTAGGAAAAGGAGGAATGGATGAGGCTGCTGCTAACAAGGACAGCACATTCCCAGGAACTGTCTGAACTCTGAGTAACACCACGTCACAGTAACTGTTACCGTGCCAAACGTGCCAACAGACAGATTCAGTAGGAAGTAAACACTCTGTTTCTGTATATTTTCCCCACAAAGACCTCCCTAGGTGGGGTTTTTTTTTTTAAGAAGAGCAGATCAATATATACATCAGAGAAATGAATATTACTTCATTCAACATTGGCCAAGAATTTACTTGACAGGTACTTTTAGGCGCTGTTACAGCAGAGCAGATAAACAGTGAGCAAAACAGACAAGCGAAAACAGCAACAGTAACTATAATTTCTACCATGTAAGTTACTGGGAAGTGCTAAGGGTGGCGAGAGGAAGTGGGGGAAAAGTGCCATGTTAGATAGGGTGGCCAGAAATGGTGGTGGTATCGAGTAAAGATGGAAAAAAGCAAGCAAGCAAGGTTTACAGATATCTGGGGGAAAACTTTCTAGCAGAGAGAAAAACAAGTTCTTGGGACATAAGTTTGCCTAAAGAGGAGTAAGGGAAAGAGTTGTAGGTGAAAGGGGACAAAGTCGTAGAGTGGTTCCAGGGGGTCGGCGAGAGCCACGTGGGTTGTAATAACACTTTGCCTTTTATTCAATGGAGAGTTTTAAGCAGCAAAATGACATCATTTTTCATACGTTTCTCTAGGTCCACATGGCGAGCTCTGTTGGAAATAGATTGAGGAGTAAGGGTGGAAGCCTTTGGGAATGAGCCCTCAACCTGGTGCCCCTTTACCCGTAAATGTTCCAATATGCATTTCCTAAAAACCTTGTATAACTTCAGCACAATTATCAAAATTGATAAATTACATTAAGTACCAATCTAATGTCTAATCTGCAAGACATTCAAATTTTGCCAACAGTCTCACTAGAATCCTTTGTAACAACGGACATCTATCTATATAGATAGATTAATATCTTTTCTGTTCCACAGTCCAATCCAGGATTGAACAAGACATTTACTTATCAGATCACCTGAATCTCCTTTATTATGGAAGTTGTCAGTTTCTCATTGTTTTTTCATGATTTTGACTTTTTGAAGAATACAGGACATTTTCCCTCTGGAATGGCTCCCGATTTGTGTGTCTGATAGTTCCTTATGGATAGGTCCAGGTTAGGAAATTTGTAGGAAAACTGCAGAGGAGATGCTTGGTCCACCTTAGGGCATCCTTACGGGGGCACATGCTCTCTGTCTACCCACCGCGTTGCGCCGGAGGTTCACATTAGTCCCTTAGTTAAGGGGTGCCTGCTCAGTTTAAAACATAGCTACTCTTTCCCCTTTGTAAATAGAGATAATAATTACCTCCTGAGAAGACACTTTTGGGTATGTAAATGTCCAGATCCTCCTCAAACTTTTATCTGTTCAATGATTGAATCATGTTGAATTATTCTTGCCTAAAATTATCATTAATATAATGGTTGCCAAACTATGCTTTTCTAACTCCATAATTCCTTCCTCATATATTAGTTGAACTTTAAGGAAGATATTCTCCTTCTCCCATATTTATTTGTGTATTCACTTATTTCTTCATATTAGTATGGACTCTTGTAATGTTATTTTATTGTGTGTTTTAATCTTTCGCCTTTTTTTTTTTTTTTTTAATATAATGCTGCCCAAATTGTCCCAGACTTGGCCAAGAGATATGCCTTCAAGCTAACCCCTATGTCCTTTGACAAATCCTTATCATTCTTTGGGCACTTTCTTACTTTAAGTCACAGGAAAATGTTCCAGGCTTGTATTTTTCCAGCCCAGCCTTGGCATTGGCCATTTCTCTTACTACTTTCAGTAAAAAATGGTACTTAGAAGCTAAGATCTAGGCACTATGTTTGCTCATTTCTACTAGTTTCTGTAGTTCTTAGCAGAGCTAGTCGATAACACTATTAAAAACCATGAGTTAAAATTAGTATCTTAAATTTAGTCCAACATTACAAAGCTCATGTAAATCATCCTCCATTTCATATTTGCAACTCCATTTCACAAAAGAGAAAAATTATAGTTCTCCTTTTCCACTATATATTTCCACTATATATTTACTTGTCTACCCTGAACAAGAATACACCGTAGCTGGTTTCAGAATTGCTAATCATAACGTTGTGGAAAGCAAGCACAAGTACACAAGAAATGTACACAAGTACATTATCCCGAGGGCACATAGTCAAAATACTAGGTTCAAGCGTTGGTTTAGTTTTTGCCCCCATGTAGTGTGGTTATGCCATTCATTTGAAATATAGGTCGGTTATTTTGTTTTGTGTAGGTTTGCACTGAACTTTGTAATATTTCCCGTTCTTTGATGATTTCATTTATAGGATTTGGGTATATGAATTATTAACAGAGTTCTAAAAATCAGTATTATACAAAATGTGTTAGGCTTATAGAAGCGTGATTCTCACTGCACCCCTTCCATCTATTGCCATTCATATCATACAAATATTTGTATTGCTGGATGTGCATTTCCAGGTTACATTTCTAGATGTGGGATAGATCCAAGTGTAAATGCATATGTAGTTGTCTTAGATATCTCAAAATTCCAATCAGCAATATTTGACAGTGTCTCTTCCTCCACAGCCTCACCAACTGTGTTGTCATACTTTTTAATTTTCACCAATTTGATAAGTGAGAAGTGGTATCTCAACACATTTTTAATAGGCAATTCTCTGATTTTGAGAGAGTTTGAATATGTTTTCATAGGCTCAAAAGGATTTTAATATATTTTTTTGTACGTGAATTGTCTACTCATATGCTTTGCCCAGTTTTCTATAAGGTTTTTGCTCATGTTCTCTAATTTTTAAAAAGAGGTTTTACATATATATCTGGATATTAGTCATTTCTCTGTAATGTATATTGCAGTCATTTTCTCTCAGGGATGTCATTTGTCTTTGATATCATTTATGGTTTTTGTTGTCAGGCAAAAACTTTTCTACTATGTAATCAAATTTATCAATCTTTCATTTTATCTGAATCTGGGTCATAATTAGGAAGCCTGTCCCTAAAAATCAAGGTATTAAGGAATTCATCCATTTTTTTCTAGGCCTTTAAGGTTTAATTTTTCTAAAATTAGTTTTACAATTTCTTAACAGTGGATTTTGGTGAAAGATTTTTTTATATTGAGGAATTATAATGCATACAATTTTATTTCAGTTTTAATATTTTTTAAAAGATTTGTTTAATTTACTTATTTCTTCTCCTCCTATCCTCGTTGTTTGCCCTTGCTGTCTGCTCTCTGTATCCGTTCTCTGTGTGCTTGTCTTCTTTTTAGGAGACACCGGGGACCTAACCTGGGACTTTCCATGTAGGAGGGAGGTGCCCATTGGCTTGAGCCACCTCTACTTCCCATCTGTGTCTCTCATTGTGTTTCCTCGTTGTCTCTTCATTGTGTCATTTTTGTTGCATCATCTTGTTGCGTCAGCTCGCTGTCTTGCTCGGCTTCTTTAGGAGGCACTGGGAACTGAACCCGGGACCTCCCAGGTTGTAGGTGGGCTCCCTACGGCTTGAGCTACATCCACTTGCCAATTTTAATACTTTTTTGACCCCTCTATGAAATCTTTGCCAACTTGAATGTTGCCAAGATATTCTCCTATGTTTTCTTCTAGATGTTTCATAATTTTATTTTTACATTTAATTTGAAATTTGTTTTTCCATACAAACATTATGTTCTTCCAGTTTGATTTGTCAACTTTCTATCCCATTGGGCTTTCCTTGACACTCTTTTTAAAAAAAAGATTTATATTATTTATTTATCTGCCCCACCCCCTTGTTGTTTTGTGCTCATTCTCTGCTCTCTGTGTCTGTTTGTTGTGTGCTCTCTGTGTCTGCTCGTCTTCTTTTTAGGAGGCACCGGGCACAGAACCTAGGACCTCCCATGTGGGAGGGAGGTGCCCAATCACTTGAGCCACCTCTGCTCCCTGCTTGATGTGTCTCTCATTGTGTTTCCTCTTTGTGTCTCCTTGTTGTGTCATTTCATTGTGTCAGCTCTCCATGCCAGCCTGTTGCGTCACCTCAATGTCTTGCTCATCCTCTTTAGGAGACACGGGGGAACTGAACCCAGGACCTCCCATATGGCAGGTGGGCACCCAACTACTTGAGCCACATCCACCTTTTCTGAAAACCGTTTGGACATATGTGTATGGATCTCTTTCTGGACTACATTGTTTTTTTAATATATCTGCTTACCCAATAACACCTATCTTGTCTAACTTATTTTTATAGTAAGTGTTGAAATCAGGCATAATATTCCTCCAATATTGTTCATTGTCAGGATAGTTTTGGCCATTCTTGACCCTTTTTTTAACATATAAGTTGTAGACTCATTTCAAGTAATTCTACCAAAAAAACTTACTTTATCTGGAAAGACATTTAACATATAAAGCAATGTGGAGAGAATTGATATGATATCAAATTCAGTCTTACTACTCATGAACACGATATAGCAGTTCATTGATTTAGGTCTTATATAATTCTTCTCAGCAATGTGATTCAGGTTTCAGTAAAAACCGTGCATGTATTTCACTAAATTTATTCCTTTTTATCTTATGTGCTTTACACTATTTTAAAGGACATAGCTTTTTTTTTAACAAATCAATTTTTTTTGCTGCATACTAATAAAACATACAATTCATCCAAAGTATACAATCAATGGTATTTGGTATAATCACATAGTTGTGCAGTCATCACTTCAATCATTATTAGAGCATTTTCATTATTTCAATAATAATAATAATAATAAATAAAAAACAGACAAGAAAATTCATCACCTCTCAATGCTTCCCCTGCTGTATATAGCTGCTATTTCTGGCTTTTCTTGCACAATTGTTTATTTATTAAAGAGTTTTATTGAAATATATTCACATACCATATGATCTGTCTAAAGTGTATAATCAATGGCTTTTAGTATAATCACAATGTTGTGCATTCATCATCATAAAAAATTTTAGAATTATTTCATTACTCCAAAAAGAAAAACTCCACACTGCATAGTATACCTTCCCTAGCCTTACATAACCACTAATCAAATTCCATCTTTATATATTGATTTATATTTACATTTTGTATAAATGGAATCCTATGATATGTTACAGAATATACAGCTCCTGAAAATTTCACTTTCCAATTGCTTGTTGCTACTATATAGAAATTTCATTAACTTCTCCGTATTGACCATTTATTCTGCAAACAAACCATATTTACATATTAGCTTTACTAATTGTTGTTAAATTTTGGAGACACCATGGTATTCTCAATGTACACAACCATGTTGTTTGTAACTTTCTTTTTATTTTCCAGTCTCTGCGGTTTTGTTTATTTTTCTTAATTTTGCTGGCTTGACTTGTAGAAGAGCAGTGTCTAAGGAAAGTGGACACTCGTGCTTTGTTCCTAAACATAGAGAGTAAGGGTTTACTATTTCACCACTGAAAGATGTTAGCTGAATGATTTTCAAGAATATCCTTTATCAGAAGAGAAAGTTCCTTTCTATTCCTATTACACTGAGGGTTTTGAGAAAATTATGAATGAATGTAGAATTTTGTCTAATCCTCTTCCTTCATCTACTGTGAATGAGTATACACAGGGAGGAAAGAATGAGTAAGTTGCTAATGGGAAAAAAGGGAGAATAAAATATAAGCCTGCTGGTGAAAACAAAACAAATAAAATAAATATTCAAGTATGTTAATGTGGTCAACTTATTTTCTCATTAAAACAATTTTAAAAGATGTTTTCTTAGTGTGCCTGGGTTGCTGTAACAAAGCATCACAAGCTAGTTGACGTAAACAACAAGAATCTATTATTTCACCATTTTGGAGGCTATAAGCCCCAAATCAACTTGCTATCATCGTTCTGGTTGCTTCCAAGTAACTTAAAACTCAGTCTCTGTCTCTGTCCCATGGCCGTCTCTCTCCCTGTCTGTCTCCTCCTCCAGTGTCCGAATTTCCTGTTTATGAGGACTCCAGTCATTGGATTAGGGCTCATCCTCATCCAGTTGGCCTCATCCTAACTGATAGGGTTTTTGAAGCTCTTATTTATAATTGAGTTGACAACTGCAGGGCTGGGAGTTGAGGCTGGAGCATATCTTTCTGGGGGATGTGATTCAATTCAGAACATAAATCTTTGTAAAGGGGCAGATAGATGGATGAACACCATATAATTGGGTAGTGCACAAAATTTCATTATTTTTGTTTGTGTTTACTATTTACCATGTCATCAGTGCACAAAAAAGTAGTATAGTCATGATTAATTCAAAAGTACTGTGTTGATAGAGTAGATCTACAGCTGGACTGGAAAAGCTTTATCTCTATGTCAGGGACTAACTATACGCCTAGCTTTGGACATTTGGCCAAATTAAGGGCGGTGGAATTTATGGTGTGCTGGTTAAGATCTGAATACCCTGGTGACTCCCAGGGTAAGCTTCTTTAGTGTTGCTGTGTCACTGGCCTAACCAGTTTCCCAAGGCTGGCTTAATTACCTGACCAAGGGTATTTATAAGAGTCTGCCATTGGCAGGTTCTCTGAGCTCACTGAAGCTAATATTCCTCCCAGCTCTTGGTGGTTAAAGCCAGGGATTCGGCACAAACCCTGTGTACCCTTGGCCCCGTGGGAAGCTTGTGTGTGTCATGTCACTTGGACGACTGATGCCTTCCTTTCTTCTTCTTCTTTTTCAGCATCACATTCTTTGCCTGTAAATAAAAGCCTTAGGTGAGTATACTCTGTGGATTCTGCTGAGTCCTTTCAAATGTAATACGGGATCGAACAATGTAAGGACATACGCAGTAGCCACCTGTCATGCATTCATATTGTCAGCGAGTATGTGCATACTGATTTTGTACGTTCCAAACCCTGGCGATTAAATAACTGAACTCATTCTACTGCATAGTGATAAAGGGTCTTTCACTGAAGGGATGTACTTTTTCAGAGCGGATTAAATTAACAGGCCAATCAAAATAATGAATTGTCAGTTTAAAACATGGGTATATTGTTTAAAAGAAAGCAATGGCAGCGATAGAGTCAATCCTCTAATTATAGTCCAGCTGCTCAAAATCAGAAAGCATTAGTAAACTAAAAGTGACACCATGTTGATCCCAAACAGGTAAGTTAGTTTCAGCAAAACACACATCATATTTCATTAATGTTAATTTTAATATTACTGCTTTAGGGCATTGGTTTTTATTTAATTCATAAATTTCTTTTGTTTTAGAGTTGTACGAGTGCTTTAAATTTAAGTACTTTACACATAATTTACATGTTTAAATAACATTCTCATAATAAGTTTTGCTTATCATTGAGACCAGAGAAATCCTTTTTTCTTTAAAAGACATTACATTTTCCAAGTTTAACAAACTGCTTTAGACTGTTTACTCATTTTCCATCAGGATTTTTTTCATATTACATTTTATGAACAGCCTGAGATTTCCCTCCAGAATGTTTACATTTGAATACTTGAGATCTTTCAAAGAAAGAAGCCAATTTTCTTTCCTAAGAAGCTAAGATTTCTCAGAAAATCAGTGTGGAACTGTTTCTAATAAATAAGATAAAAACTATAAGACTGATGAAAAAAAGACTATAAACTATCTCACCTGCAGGTGAAAATTCTGGAAAACAGTACTGTAATCTACAAAAAATTAGGACAAGATGTATTCCTTTAAAATAGAATTGGCAGACTTTATTCCTCTCTCCTATGAAGTCTCAACTTTATAGGGCAAATGAAAATTTTCAAGTAAATTCAAAGAGCTTCTTAGTCTTTGCCATTTATTCCAAAACTCTAACGTGGCAGAATTGTTGAAGAGAAAGGTCTTGAACTATAAAATAGAAGCTTCCTTCAATTTCTGGAAAGTACTTATTTAGTGTACCTTACAAAATCATCATTTCTTTTTAAAATGTGACTTTTAAAATTTGCCTAAATTTCTTAGTAATGTATAAAATGTGGCACAGCATTATAAGAACTTATTTTTGTGTTTTAAAGCAGGGCTATTTCTGCTTAGTCATGTCTCTGAATCAAACAACTACATAAAAATTTACAAGTTACTTTCCTCTATAAGGCAAGGATTGTTGCATCCAGGAATGAAAAATATAGGGATCTGGAGAAAGTTTGCTTCTGGGAAGATGGAATTCACATACTTTTCTTTATTCTTCTTACTAAGCTCAACTAAAACCTAGGTATTATATATAAAATAAGAATTAAAAGACTCTCACAAGGGGAATGAAGAAGGCGGACCAGCTAGGAAACTCAGGACCCAAGAAATGACACAGTGGTGAATTTTGGCTTTCTTTTTGCCCCAGATATCCCTGATCTGGAGCTTAAAAAATCAGCAGCCTGGTAACGCCAATGGGCATAGACAAAAGAAGCTCCAACAAAAGCTTTCTCTAGTGAAAGTAGTAGAAGACTGTCTAGCAAGACAGAAAACATTCGGACAGCAATTGCTCTTACTATAGTCAAACACCACAGGAAAAAAAAAAAACAAAACTGTGCCCCAACTCCTACCCATGCCAGGAAAAACCTAGTGAGAGAGTACCAGCTTTGTTCCTTAATGGAGATATAACTTTTTTCCATTTATGGTAGGATTTAGAAGCCTCTTAAAACCTGCTCATCATTCTTACATGTTTGTGGAATGCACAGATTTTTAAAAATCCTTAGAGCACAGTAAAGAATATGGTATTTTTTTGTTCCAGTATGTTTTGTTTAAATTTTCCCTCTTATACATTATCATTCTCTAGGAAAATATGCATTTCTCTATTGACAACGTAAAATTATCTCAGTTTGTGATTTTTCAATATACATCAATATACATGTATATGTATGTATCATAGTACATAATTTTCTTATTAAAGTTGTAGACTATATCTGTCTGGTCCATTATTGAATTTAGAGCCAATATATTCTGCAACATGGTATATATCTGATAGACATTTGAATAAATAAAAGTATGCTACAACATGCCTAGATTTTTTTTCCCTCTCCACTCAGCTACGGTTAACTGGGTGGGCAAGTCTGAATTAAAAGGTCTAAAACAATTCCTTGTTATTTAACTATCCATGGAAGAAAGAAAATACATCGGTAAAATAATCGACATTATTAGTAATCGTTATGCTTGCAAATATAAAATGTAAACAATGTCGAGTGTGAAATGATGCAATATGAAGTCAGTTGAGGAGAAAATTGTTCTAAAAAGAAGAAGATTGGATTAGGAGTGCAATTTACCTGAAAGTGAAAGCCATTAAGCTGGAAGAGGAAAGTGCTCCAGAGAGCAGGGAGTAAAGCTGGTAAATTAAAGGTGAATTGTGCACTACAACAAAATGATCTAATAAACTAGTGATTTACCATATTATTATGAGCTACAAAGGCAATTTAATAAAAACAGTTTAGCTTATATTGTTTGTAGCCTACTTGTATACTTTTCGCAGTCCTCTTTTAAAATAAAGGTATAACTCTTTTAGTCATGGGACTACCTTTATCATAAATTAAAAGGTATGCTGTTAAAATTTTTATTCTGACATCCTTGGTCAAACTCCAATTATAATGGTATCTACACCAATTCCAAAGGAAATCAAGGCATAATTAGAGACTAACCGTTAATTCTATCTTCCCATACATGCCTTTTTGTTTTGAGAATGGTTTTCTACCCTAAAATAACCAATAAACTTTTCTTTTTCCCCCTTTACTGGAATTTTGGAAAGACCCATGGTGAAAAAGTATTTTTTAGACATCCTTCAGTGGATATTAAGGGATTAATTAAATGAAGGAAGATTCTCAGGTCCTAAAAGTTCAATACTGTTAGTAAGAATTATTTAAAATATGTAGAACAGAAAATATCTTAAATCAATTTTTCTATCATTTTCTTTATGAAAATGGCATAATTAAACATGTAAACACTCTCCCCAATTCATAAAATTATATTAGATTCAAATGCTTTTTTTTTTTTTTTTTTTACTGTCTCAAAGTATTTTTAAAGCATTTTTATTGAGATATATGTACATACCATACAATCTATCCAAAGTGTACTATCAATGGCTTTTAGTAAAATCACACCATTGTGCATTTATCACCACGAAAAGTTTTAGAACAATTTCATCACCCCAAAAAGAAAAACTTTACACCTCTTAGCAGTCACTTCTCAATCCTTCTATCCTTCCCCAGCCATACATAACCACTAATCTAATTCTATCTTTATAAATTGATTCATATTTACATTTTATAGAAATGGAATCATACAATAGGTAGTACTTTGTGACTGGTTTCTTTCACTTAGCATAATGTGGGGGGGTTTTGCCTGATATTAACATCTTGTAACATTAATATACATAACATTTATTCAGTTTCAAATAAAAAGTCTTATATGTACAAAATTACCCATATTCATATCTTACATGAGGTTTTACTATGCTTTTTTATCAACCATAAAATGACTAACATTTATGGTAAGTAATTTGGACAAGATAGATATATCTGTCCATGGTATTTATCATTTAAAAACTATTCCATTATATATAATATTTCTCCATAAATATCTGCAGAAAACATCATACTTAATGGTGAAATGTTGATCATATTCTCTTTAGATCAGTAATTAGTGAATACTGCTACACCATTTATATTTATATTTCAGTATAGATCTTAACTATTGTAGAAGACACGAGGGGAATAAGGCTTACATTTCTGAATGGATGAGGATATAGTAAATTGGAATACTCATACATGACTGATGGGAATGTAAAATTTTAGCTCTGATGTATAAAGATCTTGGAAGTTATCATTCCCATGTTTACCACACAAGGGGGTCAAACTGAAAATCAACAACTTTTCTTGAATCCATCAAAGAACTGAGGTTGCATGGAAACCACTACTCTGAAATCTGAAAAGACAGGCAAATCCAGAGAGTCATGGCCAATATATGCCTACCAGAAGCAGAAGCCACAGTATACATAAACTGATTGGAATATTAAATGATAATTTTGATGAATTGCTGGTGACCAAGTGTGTACTAGCATGAGACTGAAAATCCTAGGGAAATGCAGTTCTAGGAAGTACCCCTCTCTTTGACAGGCTTTACCTTATGGAATCCCACCAGGTTCACACAGTAAAGATACAAGAAAGATCCTTTGGTGGTGCTAGCAGAAGGATGTGGAGAATAATCATTGGGAAATGTGCTATGATGGTTAGTTTCCTGTGTCAACTTGGCCAGGTTTTGTTGTCTAGTTGTTTGGTCAAACAAGCACTGGCCTAATTGTTAATGTGACCACATTTTGTGGACTTAAATCATCAATAAGTTGATTGCATCTATGGTTAATTACATCTACAATCAACCAAGGAGATTTCCATCAATGATGAGACATCTCATCCAATCAGTTGAAGGCCTTAAAAGGAGAAGTTATTTCAGCAGTCAGAGAGAGAATCCTCATCTTTACTTCAGAGCGCCAGCTTCTCCTAGGGAACTAACTCATCGAGGACATTCATTGAAGTTCTTGTCTTGCAGTCTTGCACCACAGAATTTGGATTTGTGCATCCCCACAGTCATGTGACACAATTCTTATAAAGATCTCATGATATTTATAGATATCTGTTATTTGTTCTGTTTCCCTACAAAACTCCCTGTGCCCAGGGAAATTTCCTTGACAAAGGTCTAGTCTCTAGGGGAAAGGACTTTGCTTAAGTCTTATTCCAGTTGGGAAAAAGGAATTCCTCCCACTCCAGTACCTTCCAACCTCCATTTTCTCACATAAGGCAGAAACAAAATAGCCAACAGAGCTCTGGTTTCAAGGAAGTAAACTCAAATGCTACAGGCAGGGAGGTTGTAGAGGGAAGGTAAATAAAGAAAGCTATAGCAGTGGAGAAACACTTGTGAAGGTCTCAACCCGGAGACAGAGACCCATTAAAAGACAATGATTTAATTGTAAGATTTCAGAGTGCTCTCCCTCCCCCACACCTCAGTGCCATTATCAGCAGAATTCCAACATAGTAACAGTGGATTACAGCTGAGAGAACTGGAATACAGGGACTCTTTCTGAGGAGGACTACTTAGGGAACCCCAAATACAAGGGAGGAGAAAAATAAAACAAAGGCATTTGAGGAATTTGAAGCCTTTGATGCCTATAGCTACAAGGAACATCAAATGCAGCTGAACTCCTAACCAGATGAACATAAATCCTCTCACTAAAGGCATATTTACTTCAGTTCCTATTCCCTCTATATCACCTATTACAATACTTTTCAACAAAAATTATAAGACATGCAAAAAAGGCAAGAAAAATGCAGTATATAAAGAATAAGAAACATCAAAACCAAACTCAGATATGACACAAATTGTAATTTTCAAACAGGGAATTAAAAATAACTGACAAATATGTCAAGTGCTCTAATGGTAAAAGTAGAGAACATGCAAGAAACAGACAGGTAAAGTAAGCAAAGATGGAAAGTACAAGGAAGAATCCGTAGGAAATGTAAAACAAATCAATCAAAACGCTATAACAAAAATGAAAAAGTTTTTCAATGGACTCCTCATATATGAGACACAGCCAAAGAAAGAATGAGTGAACTTGAAGATATGTCAATGGATAATCCTTATGCAGAAATACAAAGAGAAAATAGAATGAAAAGACACCAGAACATAACATCAAAAAATGTGGGACAATTTCAAAAGATGCAACACAAGTGTAATTGGAATACCAGAAAGAGAAGAAAGATGAAATGGAGTAGAGGACATTTTGAAGTTATAATCGCCAAGCATAAAATGGCACAGCCCATTCTGCAAACAGTCTGGCAGCTCCTCATAGTAAGCACAGAATTTGCATATGATCTAGCAATTCCACTCCTTGGAATAAACCCAAGAGAAATGATAATATATTTCCACAGAAGCACTTGTATATGAATGATAATAACAGCATTATTAAAAATAGTCAAAAAGTGGAAACAACCCAAATATCCATGAACTGAAGAATGGATAAAAAGTTATGATACATTCATGCAATATAATAGTACTTGCAACGAAAAAGAATGAATACTGATACATGCTTCAACATGGATGAAACTTGAAAACATTTGGCTAAGTGAAAGGTGCCAATAACAAAAGACCCCATATTATATGATTCCAATTAAATGAACTACCTAGAATAGTGAAATCCATAGAGACAGAAAGATTAGTGATTGCTTAGGGATGGAGGGAAGAGGGGGAAATGGGAGCAATGGCTAATGGTAAGGAATTTCTTTAGGAGGTGATATACATGCTCAAAATTAGATAATGGTGAAGGTTGTATAACTGCCAAATGTACTAAAATTATACTTAACTGTATACTTTAACAGGGTACATTTTATGGTATGTGAATAATATCACAGTAAAGCTATTTTTAGAATAACATTCTGAAAGGAAGATATAAAATTGTAATAATAGGTAAGCAGTGTGATTTTCATGTATGAACCCCTCCAAATCTACCAAACAAACAATAATTGAAGTTAATGAGAACTTTTCAAGTTTACTAGACAAAAAAAAAAAAAATCCAAAATAATTGTTTTTATTTACAACAGTAACAAGAAAGAAAACGCAATTTAAACGTGCATGACATTTATAATAGTAATAAAGTGTCTCTGACAGTAAATATAATCAGGTTGTGCAAAAACATTATAATTAAAAATTATGAAATCTTATTTAAAGTCAACAAAATATCTATAAAAATGGAGAGATGTGACATTATGTTAGAAAGGAAGTCTAGTATAAAGATACCAATTCATCATAAGATGCTCTATAGAGTCTATGTAATTCCAATTAAAATTTGAACAGGATCACCTAATGGAATCTGACAAAACTGCTTCTAAAATATGCACTTTACACAGGGTACTAGTAAGGACAATTATAACACTATATCATAATAAAGAGAAAGAAGCAAAACCATGAGTGTAAGAAATCTGAGAGCAAATAAAGCAGACAAGCGGGGAATTGATGGTCTGGAATAAACAGTTATCCATGTGAGAAAAAAACAAACGACTGAAACTAGATTCCTTTTAAGTGAGGCAATACTCAAAGGTCAAAAAGGAGATTAAAGTCACAATATGAAATACAAACCTATAAAACTTTTTAGAAGCCAGGTTAGAAGGACATCCTGGTGAACTCTGGAGTGGCAAACACATAAACAAGACAAAGACATCTTTAAAGCAAAGTAAAGGATTGATCGTTTCCTTTTGGTTAAAATAAAGAACTTCTTTTTATCACAAGACAACATCAGAGAATGTCAAGATAAGACACAGCTTGGCAGAAGACACTTGCAATATTTAAAAACAACAGAGATTTGTAAACTCAGTACATAAATTCTCCTACAAATCTGCAAGAAAAGGACAAAAACTCAATGGGAGAATGGGACAAAGATATAGGCATTTCCAAAAGAGGAAACACAAATGGATCAAAAATGAAAATGTCAACAATTTCCTTATTAATCAGGGAAATACATGTATAACCCAAATGAGATACCATCAGACCTACCAGAGTGACAAAATTAAGTTACTCAATAGCAAATACTCTTGATATAGGGTCATGCAGCTCTCATTCACTCTTTTTTTTTTTTTTTGCTGCTTGTGCTCGCTGGGTCAGCTAACCACGCCACGCGGGCAGGCTTTGCCTTCACCAGGAGGCCCCGGGAACCGAACCCGGGGCCTCCCATATGGTAAACGGGAGCCCTACTGATTGAGCCACAGCCGCTTCCCCTCTCATTCACTCTTGGTCATAGTGTACATTGGTACAGCTACTTGGAAAAACTGATAAATCTAGTAAATTTACTTGGGCAAATCTCACAGAATAACAGTTCCAACCCTGGACGTATAACCTAGAACTCTCAAGTGCATGCAAGTAAAATCAATTTTGTACATCTCTTTTACATGGGATTCTTGTAGGAGAATGTTCATAACAATATATCTGCAAAGCTGAAAACTGAAAACAGTCCAAATGTCCATCACAAAAGATTGGATAAGTAAATTGTGCTTGTTTAAGAAATGAAATACTGTACTGCAATGAAAACAAAGCAACTCCATCTATCTCATGAATAAGGATCAAATTGTAAAGCAAGGAAAAGCAAAGAATAGCTAATATAATATTCAAGATAGTACTCTCTGTGGGCAAGAAAGGTATATTTTATTGGGCACATAGGAAGATTCTAAAATATACGTTCAATTTTCCCTTAAGCCTGTTGGTCAGTACATAGATGTTCATTTTATTTTTATCTAAGAAACTGCCCTGATATGTTATATATATTCATATTATAATATTTACATAATACATTTTTAAAAATTTTAAATGATCAGAAAAATCAAGTGTAAATGCATTTGTGTCTAGTACAGTGGGACAAGGGGTTGGGGAATAGTTCCAGATGAAATACAGTTTGTTACTCTTTCAGGTACTCTAAGAGAAGCATATTTGGTAGTATTTTTTTAAAATCTTCATTTTGCATAGAATTTTAGCAGTGTTCAGTGATATATATATATAAATGCCACAGAACTGTTCTGCACAAAACGTTTTCAGCTTTCCCAACCCACATCCTTGCTTCGACATCCATGATAACCTGAGTATGCTTCCCCCTGTTATCAGACCATGCTTCCATCCTGAGAGTAGATAAGCGACTCCATTTCCAAGTAATTAACATGATTCGTGATAGTGCTGAAGGCTTTAAAGCCAACAAGAATATTTTTTCCTCTTTTCATTACATTTTCAAGTTATAGCAATTAAAGGCCAAGTAAGCAGTAGCTAGGCTTATAGCAGGTCAATAATTTTCTACTATTTCACTGCCTCAGCAAATATTATGATGACGTTTTGCCCTGGTTGTCCTAAAAGCTACATTTAATTTATCGAAGATGAAGAGTTGTAAATATTAATATCTAGATTCATAACTCTGTTAAAATAATGTTATTACCTCTATAACATATTCTGCCCTAAGAAGAGATCAAACATGACAGCAAGAATAAAATATATTTTTAAGAAACCTGAAAATATTCCACACAATAAAATCCTTAACTAGTTTTGAAAACTTAAATTTAACATGATTTTAGGCTTCATATGTGTTATTCTTTTTGTTATATTTGCAACCAAAAAAATCTTATCAATATTGATATGTGTGGAATATATTGGAGAACTTTAAAAATCATAATTTAAAATCAATATTAAATTAATTCTATTTGCTGTATCCAACTGAAAATATAGTCAGCCCCTATAGGTATAGGAGACATTCCATTCGTTCCCTGATATTTCCTTTAACCTTAAAAAAAAAGAGAAAAATCTGTTGAAGTGAAAGCGAACCTCAGGTAAGTGGTTTATCTGAGACTGGCGAGAAGTGTAAGTCGGACAGTAAGAGAAGATGGAAGATGAAGATAGCAGATCTGGTTTAAAGAAGTTTGTGATGTGATAGTGGAGATGAAGAGAAAAGTTTCTTCCCACTGAAACTGCTCTTGCCAAAGGCAGTAATGACCTCCGTCCTGCCAAAGCGAACAAAAACAACACTCCTCATCTTACTAATTTTTTAGCGGCATTGGACACCAGTGAGCCTTTTCCTCTTCCTAAAAGAGCTTTTATTTTAATTTCCATGCTTCTGTTATATTGCCATATCAGAGAGAAAAACTCCTATTCCTTACACCATCTGCTGTTCTCCCGTAGAAAAAATATATCTCTTAAATGCAGGGGTTCTTAATGTTTTTTGTTCCACGGACCCCTTACTAAGTCCACACTATGCTGTGTATTATTTCATAAATATATCATACCCCCACCAACATGTCTCCAAAAGAATAATGGTTTTTTTTGAATTTTCAATTCAAGCTCACAGACCCCCTGAAATCTTTCCATGGACCCCTGGTTAATGCATGCCACATTACAATGTCAATTACAAGTGTTAGTTATTTATTGCTTATTGTCCTCACACTCACCAGACTTTGAGCTCCCAAAGATCATGGCCGTGTAGAAACACCTAGAATGTAGCAAAGGGTAGGCTCACAGAGATTTATTCTTGCTGATTCATTCAACTATGTTGTACCAGTTATCAGTGTATTGCCTCTCAGCTCTAAATGTGGCCTTCAATATATGCTTTGATAATAGAAAGTCTTGAAGCTCTTCTCCTTCAAAGGCAGAACAGTGTTAAGCTTTCTCAGAAGATGGCACCCGAGTGACAGTGTAGGAAGAAGGTCTCTTCTGCAGTCCTTGGCAGCTGCGGGGTAGGTTAGCCATGAGGGTGGAAGGTCATCCAGTGGAGTTCTGCCCCAGCATCAATGGAGTTCATCCAATGGAGTTCCCACCCCCAGGCATCTTGAGCCTTTGTTCATGGCCATCTTCTCACAGCCCTATCAACCGAGAAAATGGAACCATCAACGAATCCAGCCTGCTAAAGGAGCAAACATCCATTATAAAATTTCTGGATTAGGGAGTAGTTTCTTAGATTTTAAACCCAAAACACAAGCAACAAAGGAAAAAATGGATAAATGGGACCTCCTCAAATTAAAAAAAAGTTTGGAATCTTAAACAAACATTAAAACCCATATCTGTAAAGAATGATTAACCATGTCTGTGGGAAAATTTTACCAATCAATTGTTTGGTTGATTTTGTAGACAGTAACTAAGTATAACTCCCTTCACTGAATACTTGCTACAGGTCAACCACCCTTGTAAATACTATCGTTTCTTTTCATGCTCGTACTCATGCTCATTATGACGTAGATATTATTTTTATGTCCATTTTAATGATGAGGTAATCAAGCCACAGAAAAGTCAACTCACCTTTTCACAATCACACAGTTGGGATCAGAAATGACCCTGTAGGTCAAGTCATTAAGCAGCCTGCCCTGCCAGGTTGTATATAAGTTAAAACCCAATATTCTTTCAACAGAGCTCTGGTGAACACTGCCCACCCCTCACCTTGAGTGGAAGCTTTAACGGAGCCATGTTGGCTGCAGCTTTAGCCCCACATAGGGCCTGGCACATAGTAGGAACTTAATATTTGCATGTCTAATATCTGCATGAACTTTGGGCATACCACTAGTACACTAAAAGATAAGAGAGTATCAGGATTAAGAACTCACACTTTTGTACACTTTCTAAGGATTGTGCATGAGAATGTGTTTTTAAAAAATCTCAAAGTTTTAAATATTTTAAAGAAAGCATTTAGGATATAGAAGATAAGGAAACAAAGGGAACTAGAAGAGCAAGAACTCTGCAGCATGAGTTCCCACCTGTTTCTATGCTCAAACACAGCGCTTTAGGTATGAGCTCCTTGGGCCCAGCTCAATGCTCCCTATTTCCTGCACAGAAACTTTTCCATGGTTTCTACAATGTTTATTGCTTTATTAAAAACATGCAAGCATCACAGGGCATTGACTTGGAAGTGATAAATATGTTTAATACTTTGACACTGGAGGCTCTTTCCAGATGCAGAATAAATGATGCCTGGAGGCCTTTCAATATTTTTGGAGTTTTAATAAAGTGAAAAATAACAAAGGGTCTGGCAACCAGTAATAGGGGAATAAGCGAGAAATCCACATCTAATTTATTGCATTTTCTCTCCTCCTTGCAGTTGGGTCTCGCATTTCTCACATGAGAGAGAGCTACGAAGGGGCCTTGTTGCTCGGCCGGTCACAATGAGCGGCATAAGTTAATTTTGTAAAAATTAATTCCATCAACCTCTCAAGCTACTATCTATATTCTAGGTTACATTATTCAGTACAGTTTCCAGTACAGTCTTCTCTCTCTGCTCTCCTTTTTCTCCGCTCACCCCCTCTCTTTCTCTGAAAGACCAGTGTGTGTGTGTGTATGTGTTTGTGTTTGGCTACGTATGTATGTGCTAAACACTGTAATCAGGTCACCTAGCTGAGTTTTATCACCAGTCTTAGAATTCATTGCATATTTCAGGGGATCTCAGTAATGCCCTGCATAGGTCCTTGAAATATACAAACATTCGACGGCCATGTAAGAGCATGGGGGCACAGCACAGTTTCTCATAGTTTAATATGCACACAAGTCATCTGGGGATATTTTTACAATTACATTCTCAGCCGTCCAATGGGCTGGACCAAATCCTCTCCAGCAAGATGTGGATCCTCACCCTCGTGTGGGCATGCCCTCTTCCATAATCTTTCCTTCCAGGAGGCTAGTGGCTGCTCCCTATTTCTGCTGTCCCTGTATTCTTTAGAGTTCTAGTCATCCATTTGTAGCCATCCCCATTACTCCAACCCCCTATTATCATTAATCATTCTTTATGTAAAACTTTGTTCAAATTAAAGTGTGCTTCCTCCTTCCTGATACAGACTTTAACAACTGTTATGGGTTGAGTTGGGTCCCCCAAAAGAATTGTTCAAATTCAACCTCCCAGTCCTGTAGATGTAACTTTATTTGGAAATAGGGTCTCTAAAGATGTGATTAGTTGAAGC
Source organism: Tolypeutes matacus (assembly GCA_026826555.1). Taxonomy (NCBI): domain Eukaryota; kingdom Metazoa; phylum Chordata; class Mammalia; order Cingulata; family Chlamyphoridae; genus Tolypeutes; species Tolypeutes matacus. Next base: position 15,949,458 of record JAKSZT010054281.1, read on the forward strand.
CAAACTGGATTAGGGTAGGCCTTAATCCAATATGATGTGACCTTATTAGAAGAGGAAATTTGGACACAGAAACAGACAGACATGATGACAGAGACAGGGATTGAAGGGCTGCAGTTGCAAGCCAAGAATTACCAGCCAACCACCAGAAGCTGGAAGATGCAAGAAAGATTTCAGAGGGGCCGTGGTCCAACAGACACTTGATCCAAACTTCTAGACTCCAGAATTGTGAGAGAATAAACTTCCATTGTTTTACGCCGCCCAGCTTGTGGTTCTTTGTTACAGGATTCCTGGAAACGAAGGTAACAACTAATACGGATATCTGCCTACCCAACTTGGTTGGGAAGTATTCATGAAATATCATGAAAAAATGTTGTTGGAAAGAAAAATGAAGACAGGAAAAGCAAAATGCAAGGTCAAATCCACTCATGAGAAGACTGATCGCGAAGCATTTGTGTTGACATATCTCACTTCTTAGAAGTCATCAAGGCTTTAGGAGAGTATCATCTTTCTAACCCCGAATTTAAATCCACTAGGTTCTCTCTATCTCTGAGATTCCATGTGGATTCTTTGAGAGCTTTGTAGAAATAATTTGTACTTATGTGGCCACTGGAATCATTGTCTCTTTTTCATTAAACAGAAGCTGTTCAATATTTCAAGTGACGGATGCCTTTTTGCTAGCTCAGGGAAGAAAGCATTAGCTTAAGTTTCGTCACAGTATTGCTAATTTCTATGCCCTTTTATAGTCAGTATTGAAAGAAAATGAATTTTAAATTATGACTATGTCCACCCAACAATAAATAGGTGAAAAACTTGAAAAAAAAGGTCTGAAAAGTGTCCACATGTTCTATACTTAACACCTAAGTATTAAAAAGAGCAATGGGGAGATTTTTGTCTTTCAAGTGCAAAAAATCACATATTTATAAGAAATCAGTAACACAAAAGAAAAAAATAATTTTGAGGCATCTCACCGACATTTAAAAAAAATCTATTTAAACATCCATTTATGACATGCCCAGGGCTCAGTCTTTGAATTCCGTTTTACTCCCAAGGTGATCCCCTCTAGGTTCATTTTGTACAACACCATTTGGGTTTTGCAAATTTATGTCTTAAAGTCAGTTCTACTACCTGAAGTCTACATATTAAAACTGCATTTTTAAAGTAAAATTTTAAAAAAAGATGCTTAGATTACATAAATGTTACACAAAAAGTATAGGGATTCCCATGTTCCCCTCCTCCCACACCTCCCACACCTCCCACATAAATATCCTTCATTAGTGTGGCTCATCACCTGCAATGGATATTCACATCCTGGGGCTCTGCCACTAAGCATGGACCACAGTTCACATCGTAGACCACACTCTTTCCCACACAGTTCTGCATGGTATATGATGATGCAAAATGGCCTATATCTGTCATTGCAATGTCACTCAGGACAATCCCCAAGTCCCAAAAAGGTCCCTGTATTACAACTGCTTTTTCCTCTCCGTGCCACCAGAACCTCCAGTGGCCACTGGCTCCCCCTCACTGTTGTAATTTCTTCCATTGCTTGAATCACAATATGTCTACAACAGAATACCAGTAAGTCCACTCTAGTCCATAGCTCTTCCCCCCATCCTGAGGAGTCTGGGATGGTGATGTCCACTCCACCTCCAAGTGAGAGGGGGCTTATATCCCATGGATAAGATGGATGGGATTATCCTGCCTGCAGCTGCAGACTCTCTCCATTCCCTGGGATGGCTGCTGTCCCTCATCATCTCCCCGTCAGGTGTCTATTGAGCTGTAGAGTAGGAGTTTCTGCTCCACCGAGATTCCGGGGCCAGCTGGCACATGGACAGCCCAAAGACTCCAGTCTCTGGACATACACCTACAAACTCCAGCACCACGCATAGGTTTTAAAGGACTTGGGACCAATATAAATACTTTGGTATATCTTAGCCAGGATGCCATAATCAATACCATAGAAATAGTTGGCTTAAACAACAGAAATTTATTGTTTCACAGTTTTAGAGGCTGGAAGTCCCCAATCAAAGTAGTGATAGGCATGTTTCTCTAAAGCCTGTAACATTCTGTGGTGGTTTGCCAGCAACCCAAAACTCAACCCCTGCCTCTGTCATGTGCTCCTCTGTCTCTGATATGTCTGGTGGCTTCTGTGTTCACGTCCAAAATTCCTTTGCTTATAAGGACTCCGTATTGGATTAAGGCCCATCTCGATTCAATTTGGCCTCATCTTAATAGGATCTTCACGGTTCCTATTTACATATGAGTCCACACCCGCAGGACAGGGGATTAGAGCTTGAACATTTCTTTTTGAGGGACATGATGCAAACTACCACAGTGTATTTTTTTTTAAGATTTATTTATTTATTTAATTTTTATTTATCCCCGTTGATGGTTCCTTCATCTGTCTGCTTGTTGTTCTGCTCGTCTTCTCCAGGAGTCACTGGGAACCGAACCTGGGACCTCCCAAGTGGGAAGCCAGTGGCCAACAAACTGAGCCACATCCACTCCCTGAGAGCTGTGGAGCCTGCAGGCTTGCGGCATCTGCTCATTTGGGCGGGTGCAGCATCTGCTCCTATTCTTTAGGAGGCACTGGATCCAAACCTGGGGCCTCCCCATGTGGAGGCAGGTGCCCAACTGGTTGAGCCACATCTGTTTCCCACACCACAGCATATTTTAAAAGATGCCCAGAGTTTGAAAAGAGATTGATTTTTACTATGACACTATATACTTTACAACTTGGTGTTTAACGACATTCCCATATAGAACTCAAATAGACATCTGTTGAATGGTTCCCCCCACCCCAAAGACATGTCTATGTCTTAATCACCAAAAAGCTTGTGAATAGGAATTTATATGGTAAAGCATGATTAATTTGGGGATCTTGAGAGGATGCATGTATCCTTGATCATCCAGTGGACCCTAAATGCAATCACATGCTCCCTTCTAAGGTAAAAACACAGAGAAGAGGAGGTGATGTGATCAGAGAGGCAGAGGGTGGAGTGATAAGGCTACAAGCCAAAGAGCCACTAGCAACTGGAAGAGGCCACAGAGGACTCTCCCCTTTAGTCCTGGCAGTGAATACAGTGCCATCGACACCTTGGTTCCAGAGCTCTAGTCTCCAGAATTTAAGAGCATAAGCATCGATTCTTTTAAGCTCCTAAAACAATCAGTGGCTTAAATTGGCAATTTAAGTACAGCAGCCCTGGTGTGCCAAGAGAGCATTTCCAACTGAAAATGTTAAAACTCAGTGTCTCATCTCCAACTCTACCACTGAAATTCTTTAGCAGTCTTTTTCTTTTTTTCTTTTAAATTCTCAGTTAATGGCCACTTTATTCTTCCATCTTCACAGGACAAAAAGCTTAGTGTCATCCCTAGCTGCTCTCTTTCCCTTGTACTGTACATCTGGTCAACTGGAAATCGGTATTGGCTCTTCCTTTGAAATATACCAAGAATTCAAATACTTCTCCCCTCCCCTACTGCAACCACCCTTGTCCAAACTTTCATACCCCAAGGAAGCTATCGCACCAGTCTCCTAACTAGTCTACCTCTTTTTGCCCTTGAATATTTTGCAATTTTAAAAATTTGTTCAGATTCATGGATCCACACATCATCAGAGTTGGAAGAAGTTTATATCTCTAATCCAGTTTGCTTAATTAACAAGTAAGAGAATTTAGGCCTAGAAGATTTTTCTGAGGTTACACTGATAACCACAGAGGGAGCCAGAAACACTGTTAAGTTAACTGAAAACCAATCTAGTGGCTCTGGGATATAAAAGCTCCTAACAGGAGCGGGATTTTTTGCACCTCCTGCTCCCCTCCCTTCTGCTCCCTCCACAATGCCTACTAGAGCTGCAATGCCCTTGACCAAGCCTGGTATTTCAGAAACATTGGACTCCATGTGCTTTCTGCTCAGGTCCCCTGTGCCCACATATCAGTAGGATTAATTCTTTTTTTTTTTTTTTTTTTTTAAAGGATAATGGTCCCATATTTTTATTAACAGGTTAGCAAAACAAAATCCAATGGATTACAATATTTACATGTTATTTGAAAAATAAAGTAGTGATAAAAGCATGTCACAATTATTTTCTTTTTTTTTTTTTTTTTCTTCTTTTTTGGTAACCATCTTTCTGCACAAAGCTTTTCTCAGTGAGACCTTTCCTGCTTCCCCTAACTAAAATTTTTCAACCTCTCCCCTACCGGTATTTATCCTCTCACCTGAGTTAGCTCCCCTCTCTTCTTGGCACTTTTAATTATCAAGCATACATGTTATTTATTTCTTGATATAATGCCTTTCTTGCCCCTTAGAATATAAGCTCCACAAGAAAAGGTATTTTTATTTTTGTCTGTTTTATTCACTAGTATATCTGTAGTATTTAGCAATTTTTTTTCCATCACATATAGATGTTTAATAAATATTTGTTGAAATAATGAATAAATTCTACTTTGGTTTTTAATTCTTTTATTTTACTTAAGGAGACTCCTTTTGTTTCCTCCACTGTTCTAGTATCAGCATCTTCTTCAAGTTAGTATATTCTTCCATGAGCCTTTGCTGGCTATTATGCCAAATATGATTCCCCTCAACAAATCATAGCACCTTTACTATGATATTTGTTTAAAGCTATGTTTCCAAAGATAATTTTGAGAACATGGTCTAGGTGCTGGAGGTGACAGAAATTTAGGAGAACTAGATGTACAGAAAATCCAGAAAAGTAAATGAGTAAAAAATGTATACAGTCAAATTTGATGTTCTGTGATGTGAAAACAAATCACATAATTAATTTCATGTGGTGAAGAAGATAACTGGCTTCATTTTCCATCATGCTCAACCCTTCTCTTCCTATTGTCTATTTTGGTGGTAACTACTGTCCATGTGAAGTAAAACATTAGCCTTAAAGCAAGCTATTTTTTTCTCTTTACATTTTATAACTTCCTTTAAAAAAAAAACAAAATACCCATAACGGTTGAGAATGGGTAAGCAGAAAATTTTAAAAGTCCTTTTCTTTAATTTTGCTAGGATCCAGTTTCCATAGAAATAAGGACAGCAAGTAAGCTCAAGAAAGAATCTAAATGAATTAAAAATAAGGGCAATAGCATTTTTTGCATCTTTTGGATACTTTGTTGAGTGCTGTAACCTTTTATGTCATTTAAAGCTATGACATACATCACACAGGAACTGCAGCCCAGAGGATAGAAAGCAGTTTTCTCATGGTCACAAAGTGTGCAAGATGCAGCGTCATCACGGAATTTCAAATCTGTCTGCCTCTGGATCATGAGTTCTTAATGCCCAAGCTATTCATTCTAAACTTATCACTTTTACCCAAATAACTGAGTTCAGGGGATTGTTGAGAAAATATCCAATAACACCAACTCTTTGTACATTTGATATTTTGTTTAATTTACAAAATATCAATTTTTAATTTACAGATGTATATCACCTTAACATTGTTCACACAGATCTTATTGAAAAAAAAAATCATATTCGAAGATGTACTGAATATTTTAATATTAACTATGAAACCATAAAAAATATACAATGCCTTCCATGAATTTGGAAGGCATGAAATGTTATAATAAAAAGTCAGTAACTTCTTACAATTTGGGAAATTTTTCTAATACCCGAATATTAATATTGGGCTTGAATCCCTTAAAATGTAGATTATCAACACTTTTTCCCCCTGAATCTGCTCTTTTTTTTTTTTTTTTACCTATGTGAATACATTTCCCACTATGACTTTTAGTTCATTTCATTATTTTCTCCTGGATGCTTTCAAGATTCATAAAAACTATTTTACTTGTCAATTTCAAATTGGATGCTCTCTTGCCTCTATTTTCCATTGACAAAATAGCTGCCCCCATGAGATTATTTTTCTTTTTAGTAGATAAATTATTTCAACTCAACAAGCATTTATCACAATTTATCTAGGTACTGAGGAATTTCTCAGGCCCTCATAGATTGAAAAACAATGATTACCTGTCAAAGAACTAAGAAAGTATATCTTTAAAATAATCATACTTTACTTTATGGAGTCCTGGGGAAAGAAGTTAAAAAAAAGTGTAGGTTCAGGGATCATATATCACCAGAGCTAGGAGATGTGACAATTTTTTAGCCAATTTTCTCTTTTTAAAATGAGGAAATTTATCCTTAGAGATATGCAGCAATTTGATCAAGATCACAATTGATAACCAGAAAAAGAGTCAAGGAAAGGGCAACTGAGAACCAATTGTTCCTCTTTGGGATATCGTAGCCTCCTTACAGCTATCCCTGCTCCTGGGCTTGATTCCTGAAGTTTATTCTTAGCACAGCTGCAGTGATCATCTCTTTAAAATGTGGATCAGATCATGGCATTTCCTGGTAAATCTCTCAACAGCTTCCCATTTCACTCTACATAAAAGCCATAGTCCTTTGAGTCTCTACGTAATCCATTCCCCTGCTTCTTCTCAGGTGTCTTCCCTTACCCTTACACCCACTGCTTGTGTTCCTCCAACCCTACTTTACTTCTAGTTGTTCTTCGAACATGACTTTTGAACTATGCCAGTTGTCTGTTCCTGGAACGTTTTACTACTGAGTTCATGTGTTTAACATTCTCACTGCTTTCAAATTTCAGCTAGCATATCGCACATCACCATCTCAGTGAATCTTATCTTGAGCACCTTATTTCAAACTACCATCCTTATCTCTACCTTAATTCTCCAGCACTCCTAATTCTTCCTTTGTGCCTTTATTTATTCACAGCTCACATCACCTAACACTATACAACATGTATCTATTTACCTTACCTGTTGTTTATTTTCTCTTTTTAATCATTGTATTAAAAATTCCAAAAGAGCAAGAATTGTCAGGTATGTTCTCTAATATATATTAACCTCCTAGAACAGTCCCAAGCACCTAATTAATATTTGATGGATGAGCAAATGAATGAATAAGCTGGCAACATTTGTTTTACTGCTAATATAAATTTGACATTCATGAAATGAAGGCTAGAAAAACGAAAGTTAAACCAACACACTGTTACGTAATTTTTAAAAATTCCAAGAGAAAAACACATTGTTAATATCAGAATATATCCAATGTGGAATCATAGAACACACACTTATCCAAGGGCAGTTTCTTAAGATTTGGAAGACTGTAATAGGACTTTACTTTAAATGGGTTGATTTACAACCTAGCCCTATGAGTTTGGGCATAAGAAACTGTCCATGCTAATCAAATTTGTCTTTAACCATTAAATATTTTACCACAAATGTAACTCCAAATGCTAGCTTTTCAAACACAGCTTGGGGGAAATGGAAACATTGATTTAGCATCTAGGACTACTAGTTTTCTCCAATTTAAAATGTCACATTGCATAGTTTAAAATTTGTAAAACACTTCCACACAGAGTATGACAGGTTAATCTTTACAAATTTGTGAGCTAAATGGAGAAGAATCATTCCTTTCTGTGCAGCCTTTGCTTCTCCCACACTGACTACTGGAGCCGTCATGAAGAGGCACCCCTGTGACTCTGCCCACCCCCAAGATTGCTATGCGTCAATGGGAAAGCTACTTTATAAGCAATTCTGCCCTGGCGAGGTCTAGCTGCAACTTCTCCACTAATAAGTATGATTTATTCTCCAAAGAAGACTCAACTCTCACCTCCTTTGTTCTTTTATTACTTCATTATTTCAATGGCATTTTGTTTGTAGTGCTAGTATTGGGGATAGCAGATTCTGATACACATTAAATTTCATTTTCACTATGCCTGGCTCTGTTTCTCCATTAGAAAGTGAGACTGTATCTATGACCCACATTCTAGAAAGAGCACAGGTTTTAGATCTCAGTAGACATGAGCTCAAATCCCAGCTCTAACACGCACTAAATGAGTACACTTCATTAAATCCCTTAAGCTTTCTAAACATTGGTTCGTTATTTACAAAAAGCAACTACTACTGGCTCTATAAGACTGTCATAAGAATTAAATAATGTGTTCATGTAACGTGCCTGGCCTGTTTATCTAGCAAGTGCTGATATAGTACTTACTGAGTGCCAGGCAATATTTTGAATCATTTACATTTATTCACTTTCATCTTCAAAATAGCCTGATGAGTTAATACTTTTATTTGCTTTGTTCTGCAGATGGGAAAATTGACATATAGAGTGGTTAAACTGCACAAAGTCATCCAACCAAAAAACAACAGAACCAAGGTGCAAACCCAGGCAGGCTGGCTTTGGGGTTGAATCAGCTCTGCTATCCTGTCTCTTTAGGAGGAAACCAGCACTCAGGATGGGTAGGTACATGCTCAAAGTCACAGCCAGAGGGAGTGTGTGTAGAATTAGAATCCACGTGGTCTCACTCCTGACCAAGAGCACGGTCCAGTATGTCACACGGCCACGGATCAAGAGCACGGTCCATTACATCATGCTGTCACTAATCAAAGAGTGCATAGGAATTTATAAATATGAGTTTATAAATGAACTTTAATGCATTTAAGTTCATCCTAAATCAGGGTTGGCGCAACCAAACAGCAGCTGTTCTTTCTCTTCAGGAATCACAGGGCTAATAACACCTACCTACTAAAGTAAGGTGTCATCATTTAAAAAGTCAATTTATAATAATGCTCTTTGTACAGTGTGAAGTACTATATTACTGAATATGTTTAGTACTAACTGACTAATATTCAGATCAGACCAGTTTCTAACAAGTGGGTAAGAAAATGTAGAAAAGATGCCTGAATTTATGAGGAGAAAAGAGACTATAAAAACATTTCATTTCTCTTGGGGATTTATTCAGGGTCATGATCATAAAGCATTCCTAGAAGATTTTTGTTTGCCTTTCAAATTAGTATGAAGAGATTTCAGTATTCCCAGTAAAATAATCATTGATTGAAATGAACAAGAAGAGAGAGATGTGTTTTGTTTTAAATTACTACACAGAAAATATAGTTTTATATATACTTATTACCTTTCCTTAATTATCTTTTTAGTGCCTAGAAAAACTAAATCTAACTTTACTACAAGATTAATTATTGACTTTTTCACAGCAAGATTGAGAGAATTGCCACTGTGAAGATTATGATCTTTCTTCATAAGGAGATCTCAAATACTGTGTTTTACCCCTAGGAAATTTGGAAAGAGTTCAAATTCTTGATTAAAAAACAACAACATCAATTTCCCTTACATTGTTATCTTGCATACTAATTTAGCAGATGACTAATAATAATTTTCAAAAGTCATCATTTGTTTCTAAACTCATTTTAATGGTAAAGTTTTGGAAATAAGTTTTAATTTTAAAAACTGTATATATATATGTGTGTGTGTGTGTGTGTATATATATATGTATGTATGTATGTCTCTATGTATTTTTGTGTTCCTGGGATTCAGAAGCATGAGAATTTCAAACATAATAAAAGTTTTAGACTTTCATGTTAATTTATAAATACATAAAATGAAAATCCCCAATGTCAATTTCACAAATATTACATTAAAATTTTGATATTCTAAGACGCTTATTAATTCTTGTTTATCTTGTTGAATATGGTGGTTAATCCACAAGCATAACTCCCATAGAAAATTCAAAATCTTTATTGTATAGACTATTTCAGGGAGACCAAAGTAACAGTTATTCAAAGAGTAGAGAACACTTCTGAAGCCATGCTATAAATTATTTTAAGTATGTACATATACACATCTAGGAGAACAGCAGATGTCTACTGCATGATGTCTGTAAGCAGTGTTATTTAAACAGTAGTTATGATCACACTGATAATTGCAGAGATACACTGGGTGTGATATAAGAAGCCCATATTCAGTTCATCAACCCGGTTGTCTAAAGTGATGAAAAAGCATAGGGTACAATAAGCACACTGCCAAATAATTAAGTTACAATACTTTACTGTGAAATATTGGAAACTCTTATTTTGCAGTAAATGAGGAAGAACTTTCTCAGAGTCTTATATTCATCTCTGAGAATAACTGAGCCATTTTTTACCATGGGAATTTTTTTTAAACCCACTCCGTGAGCGTAGTGAACCTGCCTCACTGCACCCAGAGCATCTCTGCCTCCGTTTTTCTTTTCTACCAGCCACTGATTTCCACTGGAAGCTCTAGAATAGGCCAATCAGTACCTGCTAAATTCCATAAATGTTTATAAAATGAGGAATTTATAAAAATCTAATAAAAGTTGTGTTGGTTATTTTCTAGTTCATGTGGAAAATTATTTATCTATCTATCTATCTATCTATCTATCTATCTATCTATCTATCTACCGATCGATCTATCTATCACCCATCTATCTCTATCTACCTATCTGTTTATGCTTTATTTCAGGCCAGTCTTTCCACATGAGAATGGTGAAGTCTTTGCATTGTCCTTTTTCTAAGATCTTTTATGCCTTTTATAATATATTACTTGGCATTTTATACCCTCTGCTTTGTGGGTGGTTACTACACTAAATGATGTTTATAATTAGTGTCCTGATGTTCAAAATTGTAACAGATGACTGTGAAAAAAAAAGGAGTATGATTTATCTGCAAATGCTACTTGTTTCAAATTGTTTTACCAAAGTTAAAAATGTAAAATTAAGACACCATAGACATGAAAAATGGAGATTGTTTGCACCAGAAATATGGGTGGTCAACTAGAAAAATAAAATTTCAAGGTTCCAAAGATGAATTTTTTACAAAAAACAAATTTAAGAAGTTCTACTCCTTATAGTACTATTTCACCTTTAAAGTTGAAATTTTCTTATTCCTATAGTGGTTAGCAAGTTACCTGTATACAATATTCTTTTCATAGTGAATCTTGGAAAGTTTTCCTTTTTTTAATGGGAATTCTGAATCCCAGCTGTTCTGTCTCTTTCTGAATGGTATGCGAAGGATCTGCATCTAAGTTAGCTGGAACCAAGGTAGCCATTTTGTTACTGAGAGCAAAGCTAATCTGAAAGCAAAGTCTGGGAAAGGCATGTCTCATGTTTCCAATGACATGAGCCAACATATTCCTTTTACTACTTGAGCCAATTGGCATTGTTTTTCTATTACACATAAACAAAAACATTTAAGTGGTCAGTTGTCAGGGGTCTTCTCAAATGTTACTCCATATGAGTAAATGCAGGAGTTCAAGTACCTAAAAATGAAAATAAAATAAAAATTATTTTTAAAAAAACCTTGTAACTATAACTTCTACTGCTTTGTATATAATTATTCAAAGGCATTCATTTTTTCATCTCAACTTTATATAAAATAATAATAATAAAAAACCCTTAAAAACAGCTAATGACAAATTAATATAGTATTTCAATAGTTACATTGCTTGGCATCATTTATAAGAAAATCTAAACTTTAAAAAGAGGTCCGGGTGATGGGTATCAACCTAGTGACATAAGACATCTCCTGGAAAAATCTCCCTTCAGAATCAACTAATAAAAAGATCAAGTCCATTTGCTTGGAATTCTGGAGGATGATAGAGACTGGAGAAGGACTCAGAAAAAAAAGGTGAATTGAAGAAAAAGAAAAATAATCTAAGATCAGGTAGAAGATTTCCTTCAAAGACCCCACAGTTGGACCCCTCACCCTCACTCGGTCACACAGAGCTTGGGAGTTGCATAGATGCAGCACAGCCTGAATGCAGACTAGAGAGACACTCACAGCAGTGAGGTAGAACCCCATGCATGTCCAGGCACAGATATCCAATTCTGCAGAGAACCAGGGTGGAACAGGAGCAACTGAGGATTGCTGCATATAATAGGGTCCCCAGGGGAGTGGGGTGGGGAGAAGACCACAGCACAACTATTTCTAAAAGGTTCACAAATACAATACAGTCTCTGTTGGCTGGACTGCATAAATGCAAAAGGGAATTCTCTGGATTGACCCACCATTCTGGATTGACCCCATCTGGGTGCCTGGAGTTGGATACCCTATAAGGGAAGAGATTGGAGGCAAAAAAGCCTCACCCAAAAGGGGGCATTGCTGAACTGCTGTAAGACAGAATGGAGCCCCAGACTGGCAAGTGTACAGAAAGGGGGCCTCTGAGTGAGGGGGAATATTTAACTAAATCATAGAAGCTAGGGAGAAAAAGCTGCACAAAAACAAAGAGAACAAATGAAGATTCCTAGAGAAGGAAGAGAGGAAAAGAAGCAAGTTAATGCATCAAAATAATCAGATGCCCAGACATCAGCAAAAAATCACAAGTGATACTAAGAAACAGGAAGATATGGGTCAGTCAAGGGAACAAATTAAAATGCAGGAGGAGGCACAAAATTTGGAACAACTAATCAAAGAAGTTCAAACAAGTCTCCTAAATCAATTCAAGAAGATGAAGGAAAATATGCATGAAGAGATAAAGATAATAAGAAGACAAAGTGGGAAAAAAAAAAGAAGAATTTGTAAGTTTAAAAAGAAACATACCAGAAATTTGTGGGTATGAAAAGCACAATAATGGAAATTAAAAATATACTAGGGAAGCGGCTGTGGCTCAATCAGTGGGGCTCCCGTTTGCCATATGGGAGGCCCCGGGTTCGGTTCCTGGGGCCTCCTGGTGGAGGCGAGCCCACCCGCACGGCATGGTTAGCTGACCCAGCAAGCGCAGGCAGCGGGGGGGGGGGGGATAAATGAATAAATAAAATCTTAAAAATATATATATATATATATATATATATATACTAGATGCATACAACATCAGATCTGAATAGGCAAAAGAAAGAATCAGTGAAATAGAAGGCATGACAATTGAAATCATAGAGTCAGACAAACGGAAAAAATAATTGGAAAAAAAAAAGAACATTTCAGTGACAGCATGAAGTGCTCAAATACACACATCAGGGTATCCCAGAAGGAGAAGAGCAGGGAAATGGGGCAGTAGAATATTTGAGGAAATAATGGCTGAAAATTTCCCAACTCTTTTGAAAGACATAAATATACATGTCCAAGAAGCACAACATACTGCAAACAGAATAAAATTTAATAGACCTACTCTGAGAACCACTAATCAGAATGTCAAATGCCAAAGATAAAAAGAAAATTCTAAAACTAGCAAGAAAAAAATGATTCATCACATACAATGGATCCTCAATAAGACTAAATGCTGATTTCTCATCAGAAACCATGGAGGTGAGAAGCAGTGGTATGATAAAGTTAATGTTCTGAAAGGGAAAAACTGCCAGGCCCAAATTCTTTATCTTGCAAAACTGTCCTTTAAAAATGAGGGAGAGTTTAAAATATTCATAGATTATCAGAAATTGAGATAAATTGGCAACATGAGACCAGCCTTGCAAGAATTACTAAAGGAACTTCTGCAAGTTGAATGGAAAAAATAGGAAAGAGGAGTGGTTTGGAGTAACTTGAAGAAAAGAAGATCTTCAGTAAAGGTAACTGAAAGGGCAAATGCAAAACCCAATAATACCACATCCTCAATATACAAGTATAGTCATTAATTCATGTAAGATTCAGAATAATCTTATTCTGAACAAGAAAAAGCCATATTTCTTAATAATGGACATGCAAAAGATGAAGAGGTAATGTGGGACAAAACAACATAAACTGAAGTATATGGGAAAGGAGCATGTATGCTCTTGATGCTAATTAGTTAGATACATCACAAAAGGTCACCTATACAGAAAAGGAGTTTGCAATAAAGTAAGAGAGACACACACACACACACACACACAGAGAGAGAGAGAGAGAGAGAGAGAGAGAGAGAGAGAGAGAGAGGACATAAAAACCAAAGGACAAAATGGCTGAAATAAGTACTGAATTTACAGTAATAACATTGAATGTTAATGGATTAAACTCCCCAATAAGAAGACACAGATTGACAGAGTGGATAAAAAGCATGATGCAACTAATTGTTGTTTACAAGTGACTTACCTTAACCACAAAGGCAAAAATAAGTTGAGAGTGAAAGGATGGAAAATGATATTCCTTGCAAATAGTAGCCAAAAAAAGAAAAGTGCTTGGGCAGCTATATTAATATAAGACAAAATAAACTTAAATCAAGTAGTTATAAGAGACAAACAAGGACACTATGTATTAATAAAAGGGGCAATCCAGCAAAATGAAATAACAACCATGAATATTTATACACCTAACCACAGTGCCCCAAAATACATGAGGCAAACACATTGGCAAAACTGAAGGGAGAAATAGATATCTCTACAATAAGAGTTGGTGACTTCAATATACCACCCTTATCAATAGATAGAACATGTAGACCAGAGGATCAATAAGAAAACAGAGAACTTGAATAATATGAAATGAATTTGACCAACAGACATATATAGAACACTGCAACCCAAAACTTCATAATATATATCCTTCTCAACTGCACACAGATTGTTCTCCAGGATAGACCATATGATGGGTCACAAAACAATTCTCAATAAATTTAAAAGGATTGAAATTATGCAAAGCATCTTCTCTGGCCATAATGAAATGAAACTGTCAATCAAGAACAGGAAAAGCTATAGATATATGGGAGCTAAATAACATACCTGTAAATAATCAGTGGGCCAAAGAAGAAATTAGAAGGGAAATCAGGAAATATCTTGAGATGAATGAAAATGAAAAAACAACATATCAAAACTTATTGGATGCAGTGAAGGAGTACTGAGGGGGAAATTTATAGCCCTAAGGCTTACATTTAAAAAAAGAATAAAGAGCTAAAATTAAAGACCTAATGTGCACCTGGAGAAACCAGAAAAAAGAACAGTAAACTAAGCCCACAGCAAGCAGAAGGAAAGATATAAATATTAGACTAGAAATAAATAAATAGAGAATATAAACAATAGAGATCCATAACAAAAGCAAAAGTTGGTTCTTTGAAAATATCAATAAAATTGACAAGCCGTTAGCAAGAATGACACAGAAAAAAAGAGAGAGGGAGCAAATAAATAAAATCAGAAATGAGATGTGGAAAGTAAAAGAATTGTAAGAGTATATTATGAAAAAGTTCATGCCAACAAATTTTACAACCTAGATGAAATGGACAAATTCTTAGAAAAACATAAACAACTTACATTGATTCTAGAGGAAATAGAAGACCTCAAAAAACCAATTACAAGTACATATAGAATCAATCATCAAAAACCTCCAACAAAGGAAAGCCCAGGACCAAATGACTTCACAGGTGAATTACAACAAACATTCCAAGAATAATTAATACCAATCCTGCTCAAACTGTTCCAAAATATTAAAGAAGAGGGAACATTACCTAGCTCATTCCATGAGGTCCATATCATTCTATACCAAGGGCATATAAAGACATGTTCATGGATCAGAAGACTAAATATTGTTAAGATGTCAATTCTATGCAAAATGACTTACAGATTTAACACAATCCTAATCAAAATTCCAATAGCTTACTCCGTAGAAATGGAAAAGCCAATTGTCAAATTTATTTGGAAGGGTAAGGGGCCCCCAAATAGCCAAAAACATCTTGAAAGGAAGAATGAAGTTGGATGAGTCACACCTCCTAACTTTAAAGCTTATTAGAAAGCTACAGTGTTCAAAACAGCATGGAACTAGCATAAGGACAAATATAGAGAGCAATCAAATCTAATTGAAAGTTCAGAAATAGAGACACATCTATGGGTAATCGATTTTTGACAAGGCTACTTAGTCCACTCTATTGGGAAATAATACCCTCTACAACAAATGGTGCTGGGAGAATTGGATATCCATATGAAAATGAATGAAGGAGGACCCCTATCTCATGCCATGTACAGAGATCAACTCAATATTGATCAAAGACCTTAATAGAAGGACCAGGACTATAAAACTCCTAGAAGAAAATGTAGGGAAGCATCTTCAGGATCTTGTGTTAGGCAATGGTTTCTTTAACTTTACATTGAAAGCCCAAGCAACAAAAGAAAAAAATAGACATTTGGGACTTCATCAAACCTAAAAACTTTTTGGCATCAAAGGACTTTATCATGAAAGTGAAAAGACAATCTGCTCATTGGGAGAAAATATTTGGAAATCACTTATCTGATAAGTTTTCAATGTTAAGAATATATAAATAAATCCTACAACTCACCAACAAAAGACAAACAATCCAATTAAAAATGGGCAAAAGACTGGAATAGACATTTCTCCAACGACGATATATAAATGGCTAAAAAGGCATACAAAAATGCTCAACATCATTAGCTATTAGAGAAATGTAAATCAAAACCATAATGAGATACCATTTCATACCTACTACAATGACTACTATTAAACAAACAGAACGTTTCAACTGTTGGAGAAGATGTAGAGAAGTAGGAACAATTGTTTATTACTAGTGAAAATGTAAAATGGTACAGCTCCTATGGAAGATAGTTTGGCAGTTCCTCCAAAAATTAAGCATAGAATTATCATATGACCTGACAATCCCTCTACTAGGTGCATACCTGGAAGAACTGAAAGCAGGGCCTTGAACAGATATTTGCTCACTGAAGTTCATGATGTCTTTATTCACAATTGCCCAAAGATGGAAGCAACACAAGTGTCTACCAACCAATGAATGGATAAACATAATGTGTTATATATATCCATTGGAATATTAGTCAGCATTAAAAAGCAATGAAGTTCTGGTTTATCCGACAGCATGGATGAACCTTGAAGACATGTTGACTGAAATAAGCCAGACACAACAGCATAAATATTATATGAACTCATTGACACGAAAAAATAGAATAAACAAAATTTTGATGTAACATTTATGTAATCTAAAGCTTCTTTAAAAACAAAACAGGTGCTTGCAAGTTTAAAAAAATGACGTGGGAGGAAATCAAATAAAAAAATATAATATTATTTCATCAATTGTAACAAATGTGCCACTAAGGCAAAGTGTTAATAATGGTGTGTGCATATGCAAACATTGTAGTTTTCACATGATTTTTCTGTAAACCTACAATTTCTCAAATTAAATTTAAAAATATTCTTTCCATTCTTCCCCTGGGAAATGACATATATTTAAAGAAAAGAAATGGATTGTCAAGGAACATCCAGTGAGGGTATTATACTATGTATGCAGAGGCTGGATTTGGAGGAATGGGGTTTTGAAGGATTTCCCCATCTTCTTGTATGGCTGATGAAGTACGATCAAGTCTGGAAATAGAATCCTAATAGGAAGCTGTCCCAGCCCTTAGTAGATCTGGAGGTACCCAGAGAGGGGTTAAGATAGTGATGAGCATGAAATGGAACATTCAAACAAGTTCTTTTTCTCATAGTATTCTGGCCATCAGAGTGGTAAGGTATATCAAACAAAAAACTTACGAGCTTTTATGGATACCACCTACTAACTCCTTCTTTCTAGAGTTATCACTAATACACTGGGATCACCGCCCCCACCCCCCACCCACTCCAGCCTTGCCTCAACTCTGTCATGGTGATAAGACACAGAGTAAGCTAGACCTCTTGCCTTCTGCCACCTCCTTCCTAGAGCTCACCCCATTAGTTGTGATCCCGGTGTTTGGAGTTGTGATTCTGGCTCACAGGACCTACACATAGACTCTCTGTGTCACCCCGTTAATTCTAGACATGGATGATACGCGACCCTGTGTTTGCATGAGATATGCTTTCCCTAGCAAGTTGGCAGAGGGACCGTGCATACAACTCAGAAGTGTAATGGTGAGCCATGGCTGATGGGAAGTGAGGAACGGAAAAGGCTAAGGCAGGTCAATCTCCTTTCCTTCCTTCCTGGGACTGAACCTTGAATATCTTCCAAAGGCTTCTTAGGAACCATGCTAAGTGAAAATACGAGCAAAGCAACCTGCTCATCTTCAATTCCACCCTGAAGCACATTCCTTTACACTTTTCATGCCTAAATCCCCCTTTCTTAATCATTCTCATCTCCCTAGGTTTGCCTCTCCCAATAAAGTATCAGCCTGTCTCAGGCTTTGCTTTCTAGAGGACACAAGTAAGATACAAGGTCACCAATATCAGAGGACCTATGCCTTTTGACACATGGCTTAGAAATCAATGGAAATATTCAAAATCTTACAATTACTGAGGAGCTGTGCTGATAGTCAAAGTCCAGTCTTCTGAGCTTTTGGCAGTACCGTGGCATCTCCTTTGTCTAGTAATTCCCAATCTCCTAGTATAGTGAGCTTCTCAATAAAGAAAGCTAATTTAGTAAAATCAAACTCGGACCAGAGAATTCTTGACTAAATTCCCACATATTTCTTCATTATATATTTTGAGTTTTCCAGAATTAAATATAAAGCTTATTAGAATATATCTTCCAAAGTGCTAGCAAATTAAACACACTTATTACCTGGCTGGCAAAGTAGCAAAAGAAAAAAATATGCTCTGAGAATTAAAAATTCCTATCCTCTTAGGGAAACTCTGATAGTTATTTGGCAGTAAAAAGCCAATTACCATGAGAACAAGATTTAAAACCAACCTGTGGGATCAATGACAACTTGCCCTGAGTAACCAAGCTTCTGAAATCAGCCAGTCAGCAGCTCCGCCACTTCAGGAAACATTTCTGGAAGTAGTCAATTAGCCACAATCTCTCTCAAGCCGCCTTCCCTTGCTTAGCAAACAATAAGCAGCTTTTTAAAAAAATTTTTAATAAAAATAATTCTTTATTTTTAAAGATGTTTTAGATTACATAACTGTTATGTCAAAATTATAGGGGATTCCCATATACCACAGGCTCTGCCCATCCCATGCTTTCCCCCATTAACAACATCTTTCATTAATGTGGTATGTTTGTTAGAATTGATGAACAAATTTTAAAGCATTGCTACTAACCATGGTTTATAGGTTATACAGCATTTGATTTTAGACAGTGACTGGGACCCGTTTCTTGGGCAGCTTATATGTATATTCTTGGTAGCTCTTTTTCATGCTCCTGATATCTCAGAGTTTTCCATCAATCTTCTATTATGATCCCATTTGCAATTTCTTTTCAGTATCCTGGCATATAATTCTGTGGGTGTTAAGTCTTAAAGTATTTCACCTTTGTTTTTTTATCTTAACTCCAACATGCTCTACTGTAATCCTTTTCAGAATACCCCTCAGATAAGGCAGAAATTGCTCTTAATTGGCTAAGTAATTATATCATTTAACCTTTTGTACGGTCAGAGGAGGAAGGAGGGAATTAAAAATATGCCATGTAATCATATGCAAGACACTCTACTTATAACCTTTAACTTTTACAAAATAATGAATTGTTTTTCTGTGATGATTGAGCTCCAAATTAAAATAATTTGAATATTATCTTTTCTAACTCAATGAACATTTTGTCATAGGCTGGCATTTTCTTAATAGTTCATGAAGCAATCCAATTTTTGAAATATATTTTGTGGATTAAATTAATTAGTGGTAAAAGTGGTGACTTTAGGGCAATATTTAAGTATTAATGAAGGGAGGCTGTGAATAACTTAAGAGTAATATGAGTAAAAGGGAGAAGCATATCTAAAAAGAGACACTGCTTGTAACATTTTGTTGTCTGAAATAAATCTTAGAGAACATCATAGGCAATCTCTTCCTTTTCAGAAAAGCATATTGAGGTTAAGAAAATGGAAGCAATTTTTTAAAAATGTTCACATAATTAATAGGTAACAGTGCCAGAGTTGGAAACTCTATTGCCTGCTCTGAGTCCTGTGTTTTTGTCATCAAATTGTGCCAATGTAATTGGAAATACCTTCTGTTCTGAAACTAAAAGGAATAACCTATCCTCCTCCAAACTATTCAAAAGGCATTTCTACAAAATATAATGTACTGAATAAGAACTCTGTATTTAGATTTAGATGCAAATTCATACTCTGCCACTTCCTAGATATGTGACTTCAGGCATTTTATTTAAACTCCTGGGGTTACAATTCTCTTACCTAATCAAGTTACTTCATGCAGAGTAATAGACGAGGAAAGCCTCACAAACAGTGATCGACATGTGTTATTCTCTCAGTGTCTGTTAATGCAGTTTGTTTTCCTACTATACTGATGTTATTTTGGAATTATTGTGGTGTTTGATGCTCTGTGAATTTCCCTAACATATTCAAGCAACGGAAGTCATTAGGTAATAATGATATATATATATAATTTATATATGTGTATATATGTATACATGCGTTTATATGTATATGGCATATATATAATATTATATATGGTGTACATGTTGCATATATATGTACACATTTGATATATATGTACATATATGGTGCAAAATATAGACAGAATTATCACAAATAGAAAGGGATAGGCATTAAAAGAATAATATAATAAATTATCCCTTTACTTTTAGTGGATGATTGACACTATTTATCTGTACTCTAACAATACTAATCCAAAAATTTAATTTAGTTTTACTACTTAAAATGTAATTAAAACTTGTTTCTAGAAATGCCTAGTATATTTTATTTCTCTCTCTCTATATATGTGTGTGTGTGTTTGTGTATACATATATATATCTGCATAAATATTAAGAGATTTATTATAGGAATTGTCTCACATGACTGTGTGGATTAGCAAGTGCAAATTCCATAGGGCAGGTCGCAGGTTAAAAACTCTGATGAAACTGGATTTGAATTCTCTAGAAGAGCTAGCTGCTTGAAGTAGAGATAGAAATTCTTCTTTCTGACTGCTGAAATCATCAGTTCTGGCTTTAACACTTCAAACTGATTGGATCAGGAGACTCTACTCCTTGCTAAGGGCAATTTCCTTTGTTGATTGTAGATGCAATCTTCTGTTTTTCTAGACTTTATTTCAATTTCAGAGAATGAAATAACAGATAAAAAGCAGCTTAACAAATTATGGGAGCATTACTTTAAAAATCCTGTCCAGGCACATTTATCTTATTTAATCCTAAAAACAAACTCAATTGTTTCTCCAGTGATCCAAAAGATGAATAAATGAGCACAGGTTAGTTAAATAACATGACCAAAACTTCCTTGTTAAGGAAAAAAAAATCTTGATCATATTCACATCTCATAAAACTAAATCCCATATTACTTTTTTACCTTTAGCATTGACATAACTTCTTTGCCTTTGTACAAAAATATTACAATGTTACTGTTAACTATAACCTATAAGTTACATTAGTTATATTTTTCCCATGTATCACCATATTCTTAACACCTTGCAATAGGAACATTCTTATAATTTTATTATTAACCACTCTCCTCATCTACTACCAAAATCACTGTGTTGTACAGTCCCTGGATTATCCTCTAGCTGCCTTTCAATTAACATTATGCTCCCTTTCAGCAACAGTCAAATTCATAAATCAACAGTGTTAGTTATACTCATTATAATGTATTATGACCAACTCTATCAATTTCCACATATTTACAACCAGCCTTATTAAACATTCTGCATACATTCAGAATCAGCTCCCCCTTTGCAACCCACGTTGTGTCTCTAACTAACCTATACTCTAAAAATATAATAATATAATAAAGGGTCATATAGCACGGAATATGGGTGACATTTTAAGTCTAAGGAGAAAAGACGAATTATTCAATGTCATTGATTTGCTAGGTAAACATTTCAAAAAAATTAAAGTTGGGATCATACCCCTAGAAGTGGGGATTTTTATTCTAAGTATAATACAAAACTCCAAAGCCATTAAGGAAAGCCATTTATAAATCAGCCCATATAGACAAGAAGTGATGATTCCAGCTTTTCTCAAATCTATATAATTTCTCTTTAAGAGAAAAAATGAGTTTTCCTTACATAAATTTATAATTTAATATACAAGCTAAATTGGGGGAGGGGGAGGTTCGGCAGGAGGATGTTAAGTCCTAGAAAAGGAAGAGATTGCTTTGGAAATATAAATGCGGTGATATTCAATATTGTTTGTAAAGAACATTTAAAAAAAAAATTGATTCACATAAATCTGTATCTTGCTGCTTCTGGAGTTCACAGATAGGTTAATTCATTAACCATCCTAAGAGAGACATCCTAGATGAGATAAATTGTGTGCCAGCATGAGTGTTGATTTTTCTGTTGCACTTAGGGAGAAAAATATGGACTACAGCACAAGATATTCTAGATCAAAACACTGACCTCTCAATTTGATCCAAAACCTAATAATGAAGGAAATGGTATTCCCCAACAGTAAGGCATCCAGCCCAGCAGTCTTGAGTTTCAGCACTCACCCAGTTTACAGGTTAATCCTCCTTGACAATTACACAGGGTCAACATCTAAAAGATGTAAGTGAGAATGTCAATTTCTCCTTTTGATTAATTATTTCAGAAACCATCTTCATGGTGACTTTTCAGATTAGGAGAACAGCTGGGCTGGTATAAGATATAACTGTGCTAGCTTCAGAAGCCTGTTTGGGATGCTCAAATACCACTGGACCAATTTAATTCCAAAACTTCTACTGTAAGCATAGCTGAAGCTGCTGCCCTTCTCATTTTTCAAGAAATGCTTGGCAGAAATGTTCTTTTCTATTGCCACATGGCAAGATTTTTGCATATTAGCCAGGTGTTTTATACTTTTAAATTTTTAGTAAATACAAATATAATAGTCAATGTTCTGAGAAAAATTGCCACATGGCAAAACTTTTGCATATTAACCAGGCATTTCATTCTTTTAACTTTTTGATAAATACAAATGAGATAGTCAATGTTCTGAGAAAAATTACATGCACTTGACTGCAAAGAGAGGGAGGTTGTGTCTTTACCTAAAACTACTTGTCTTCCTTCTAATGATTGACGCTATCATTTTGCAGGCTTTATATCCAGTGTGTTATAAAAGCTCCCTTCATCTTCCTTGACTGAATGAAACTTGGTTGATGTAAAACCTGGGTTAAGAAAAGACACTAAAAAGTTGACAATGTCATAGTGAAGAGAAAAATACAGGCAGACAATCAATCCAGAAAGTTTTAAATACCTTGTCTTATTATTTGGAAGAGGCAAAGAAGATTATTCTAATGGAAGTGCTCATTGCTATAAATTGTTCAGGGCATACTGACTGTAGCATAGCCCAACTATGGAAACTCATGAGCATTAAATCCCTAGAAAAACCATATTGAAATAAGTACTGGTAAAACAATACTTCATTCAAGACACCTTACACTCTGGCCTGCCTGCTGTTAATGATTTCTCTCTTCTCCCTTCTGCTGAGGTCCTGTTCTTTTAAATATGTTTTCCACATTTCATATGCATTAGCTCTTCCATACCTGTTCTCTTGGACCAATCTTCTGCTGCAATGCATTGCAGCCTTTCCTTTTTGTTGATTCTTTAAGGACCACCCAGTCCCAACTCTTTCAAGAAATTCCACCTGACTTGCCCCCCTCACATGCTGAATCTCCTATTCATTGATTCTACAGATATGAATTAAGTGTTTAAAATGTGCAAAAAAGCCAAATGGAATAGTGGACAAAAACTCCTCCAGACGTGAAGCTTGCATTCTAGTGTGGGGGTGGGGAAGCAGGGGAGAGGAAGGATACAGTTCATAGGGTCAATGCATTCTGTAGTGCATAAGTAGATGAAGGTGCCGTAGGAAATCTTAAGAGTTGAATAAGGGGTGCCAGAGTGCCGTGGCTGGAGGGAATCACAATCTTAGTAGCGAGATCGTGTGACATTTGAGCCATTATTAGAAGGAAGGGACTTCTATAAAATATTCTAAGTGAATTTGTCTTTTGGCAGATCATAGGGGTTGCCTCTGAGTTAATCGCATAATTGTTAACCTCTTAAAAGCTGGATATTGAAACTTCAGCACCTAGGACAGTATCCTGCTGAAAATAGTTGCCAATGTTTATTCACAATTTTAATACATCCCCTGGCAAAACTTCTCTATACTTTGTCAAATATATTTACGGTTCAATCCATAGTACAAATCTAAAGTGTGTTACAAACATAAGTTTATAAACTTTCATTGTCCAAGACTTTACCTGCCATTTGCCACAAACTCCTAATTTTTGCTTATCCAAGATTTTATTAACCAGGGCTCTATCATTTTATATCATTTATATCGTTTATAACTGCTATGAATGTCTTTAAGTAAAATGAAATTAAAAATTGTTCAAAATGCTATATGTCATTTTCTTATTAGTAGTTTTTATATGGAACTAGAAAACTATAGTCTTAAAATACTGTGAAGGTAATTTTAAAAATATGTTTTGGGCTTCAGAAATGTACCTTGTCCCATGTGAGATGTGAAGATGCAAAGAGGAATAATATATAAGAAATGTTCTCAAGAAACTCATGTTAAGGATGGAGCCAAAAGGTAAAACATGGATAATGATGGAAATTATGAGGCATTTCCAGCAATGTGGTAGATTGGGTAACTTGAAGAAACTTCCCAACTGAAATTACTAAAATGTTGGATAAGATTTGAAAATACAACATTTAAAAAGACATTTTATTATGAAAAATTGTATAAATGTTCAAGTATATAGCTTATTATAAAATAGGTAGCTTTGTACATTTAATAGCAATAGCATGGAATGAAATGCAAATTTGCAGAGGTTCCCACGAGCCCCCTTCTGGTCACAACACCCTTTCTCTCTGTAATGGTGAATCATTCACCTGATTTTCATGGTTATCACTTCCTTGCATTTCTGAATTCTTTTACCACC
Source organism: Tolypeutes matacus (assembly GCA_026826555.1). Classification (NCBI taxonomy): domain Eukaryota; kingdom Metazoa; phylum Chordata; class Mammalia; order Cingulata; family Chlamyphoridae; genus Tolypeutes; species Tolypeutes matacus. The sequence goes on from JAKSZT010054281.1 coordinate 15,973,945, forward strand.
ACAGTATGCAAGTCCAAATATTCTTTTATATTTTGCTTCTACTTGAATCATAGATAAACACATACTTTCATGCCTGAGTTATTTTGATCAATATTATATTTGACAGATTATCCTACAGTGTTGTGTGTTTATCTATTTCTTTATTTTTGTTGTTTTATATGATTTCCTTGAATGACAGTACCACAGCGTATTTGTCAAGTCTCCAGGTGAAGACAGTTGGCTTATATCCAGATTTTTGCTCAGGCAAATAACAGTACTCTAAGCATTTTTGTCAGGGCTCCTGAAGCTTAGATGTACACATTTCTGTTTAAGCAGGATTTTTGCATTAAAATGTTTATGTATGTTCAACTCTAGTAGATAATGTTTAATTATTTCCCAAAATGGCTGTAACCATTTAGACTTTTCCCAGTTGTGCCCATGTTTCCCCATTGTTCTACATCTTTTCCCAACTATGTTATTGTAAATCTCTTTACTTTTAGGCATTTGGTGGGTGTTTGTATTGATATATTAATATCTTTGTGGTTTTATTTCACATTTCCTAGATTACCAATGAGTCTGACACTTTTATTTTTGAGTTTTTAATTGACAATTTATTTTCTTTTTTGAAGTGCTTAAATTACTTGTCTAGTTTTTCAGAGGATTGCTTGAACTTTCACTGATTTTTAGAAGTTTGGGCGTGAATGCTTTTCTTGGTAGAGTTGAAAATATCTTCCAACTCATTTCTTTCCTTTTCATTCTACTTTGTGCCTTTTATATAAAGATGGTCTTAATATTATGATAGGAAATTTTATCAATCTTTTTCTATATGGATAATTTTTTAAATTAAATTTAAAAAAATTTAAATTAAAAATTTTTAAATCCCTCTTCCTTACTGTAAGTCATGAAGATATGCATGGCTATCTCTCTATCTATGTCATCTATTCACCTAATCTTTAAACAATTGTTTTCATTAACCATTATAGTGCCATGGATCCTTTTGGCTGTCTAGTGAAGTTCAAGGGTACCTCTTAAGAATGATATTTTTAATGCACAAAATAAAAACAATGGGTTAGAAAGGAAATAATTTACACTTAAAAACTGCAAACAAAATATTTTTAGATAGCAGATGGTCTAAAAACCATCTCATATTTGAAGCGGAGATAAAGGATAAATGATAATTTGAGATATCCACAATAGCGCTAACAAGATTTATTTTGGTGACAGTCATAGATAATGCTGTTATTCCTGTCTTTCCTTGCCTAAATGCACAACTGAAAAGAATGATAAATTTCAATTAGAAGTTAGTTAAACAAGATGTAATATTTAATTTTAATCTAAGTTCACAGCTCAGCTGAATCCTGTACGCAAATTTCCTGGGGAGACATGTACTCAAGTTTATAAAGGACTGTTCTAAAAGCTCTACTGTTTTGCTTTCACACTTAGGTCCTAGAAATGATTATTTTGTTTGATGTGACATAATTTTTTTTTTCTGTGTGTTGATACCCAATTTTCCCAGCAAAAATCTTATGATAATTCTTTCAGTATTGCTCTGCAATGTTATCACTGTCATAAATCAAATGTATACATACTTATTTCTGCTTACTTCCCGGCCCATTGTCTTATTTGTCTTTTCTGTGCCAATAACAGATTGTTTTAATTGCAATAACTTTCAAATAAGTCTTCATAATTAGATAGACCATAGTCTACTGCCTTGTTCTTCTTCCTTAAGATTGACTTAGTTATTCTTTCACCATCTGTATTTTCATATACATTTTAGAATTAGCTTATTTACTTCTACAAAACAATGTGCTGGGAACTTAAATGGGATTACATCAAATATACAGATCAGTAATGGGATTGTCATCTTTAAAATATCAAGTGTTCTGGTCCATAACTTAGGTTTATCACTCCAATTACTAATTTGCTATATTTATTTAAGTATTCTTTAATTGCTGTCATTAGTATTTGACATTTTTGTGCGTGTGAGTAGAAATCTTGCACACAGGTTGTAGAATTTATTACTAAGTATCTGATATTCTGTTCTTACTTTAAACATCCCTTTTAACATTTTCATTGTCTAAATATTTTGTTATATATAAATGCAATCATAGCATATCAGCATTTTGGTGGGGGTGGGGAGTTCCCGGAACCCATGGTGACTATATGTTTAGCTTTCTGAGGAAATCCCAAACTGTTTTCCCCACTGGTAACAACATTTTACATTTCCATCAGCAATACATGAAAGTTCCAATTTCCCCACTCCCTTGCCAACATGTGATATTTTCCTTTTATTATTATTATAGCAGCAATTCTAGTGGGTATGAAGTGGTATCTCATTGTGGTTTGATTTGTATTTCCCAAATGACTAATGATGTTAGGCCATTTTTTTCATATGATTGATCAAATCCTTTGCCCATTTTAAAATTAGGTTTCTTCTCTTTTTTTAAGTTGTAGGCATACTAGACTCTTATCAGATATATTATTTTCAAATATTTTCTCCTATTCCCTGGGTTGTCTTTTCACTTCCTTGATAGTGTCCTTGGACATACAAAAGTTTAAAATTTTGCTGAATTCCAATTTATCTGTTTTTCCTTCGGTTACTTGTGATTTTGTTGTCATATCTAAGGAATTGTTGCCTATCCCAAGGTCATGAAAATTTATACCTAATATTTTCTCTAAGCATGTGATAGTTTTATCTCATTTAGGAGATAAATATCTAAAAGGATACCAGTAATTGTAAAAAAAAATTCATTATAGTGATGAGCTCAAAAGAAGGAATTGAGGGAAATGCAATCAGTGAGGTGTTAGAGAGAACTTAGATACTGTTATGGAAAATTTTATTTCTTAATATGGTTGATGATTGTTTGGGTGTTAATTAAAAAATAAGTGTGTGTGTTTTTCTAAATCTTGATATATAATTTTTCAAAATAAAACTTTAATTTAAATTGTACTACATAACAGTATATACAAACTGCTTTAGAACATCCTAGAATAGAGCAACTAAACCTTCTTGAGATATAGGAAAGTTTGGGTTATTATTGGACATGAAAAGATACGTATAATGCAGCATTTTATTATGCAAGATGGCTTTTGCAATGTTTCTCCCTCCATTTACCTGTGAAAATTATAGGAATTTCCTTAGAGATTTACTCTTTATGTATGTATACCTGAAGAGTTTATTGCTTATTTCTTAATAGCTTTATTGAAGGCCTAATTTACATATCATACAATTTGTCTATTATAAGTGTACATTACACTGTAATACCACATCACAATGGGATAAATATTCATGTGTCATCTTTCAGCACATAAAATCAGAACATGGAAAGAAATAAAGTTATAGAAATTGTTATATCCAAAGAACTACTGTACATGACATTAATTCTATCAAATTTATACTGATTAATTAAATGTTTTTTAAAGAAAATTAAATAATTTTTCCAGTAAGTCTTCATAGGGTGTATAGTATATCAAGACCACAGAAAAAAGGGTGGGCAACAAGTTTGGTTCATAAACTTATTCATCAACATGACTTATTTTCAAAGACAATTCCACAGAATAAAAATAGACAATTATGAATGCAAAAGAGACATAACCAGGGATATAGGACAAATGAGCTGAATAATGTGAGACTGTCACATGCAACAGCCAATTTAAGAACATTGTCAAAATGCAAATTATCAAAACTGAACTCCAAAATAGTGGGATGTTTGACTAGTTAGACCACCAGAAGAAAAATCGTAATAGTGATTAGAGTCAAAGTCACCACTGAGATCAATTCCTGTACACTATTGGCTCATGCAGTTGGCTTAAATAAGAAGAAAGCATTACATTCCAAAAAAACAAACAAAAGCATGCAACAAAACACCAAGTTTAATGGTAACAAATCTTCTATTATTTTATTTTATTTTATTTTTTGGTTGTTTTAAAAATTTTACTGCAATATAACAATGAAGTAAACAGTAATTCGACACCTACCAATTTTTTTTTCTGAAAACAAACAAAAAAATGTAAACAGGAAAATAACTCTGCCTATAATTGTACAGCTTCTCAAATCATGTCAGAAGGGTCTCATCACATTCAATGATCAAGAATTTTAAAATAGCAGTAATTATTTTTATTTTAAGAAAAGGTACCCCTTCTCCCCCACCCTCGTCCCCCAAGTATTTAACATGAAAGAATGGCCTTCCTTATTATTTGAAGCAGCAACAACCATCAATAATTTGGTATTTGTTTACAGTTGCTCCAAAAATTGTACCAATTTCACAAAGCCATTATCCAGTGTTGCCATGAAATAGACTGTAGACTCTAGGTAGCAAAGATTCCTTCTGAAACCAATGTTAAGTCAAAGAAATATAAAGCAGGGTATTACACTAGATTTCTGGATCTAGTAGACTAAAAAGAGTGAAACCTAGGAAAAGTTACCTACTATTTTATAGAAGAAATAAAGTCCTGCAAAAGCTGGTTTTTGGTTGTATAACATCTTACACACTGTGTGGATCTGCAGCATCTGCTAATAAGCAGACATGCACTGTGTTTATCTCTGACCTATGTCCTAGAGCCCTCCCTCCCCACCCCCAACAATCTACTACCTTATATCAAGTATTGTGGATATGAGCCCAAATCATCCCAGACAATCCAGTGAACAAAGTTAGTGTGATGCACTGGTGTGAAGTGTGAGATTAAAAAAAAAAAAAAAAAAAAAAAAAAGTCCCTTTCAATCTTCATCAAAGTTCTGTTGTAGAAAAAAATTGGCAGCCAAATTCTCATTCTTCTCACAAGCAAAATATGCTTGTATCACAAGTCCTTCAGGAAATCCTAATGCCTTTAACCTTTCTATAGCTTCTTTTTCCTGAGGCGTCACTTGAATGTAGTTCATATGACCACTTCCAGCTTCTGCAATTCCTCCACTGCCACCTCCACCCCCTCCTCCTTGACTGCCAGCTTCTTGAACTGGTTCATTTAACATCTGAATAAAATGCTCCTGATGTTGGCTAATTTGCTGCAGCAACTGAGGATTCTCTCGACCTATCTGTTGTAGCGACTCTGGAAGCAGGGAAGGATTCTGTTGAATGATTTGTCTCATTTGTTGGAACTGAGGCTGATTTCGTAAAAATTCAAGCGGATGTCCTCCAGAACTTGCTGTTGCAGTTGTTGCGGCTGTAGTTGCTGCAGCTGCAGTTGCTGCAGCTGCAGCCACTGCTGAAGACTGAGAAGCCCCAGTACTAGCTGCTTGAGGGGGGTCCACCACAGCCTGACTTTCTCTATCTCCAGGGATTCCCATCCAAAGGTACCCTGCTCTGTCAGGGTTGTTGAAACTGGCTCTCAGGGCTGCAATTACTTGCTCTCGTTCGTAGCCCATAGACATGATCTCAGTCACCATATTCTCATAAGACTGACCTGTCACAAGTGCACTTGTTGCATCTTCAAAAAGATTTGACCGAGAAGAATCTCCTGATGTGCTGTCAGTTGATGTTGGGCTAGTAGCCAGTGGTGTTTCTGTTGGCTTTTCTGCAGCTTTCTCTTGTTTAGTTGCACCAGCAAGTGCAGGTTCAGAAGATGCTGTCGTTGATGCCGGAGTGATGGATGTAGAGGTGGAGGTGGGAGCCCAAGCTGGGGCAGGGGTTGGGGCCTGAGCCACAGCTGCTGTTGTCGACGAAGTAACCGCAGCAGCGGTGGCGGGATTTGATTGTTGCGTTGTAGCTGGTCCTGGTGTAGTCACCGCTTTGGGCTTTGTCACCATAACCACCACAAAGTTTTTCTCATCAATTTTATATTCTTTGAGAGCAGTGTCATCATTAAGGATTTTGCCTGCATAAATTAATTTTTGGCCTGCTCCTGGAAAGGCATCTTTCCCCTTCTCAGATTCAATCTTCTCTTTCAGTGCTTTCACCTGGAGAGGGGGGGGTTTTATGAAGACTAATTAAAACAGAATCTTTGGGCCCATATTTTTTTTAAAGCTTTACAGCTAGTTCCAAAATTCACCCAAGGCTGAGGAATCCCCAGACTACCAAAATTATCTTAAGCAAGTAGACCAGTGATTCTTAATCAGGGGTGCATGAGCTTGACCGTCTCCTCGGGGGTCGATGTTGATCTTGAAGCTCTGCGGCTGGAGAGTCTTCAGGGTGGCCTGCATGGTGGCGGCGCGCTGCCACCACCTATCCCTGCCGGGGGCGCGAGGGGCGCGGAGGGACGAGCAGGGAATCCGCTAAGTCACCACAGGATGGCCGCCGCCATCACCGTGACTCTAATCTTCTATTATTATGAAATATGGATTCAAGACAAAAAAAAATCTACTTCTATGCAAGAGCATTCATGGATCTCACAAACAGTAAGCCGATTTAAAGAAGCAGACACAAAGGGCAGGTAATCTACAGTGACAGAAGCATGTCAGTGAATGCCTGGAGCCAGATGTGCTTGGGGACACAAAGGAACTTTTTGGGATCATGGAAATGTTCAGTATATTGACGGGTTATACAAGTGTATACATTTATCAAAACTCATCAAATTGTACGTTTAAGAGGGTTCCCTTTTTATATGTGAATTATGCCCTGATAAAAATAGGAATGCAAAAGATAGCAGCATGCCTCCCATTCACTACCCACATCTCAAATAGACTAAGAGAATATTTGATTGATTCTGAACAATATTGACATTTCCTTTCCTCACTTAAACACCAATGTAGTCACATCTCAAAAACGTATTCTTTTGGGGGAGCTAAAATTCATTTAATCAGAAGTCAATTTTGCAGTTCAGTCAAAGTTTGGATGAGAAATAGTAATAAGGCAATTGATATAAGAACTCCTGTGAATGTCCTCTTTTGATTGACTCTCTAACTCTATCATTTATATTCCTCTTACATTTTTCAAAATGTAAACAGAGAAAAACCTCACTTTGACTGAATAGAAGATAAAAATATCCTGTTGGCCAGACTTGAGGACAGATTTGTGACTTTCATTGCTAGGAACCAACAGAGATAAAAACTTTCTGGAAGGTGAGAACATCTGATTGGGACTGTCAGGTGTTGATCTTTTATGGAAGAAGACTGCCTAAGAGAACATATGAATCCCACGTGGGAAGTGCAGTGTGTTTCTTCCATAGAGAAAGAAGGCATTTCCTCAATCTCTGAAGAGTTTCCCATCTTGAAATGCATAATGTGAACAGACATTATGCATTTGAATGTTGAAATCTGTCTTGCTTCTCCTGTCATTCAATGACACATTTCACATGTAGCTGTGTTCCACGTTTTTTCTTTTCCTCCTCTCTCCTTCTTAGTATTTTCTTATTTATGCTTTCATTCTTTTAGCATACATCATTACTTGTCAAATAATTGTCTGCCAGATTCTCATACCCATTTTTTATACAGGAATGTTTACGGTTAATTTTCATCCAGTTTTCCTAATTGTTCCTGTTTTTCTGAATTCACCAGTTCAGTTCAACCTTTCCAGCTCCAAAATAAAAGGACTCCACTGACAACTATTTTTCTTTTTTTCCTCAAGTCACAATATAAGATTCGTGGCTACTTCTCATTGAAATGAGTTAGCATATCAGAATTTAGATGTCTACATAATTTGTATTCATGCATTTCATTGAAAAACAATTATAGGCTCCTGTCCCCTCATCTTCATGATTATGCCATTAGTCATGCACTGCCTGAACAAGACTCACTCTTTCTTGCTCCCAAATCTTTCATAAGCTTCTCTCTTCTGGCTTCCACAGATTTAGTTCAAGCCCTCATCTTCTCTCCCTTAAACAATTCCCTATATTTTTAACTCTTTCTAAACTTTCCCAATGACCCCAGAGTGATATTCCTAATATCCCAGTCTTGTTTATGTCATTCCCCTATATGAAATTGTTAAATGACTCCTTAGAGTCACCGCAAATCTCTAAACCTCTGCAGCACACCCAAGCTCCACCAAGATCTGACACACAGATTCCTGCCTTAATTACCTCTTACACAGATTTCTCAACAATGCGAAACTACTTAAATATCAGAAAATACATTCATTCTCTCATGTCTCATTGTCTTTCTTTTTCTCTCTGTCTAGAGGCCTCTTTCCTTGAGCATACCGTCATTTCAATCTTCTACTCATCCTTTAAGTCCTATCTCAAACAATGCCTTGTCTGTGAAGTCTTTCTTTATATTCCAGGAAATTTACATACTTCCACTTCTAAGCTGCCTCTGCATGCTGTACTTGAATGTAGAGTTGTTATCAAACACAACCTAAACTTGATTTAAAACAATCATATTTTAAAATAATTTTTAAAAACGTTCGGTTCCAAAAAAGAACGATTTCATGGCAATCCTAAAGGATGTTGATATAATTATCCACTTACTAATCTACTAGAAGGGGTCTGTCTGAAAATATGGACAAAAGGTTAGCAAGTTTGTATTGTCATTCTAAACCTTTTTCAAGGCAGTTTTAATATTTATTTTTAGTTTAAAATAAACCTGAGAGCTATTGTCGGTTGTCCCATGCCCTGCTGGTATTTTAACCAGTAATGTCATCCATGCTGTTAGAAGGCAACCTCTTGCCTCCTGTTACTTATCACCATCCCCACAAGGCCACTGAACCTTCCTTTCCTGCCAGGACAGTTCCCAGAACAGCACACCCCAGTCGGAAACAGCTAACTTGGTACTTTTCCACTCTATATCTTCGTACCACACCCACGCACCCTTTCTGTAAACCCACCTAGTCTCCCCAGCTCAAAAGGAACACTCCCAACCTTCAGCCTACCCGCCATGCTGGAGATCTAACAAACTTCTCCTGAACTGTGGTCTGTCTCCCAGCCTCATCGAACCGGGACCTAACACAAACCTCTTAAATGAAACATCCTAAACAAGAAACGCGTGCAATACAGATAAATTGTTTCCTCTGAACATTTTAAACTCATGTTTGCTGGCTTGTAGATGGTCTCAAATTTCTGGGAACCCTCCACAGTCATAAAGGAAGCACGAAGTTTATAAAATCAGTTGGTGAGAAGAATGAAAAAGACCAAAGACACAGTTGGATGGTTATTCCCTGAAATGGTGAAATCTGAGGTGACTCTTGAATTTCAGATGTCTTCTAGGTTGATAGGACAGGTATCTATAGGACATGCTGCCCCACTTCACCCTCCCTCATCTCCACCAAACACACAGAGATGTTTATTAAAAATTCTATTACTGGGAGCAGATGTGGCTCAAATGGTTGGGTGTCCGTCTCCCATATGGAGGGACCTGGGTGCGATCCTCAGGACCTCCCGGGAAAAATAAAGAAAAATATAGAAGGCTTGCGGGCTGCCAGGCTTCGCCAAGCCACGCAGCAAGACGATGACATAACAGGAGAGGGACATAAGGGAGAGCCAAGACGAGATGTGCCGGAAAACCAGGAACTAAGGTGGTGCAGGCGGAAGGACGCTTCTCTCCCACATCGGAGGTTCCCAGGTTCGAATCCCATTGAAGACAGGAAGAGAAGGATGAGAAGAGGGGGCAGGAAACAGACCCAGAGAATTGCCCAGTGAAGGGATAAAAACATAGCAAAAATGGGGCAGGGGGTGTTAAAAGTGAATAAAAGTAAATAGATCTTTAAAAAAAAAATTCTATTACGGACTGTATTACTAGTTGAATGCTCTGGGAAAACACAGAGCTGTCAATCAGGATACATGGAGTCTAGTTCCAAATCTATTTACCAGTTCTGTGACCATGGCCAAGTTAATTATACTTAATTGCTTAGGTCTTCTTCATCTCCCAAATGACACAGATGAGGTGAGCTCTTTCTCTGCAGATTCATTGTGAAGAACTAATCCTATAACACTCCAGGTCGCTTCGTAAACGCTAACGAGCTGCACAGATGGAAGCATGCGTTATTTTTCATGTGCCCAGTTAGCACTCACCCCTTTCCCACAATTCCCTCTGCCACAGTCCCCAAGTCAAATGAACGGAGTCACTTTGCTCCCTCCACGTCCTCCGGGCTGAACACGTGTGTCGTTGTCATTCCTCTTTCTCCCTCGTCCCCCACATCATGTCGGACATCTCACCTCTCAGTTAAGCAGGAACAATATCTATCAGGCTGTTTCCCCCTCCTTTCCTTTCTACTCTGCCAGCCAGAGCTTTTGTGGGCCTCTGTTTGCAGCTAGCATTTCTGATTCTAGTTTCTCTTCTTCCACTTCATTACCCAAAGCTGCTGGAATTGTTTTCCACAAATACAGGTTTCTATCAAACAATATATAAACTCTTAGGCTGGCATTCAAAGCTCTCCACAGTTTCACGGCTCCTGTCTTTTTGTCCTATATGTACACATGGAGAGTCCATTCCCCAAGCCTTAACCTTCCATCAGTCAGACCCACTCATTCCAACTTTTCTGCTTTAACTCAGACTGTTCCACCAGCCTGGATGCCTGTGCCCCTCTACTACTTAGCAATGCCCTACTATCTCTAAGCCCTATTTTAATACTGCCCCCTTTTCTCTGCATTATTAATGCATTGTTGTGTAAACATTCCCCCAAGATTGAGCAGCTTAAAATAACATGCATTCATATCTCACACAGGCTCTGAGCATCAGGAACAGAGGAGAGGCTTAGCTGGGAGCTTCTGGCTCAGGGGCCCTGACGAGATGACAGTTTAGCAGAAGGCAAGGTATGCAGTCATCTCAAGACCTAACAGGCTGAAGGCACTGCCTCCAGCTTCACTCCCCACTTCAGTGCCTCCTTACCTGAGCTGCTCTGGGGGGCTGCTTCCAAAGAGAAAATGATAGTACAGAAAGATACAGCAAACACCCAAGATGAAAGCCACAGCCTTTTTTTATCACATAATTTCAGAAGCGAAAAACCATCACTGGGAGGGTACTTCCCAGGTCATGAATTCCAAGGGTTGTGACTCTTTGGGAGGTTGGATGTTGACTACTACATTCCCCTAGCATATGATTTTTTGGTATCTGTCAACCTAGCACCCATTTTAGACACAAACCATCTTTGCTTCATTCATTATCGTCTTGCATCATCTGCAGAATGATTCACATGGAGTAGATGCCCGACAAATGTAATTTTTCATGAGTGCACGTCCATCACTGTCTTAATTTGCCAGAAATGCTATGAACAGTACCACAAGCAGGTTGGTTTAAACAACAGAAATTTATTATCTCACAGATTTGGAGGCTACAAGTCCAAAATCAAGGTATTGGCAGGCCACGCTTTCTCCGACAGCACGTGTCCTGGTGGTGATTACCAGCAATCCCTAACTCACTCTCTGCAGCCTTCACGTGCATCTGTCTCCTTCTGCCTCCTTCTACTCTGTCCAATTTCCTCTGCTCTCAAGGTTTCCATCATATGGAGGAAGGCCCAATCTGACTCTGTTTGGCCTCTCCTAATAGGTTCTATTAGGATCCTGGTTACACATGGGTTCACAACCACAGCATTGGGGGATTGTGGGGAAAGTGACTCATTCCACAACAGTCTGAGTTTTTTATGGACTTTTGCTAAGGAAGTTGAGGTCCTGAGTTTGAATTTCTCTGAGGGCTAATGAATTGTTTGCTGAATATGGGCACGTGACTTGTACCCCAAACTTAGAAACCCACATTCTCAATGTTAACCAGGAAAGAGAATTTGATTGCGTCAATGCCAATCCATTACCATTACTAGAAATTAATTGAGGATGTGTGTGCTAACAACTTACTGATAGTGTTTGAACATGCATACTATTTTTACAAGAGGAATAAGTGTACATGGCAGGAAAATACCAATTTAAGATTCAAAGGAGGGGGAAAGTGTGTGAGGGGTTGGGGTCTATGGGAATACCCTATATTTTCAATGTAACATTTGTGTAATCTAAAGCTTCTTTAAAAATAAAGGAAAAAAAAAAAGATTCAGAGGACTTATATTCCATGATGAACTCACTTTTTGATGTTAAACATTTTATACCTTGATTGCTACTCTTATTACCATGAGACAAGTTTCATGGTAGATAAAGATAAAATAGAGATAAAGATTTCACCTGACTCACTGAAATTTCTAATGAAAATTGAAATGTACAATGCATGTGAAAATGCAATGGAAACATTAAATATTTATTCAGGATAATAATAAGTAAAGCTCAACAATTGTGTATTTATCACTCGAGACTTTCTAAGTTGAGATAGTGTTGCTTCCCCATCTTCCCTCTCCATATTTCTGTTTTTCACCAGTAGACTCCAAAAATGACTCCATGGAGACATGCTGTTTTAGCAGGTACTAGCTGTCCCATCCAGGATGTAGAATTTGGAACTTAGAGGTTAGTTCAACTGAGGTTACATTATTTCATGGAAGCTAATTACTTCTTCCTCACCTAAGATTCCAAACTCTCCCACACTTTAGAGTCATCTAGGATAATTAAAATAAATATAATCCCATATCCCCCAAAACTAATTAAATCAGAATTCCAAGAAGCAGTACCTATGAATCATCACTTTAAAAGATCCCCAGTGGATTCTAGGACGCAGCCATCATTAAGAATCACTAAGCATTGAAACATAGAACGACAAGGAGGACATTCAGATATTACACAAAGAATCATAATTTCATTTACTTCCCAGCAAGTCATAGAATTAGAGCTTTCTTAAACGCAAGGAAGAAAACTAGAATGATTGGGTCTCACTGAGTTGTTATTATGCAAATGAAATAGTCTCTTTTTAAGTAGTAAATCCAGAGCCATGATATTCTTTTGGCCCTGCCTTTAATAAAAATGTTTTCCATATTTAAAATATGCATAATTATAAATATCAAACTTATTTTCTATTTTGTTTCTCTTATTAGCTATTGTTCATTTGCCAACAAATGAAGGCCATTCTTGTTTCTCTAGCACTAATTAACAAAGTCAATAGCAGATCTGGGACTAGAATTCATGTATTCAAATTGATAGCTCTGTTTTTCTACTACATTGTAATAGAGTACAACTAATAATATAATGTTTATAATATAATGCTCTTGGTATACCCGTGTGTGTGTGTGTGTGTGTGTGTATGTGTATGTGTAGGAAGGGCAACAGTGTCTTCCTACCTGAAAAAATGCCCGAAATTAAATGGATCTCCTTATAATTAACCATTTCAGGGAACTGGCATCAAACTAAGCTTGAACTCTTGATATCCTTGAACTCTTCAGCTTCTCATCAACCAATTTTAAAATCATCTCTCTGAAAAATCAAATTTACTTTGTATTTGTTGAAGGATGCAAAGAAAACATTACCTGTTATTTATGGAAGGTACTTTTTCATTCCTAAGAAGAGTTGCTTCTAATTATTACAACATAATCCAGAGAAAGTCTGACTTTCTAATTATTAAAATGGAGAAAACCTAACCTTTTCTTTTTTGCCTCTCATCTGCTATCAATTACAGTAAAGAACAATTTGTAGGAAACTAAAGACAAAAACCAACAAAAGTTATACTTCAAAGTTTAATACAATTTGAGAAACCATGAACCTTCTAGAAAGGATGACCTTAATATCAAATATCAAGTCTTAGACTCTTTATAAACTGCTTTATTCATTAAAATGTTAAAGCTTGGCACATCATAAAGATGAAAGCCAAGTGTCTTTTCATTACCAGTACCCTCCTGTTGAGGATCGGGAAACTTATATTTCCATCAATGTCTTTGATCTTTTCAAATTAAATTACCCTCTTTAAGTGAGCTAGATGATAAATGAGTTTTATTAAAATTAATGTTCTTCCTCACCTTTCAAATATGAACTGCAATAATTTCTCTGAGTTTTAAATGATATTTTTGGATAACACTCTTCTCTTTCAAGCTCTCTCTTACAAAACAAAATCCCAATGGATTAATATTGAGACAAGATTTGAAAGGAATCCAATTTGATCTTATAGCTTGGAAAAATAGATACCATATATTACCTATCTTTGAGCAGGTTTTGTGGGCATGTGTATCCAGTTTTTATTATGTTTTGTCTTCCTTTCTATTGTGAGGAAAAAATTCTTTAAAACACGTTTTGCAAATAGAAAGACTGTATGGCTTTATTAAATATATACTTGTGTAGAGTATGGTAGGGGACCTTTTCACGGGGGTTTAGGAGAGCTAGTCTCAGTTCTGGCTTGAGGGAGCTTCTTAATCTCAGTGTCTAGTCCCAGCACAGTAGATGGTATTCAGCAATAGTTTATTACATTAAAACTTGAGACAAAAGAGGTCAATGGTGGGACAAAAACCCAAAAAGGAGCTCTCCGATGTTGTGTATTCAATTCCAGCCCTTATCCAGGAGGTTGCCTAAGACTTTGTTTGTAGATCAACATTATTGAGCACAAATCTGGCCATAAGTTTTGGTCAAATTATTTACAGGCACACCTTGGAGATATGCGGGTTTGGCTCCAGACCACTGCAATAAAACGAATGTCGCAATAAAGCGAGTCACACTAATTTTTTGGTTTCTCAGTGCATATAAAAGTTATCTTTATTATACTGTAGTCTATTAATTGTGCAATAGGATTATGTCTAAAAAATCAATGTACATGCCTTAATTTAAAAATACTTTATTACTGAAAAAGGCTAACCATTGTCTGAGCCTTGAGCTAGTCATAATCTTTTTGCTGGTGGGGGGTCTGGCCTCAATGTTGCTGGCTGCCCTGACTCATGAGGGTGGTGGTTGCTGAAAGCTGGGGTGGCTGTGAGCATTTCTTAAAATAAGAAGACAACAAGTTTGTGACATTGATTGACTCTTCCTTTCACTTGGACGCTTAGATGCTGTTGTAGGGTTATTAGTTGGCCTAATTTCAATATTGTTGTATCTCAGGGAATAAGGATGCCCAATGAGAGGGAGAGAGACTGGGGAACAGCAGTTTTTGGCACCCCAAAACAATTGCAACCTCAAGGATCACAGATCACCATGACAGATATAATAACAAACGAATAAGTTTGAAATATTGTGAAAATTACCAACATGCTAACCAGAGACATGAAATGGGACATGATTTTGGAAAAATGGCACAGATAGAATTCCTCTAAGGAGCATTACCAGAAACCTTCAATTTGTAAAAAAAAAAAATACAAAAACACAGTACCTGCAAAGCACAATAAAGCAAAGCGAAATAAAATGTGCTATGCCTGTGTACTGGATTTTCCTTAAAATTATCTCTAGTGCTAAAGAAATTATAGTTGTTTGATTATGTCACTGTATTGGCAAAAAGTGATCATTGGTCCAAATTAACATAATATTTAGAAATATTTTATATGACATGGAAATTAAAGCCAACAAGATAAATACATATTATGAATTCACTAAAAAGCCAGTTTGATCTTACACCTTTCAAAATAAGTTAAAAAAAAAATGATGACAGAACAGTCTCCAAGGGAGCAGCAATAGTCCTCTGAGTGCAGGGACAGTGTCTGTCAAAAGAGGATGATCCACTGATGTGTTCTTTTTATTGATGACTACCCTTGTGAGTCTTTGCTCTTGTAACTGA
Organism: Tolypeutes matacus; assembly: GCA_026826555.1. NCBI lineage: Eukaryota > Metazoa > Chordata > Mammalia > Cingulata > Chlamyphoridae > Tolypeutes > Tolypeutes matacus. Next base: position 15,989,342 of record JAKSZT010054281.1, read on the forward strand.
GACTTAGCCTACAGTTGTGGGTTGCCACCTGAGAGCCTCCTTGTTGCTCAAATGTGGCCTCTCTCTAAGCCAAACTCAGCATATGATTGCATTACCTTCCCCCCAGCGTGGGACATGACTCCCGGGGATGAGCCTCCCTGGCAACGAGGGATTAATACCAAGTGCCAACTGGCAACACAACTGGAAAAAGACCTTGAATTAAAGGGGGAAAAGGTAAAGACAAATGAGTTCAAGTGGCTAAGAGACTTCAAAGAGAGTCAGGAGGTCATCCCAGAGGTAACTCTTACGCACACCTCAGTAGGAGCTCATAGAACATCTAAGTGCCTATCACCCCACACAGAGGGGTTCCTGATGGCTCTGGAGACACCCAGGTCCTATATAAGTGGGGATAGACCCAGAGACTGATGCCTTATCAGTGGGCTCTATTTTGGAATCTGTGCTCCTGAGAGTGACAGAATTGGACTCAAATAAGTCCTCCATGCACATGGTTCATCAGTCCCTTCTATTCAAACCTATAAGTGATGCTGAAGTTTTTAGGTATACTTCCAGAGACTGGAGCCTCTGGCCTACCTGTGTGCCAGGTGTGCATGGAATCTCGGTGGAGCTGCAACTCCTACCCTACAGCTCAATGGACTCATCCAAGTCACCTGGCGAGGAGACAACGATGGGCAATGGCTATCCCAGGGAATGGAGAGGGCCTGCATCTGCAGGCAGGATCACCTCACCCACCACATCCATGGGATATAAGCCCTTACTCACTTGGAGGTGGAGTGGACATCACCATCCCAGTCCCCTCAGAATTGGGGGAAGAACTATGGATTAGAGTGGACTTGATGGTATTCTGTTGTTCACATATGGTGATTCTAGCAATGGAAGAAATTATAACAATGAGGTGGAGCCAGTGGCCACTTGACATTTTTGGGGCAGGGAGGGGATGAGCAGTTGAAATACAGGGGCTTCTTTGGGATTTGGAGGTTGTCCTGAGTACCGTTGTGGCAACGGATGTAGGCCAATTTAAATCAGCACACACCACTCAGAACTGTGTGGGAGAGAGTGTGGTCTACGGTGTGAACTGTGGTCTATGGTTGGTGGCAAGGCCCCAGGATGTGTAAGTCCATTGAGGGTGTTGGGCCACACTTGTGGGAGATGTTTGTGTGGGATGTGGTGGGAGGTGTGGGAGGTGGGCAACATGGGAATCCCAGTGGGTTCCGTGTAATATTTTGGGTAATCTAAGCACCTCTTAAAATATATTTATATATATATATAAATAACATTTTTGTAAGCAAATGCACATATATGCATATATATTTATATATCATTTTGCAAATGTCGGTATGTATTGTGAAAATTTTGATTTTTAACCACAATAAAAAAATTAAAAAAAAATGATGGCAGAGGACGGCTGGCTGACTTACTTGCTACAGTCTTTAAATAATTCTCTTGCAGACTGGTACCAGTTCTGCTTGATGATCTCAGAAAGGAACAGTGTGATGGGAAATAAGACTTTAGCTATTCCCTTATTTGACTTAATTTAAATCTTGTATTTCAAAGAGTTACACATTCCTTACATTTATTACCTATATAAAACCAGTTGTGATTAATGGGTTTGCATATGCAGTAGAATATTAATTTTTTCTACTGTTGCTGTTTCATTTCATAGGGAGGAGGTACACTTAGACAGACGTGTGAAGGAGCATAATGCCCAAATTAGTGTTTCAAATACTACAACACAACGGTGTTCAAATTCCAGTGAAATGTTGTAATTAATCTTTTTAGCATCTGCAGATGATAGAAAACTTTCCAGCTATCTTAAGCAGAAAGCAATGTTTATAAAATTATCGGGAGAATCAGAGGAGTAGGATATAGGCAAGACTCCCAGAGAATATTGCCAAACCCACCCCTGGCAGTTAGCTTACTCGGGGAATGCCACAGTCGGAAAGCTGGGCCATTAAGAAGCTGTCGTCACATTGGTTCCAGATTAAAACACTTAAACTGAGACCCTGAATAAAATTCCAGCCTCCAGGACCACTGACATCTATTAGACGAGCAAGATTGATGTCAAGCTCCTACCTTTAGAGTCACACAGGGGCATGGGAGCAGCAGAATGTAAAACCCATATAGACTCCATTTGCAAGGTTTTTTGGTGATGTGTTTTTCTCTTTCACAGCCTCTCCAGTTCAAGAAGGCAGCCTGGAAAGAAATTGGAGTACATGTAGAATGAACCAATTTATATAGGACATGTTGAAATTTCTATCTATATTATAATATACACATAAAACCTTTGCAGGGTAATCCTGAAGCACTCAAATTTGATTAGGAGAAAAGCATGGGTTTTATTCTTAATTTGGTTGATTTTTTGTTTGTATTCATATCATTAGAATAAATAATTCTAATGATTTTTTAAGCAAGTGATGGTCAATCTCTGTTGTACAATCTGTACCCTTATCAATTGCACATTTTCACTACTTTGATGTCACAAATGTACTGACAAATTTTGGGCAAGTTTTCCTATAGAAATCTGGTCTAGTTTCTCAGATGGACATTAGCTCTTTTTAAGTGGTGTTTTCACTAATATATACGATTTTTTGAAAATGAGAATATCTTCCCTAAAATATTGCAGAAATCACAAAAATAATCTAAAACTATTGGCAAAATAATCCCACCAGTACAATCTATTTTATATAATTTTTGAAATAATTTTGCTTGCAAAATAAAGGGATTTCCCAGAGTTCAAGGGGCACAGGCAAAGTAGTGCTTTTCAGAGCAATTTCCCAGCAGGCCGAATTTCAAAATTTAAAATGCAAAAATTAAATTAAAAACTAAAACAAGTTCAAAATTTAAGACATTTAAACTTAATAAATGTTTTCTTGATTTGTTATCACAGTTCAATCTCATTACAGAAAAATAATTTATAGTGTCTACAAAGTTACATATTTTAGTGAGACTGTAAAAGAGAAAGCCAGGAAAAGATACAAAGCAACGTGTGCCATGAAATTACAATGTCATTAAACTTGGGAAAATATTTGCTTCTGAGGGTCCTGGTACCAAAACAAGGAAGAGATCACAATCCATTACAAGATTCACTTTGTCTGTGTGTTAAATGCCATGTCCAATGTTCAAGAGATGCCCAGCTTTTCCTGGCATGGAAGGTAGGGAGAAGTAATTGTATATGTACAAAATGGACTCTGGAGGACGTAATAAATGATGTGCTCATCATCTGCTTCAAAGACCAAAAAAAGAAAAAAATATATTGCATATATGTTTTCTTACAGCATTTCTGATTGAAGTCCAGGGACATACTCCAAATCTATTGCTTAATAAAGCAATTCTATGGAGCGGGAGTGATCAAAGTAATGTGTTCAAAAGGATAAACTCTTGTAGAGTCTCTCCTGCATTCACAAAATGAACATGCCTCAGATAAGTTTCCATTTATTATTTTTATTACTATCATCATCATAACCAATATTATTGCACCTAAACTTTGTTAGGTATTTGGCAACAAGTTTCAAGGTGATATTACTTGGCAGGAGCTCAAACAATGATTATAATTCTCATGACTTTTTTAAACTACTCTGCATCTCATCACGATATAAATCCAAGATTATGGGAATTTTCTTACTCATGATTATCACCTTAGAATGTAAAAATCTAAAAAAAAAAAAAAAGAATGTAAAAATCTGTTTCATAGACCCTCAGGAAATATTAACTATTCAGATGTCAGGGATAGATTGAGGGATCTGAATGCAAAATCATCTATTGCTGGAGTTTTTGAGATGAAAATAAAAAACCAGTGTGGCAGTTTGTTATTATTGATGAATTCCAAAAAGAAATATCGATTATGTTTGTAACCTGGTCTGTTTCTCTGGGCGTGATGCCCTTTGATTGTATTAACTTAAGAGGTTTTACTTTTACTTGATTAAATTAAGATTAGGGCTTTGATTCACCCACGTCAGTAGGACGTTGAGTCCCTGCCCCCTTATTGGGCGGACACTCACATAAAAAAACTACATGGCAGAGGAGAGAGAGCTTAGTTTTGAGACTGGAGCCCCAGGGAGAGAGCTGAGCCATTCGCCTGACAGTTTACAGCTGGCCTTGTGGACAGAGCAGAGCAGCCGAGCCTGTCAAGCTCTGGGGAGGGAGATGAGCCTTATGCAGCCTACAGCTGAGATGGGAAGAAGCTGGAACCATGGAGCCTTAAGACGAAGAGGAAGGCTGAGCTCTCATAGACATCGCCCGCCATCTTGCTTCAACATGTGGCAAATGACTTTGGGTGAGAAAGTACCTCTTATGGTACCTTGAGTTGGACTCTTTAAGGCCTTGTGACCGTAAGCTTCTACTCCAAATAAATACCCTTTATAAAAGCTAACAGAGTTCTGGTACTTTGCATTAGTACCCTTTTAGCTAATACAGCTAACATACCTACAATTTTCAATAGTTCGTGGTAGATAGGGGGAATATATTGTTTAACTTGAGATTTTCAATGTCACGTTTCTAAATATCTAGGAAACATGACAAATAGATGTTGCCTCTCTTATCACCTTACGAAAGTAGAGGGTCAGATGAAAAATGTTTACTATTTACAGAAAGGAATGGATTTCCAAGATTTCCAATATTTGCATTATGTGCAGCTAGTATAATAACCCCATGTATAAGAAAGTTTTAGAGGTTTTTTTTGTGACATCAAGCAAAATATAAGTCAGCACGTTTGATGAGCTTTGCACATACGCTAAAGCAACTATGAATCAATGCAAATATAATTGTCAAGGTAAAAGATATGGTCTATCTTCTTTATATTATATTGTTTAGTTAACAGTTGGAGAAGGCATAGGGTTATAAATTCTGAGCACCACATTTTAAAATTTATTTTGAAAAATTGAATTTAAGGCAGAAAAGATAAATAGATGACAAATGGTTTTCAAACCATACCATATGCACACTGATTGAACAAAGATGAACAGACCAAATTTTGAGTATAATAGTTCAGAATAAGAGAAATTTAAACATTCACTAAATGTTAATAACTTTTCAAAACTTGAGTGAACTTGAAAATTGGAATCTTTTATGTAATGCAATACCAGTCTTTACTGATATGCAAACACCTTTAGTGTTGTTGCAAAGAGCAGGTTAGATGGAAAATCTTTACAAAAGCTCCCTGATATTCTGAGATTTCAGCTTTGAGTACCCACGTAATGACCAATTTGCTAAGTGTGAAAGAGGATAAAGCGCCTACCTTATTTGCTGTCACAAGCCTGAACTAGGCAGGTTATCAACAAGATTTACCTGCAGCCAAAAAATAAAAACAATGGCCTTTTCCTTACTGAAATAATTTTATTGTCCTGGTTTTAGTAATTGTCTTACTATTTTGTTAATATTAGGGGACATATATATAATCAATTTCTCCTCAATTTCTCCACAGACTCCAGATCCTGCTCAACCTCAGCTAGCCCCTCTTTGAATCTAAGTTGTTTACCTGGTAGGGTGGGACCCAATACCATCTCAGAGAAGACGGGAGACCTTGTCTCAGTACCCTTTCCAGGCCATTGATGTTGCATGTGTCCTTTTACCATCAAAATTGGGCTGGGGACTAACAGAGTGTCACCACACTTGGTTGTCAATGTATTCTTCCCTCCACTTTTCAGACAATCAGAGTGAACTACCTGCAAGCATAGGAACTTCTTTTCTTGCTCATGGCCTCTTGGACAAGTTGCAGCCATGATTTAAAGTTTAATGGTCCTCTTGCTGTGTCTTCATTTCTTTTTTGGTAACTAGAATCTCTAACCCTGCAGAAATTTCAGATGTGGAGACAGGAAGCACACATTCATTGTGAGTGATGGTAAACAGGGCATTCCTACTGTCACGCTTTGATTCCCAGACCTAACAGGAGACTAGCAAGATATAATGGATATTGATTAGGTATATTTCCATTGTCAATGATGGTGCCCATCTTTGCAGTGTGTCATCTCCATTCTGGCACCTCAGCTGCACTTGCAAAAGCTGTTGCATTGCTCTTTCGTCGTGGCACTCCTAGGGGCTGTGATAGGACCAATTGATCCCATTACCACATGCTGGTCCAGGAATGTCCATTGCTGTAAAGTGGGAGACCCTTGGTGTGATATGATGTGATGCCTGGTCCTGTGCTGGTTATTCAATAAGCCATTAAATAATCATGCTGGATGAGACTGTGAGGACAAGAAAAGCAATAAAACACAGAATATACACTGATTCCAGTCAAGATGAATTGTTGTCACTTCCAATGTAATTAGCCTGTTACCAAGCAGCTACTTTGTCTTCTTGAGGGATGAATCAGTGTGTTTAGCCTTGGAAACTGGCTGGCAGAGTGGATGTATGTCAGCAGCTGCAGCTGGATTTGCCCCGGTGGATGGGAGCCATGCACAGCCTTCCATATTGCTGCAGGAGGACTCTATTCCTGTGCTATTGTGCAAGTACTGGGGTGGCCTGACTTAGGTGACTGATGCCACCCTCAGGTCATGTTGTCTCCTTGGTTCTTAGTTAACTCTTCTGAGGAGGGTATTCACATGTAATAAAATATCTTCATACTTTGTGACCAATATTTTAGGTCTATCCTCATTCAACTTGCCAAGAATTCCATGATCTTCCAGTCTCTCCCCTTCCAGTCCCCTGACCAACCAGCCAAACCATTCACCCTATGTCCTTATGCATTCTTAACAGGGGCCACTTGTCTCGCCACACAATGTGAACTTTTTGGTGCACTGTCTAAAGACATACCTCTTGGGAGAGTTTCCCACACTATTGACTTTCAAGGCCATCCTGAGAAGAGCTGTAATACGGCATTGTCCATTTTTTTTTACACCACATACCAAACTGACCTATCTGTAAATCGAGCTTGGCTTATTTCCAACCCACTCAAGTGGCTATAAGGTACACCTCCCCCTGCACCTCCCCACCCCCCACACCAGCACCAATGCAACCATAGTACGAGATTAAGCTATAGTGTAGGAATCAGGTTCTCGGACTCTAGCTTATGCAACTTATTGTGCCCACCATTTCTACTCTTGCTCGATTCTGGATCTACCACTTTCATTTATGATTGCCTATTTCTGGGCCTGCCCAACCTTATGGCTTGGTGTGTTGGACAGAACCCAGCTTATGATGGACAATCCTTCATTTGGTATCCTATGATAAGATGTTTCATGTCCACTGGGGCATAGCAGCATGCCAAGAGCTCTTTTGCAAATTGTGTATAACTTTATCATGTAGGTAGTGTAGCTTCATTCCAGTATCACAAGCATTGATTTTGTGACTTTTCCTATGTTTCTTTCCACAAACTCCACATGGCAACATTTCCCACTATAGGGTTTGCCAGGTTTAAAGGCCAAGGTGGCAGGATTGTTTACTTGACAGTCTGGTTCTGCTGCAGTCCTTTCCTGCTTTGCACACCATTCAATCCTGGGTCAAAGAGGACTACCAGATATGGTGTTACATCTTATTGGTAGGAGGTGTGAGAGGCAGTAAATAGTCCTTTATTTTGGAAGTAATAACTCAGCATACCCCATAAAAACTTCCCTGATGTGACAGACCCCTGAAACTTTCTTGGATTTATCTCTTTGTTTTGAAATACTTGTGTCTCACCAAGGCCTTCATCACATCAGCATCGTTTTATGGGGTCCTTGCCAGCATGTTAAATCCCATGCTACCATGGTGTATGCCATTATGTAAAAGCCCTCCCTTACCCAAGAACATATCAGTCCCATTGTTTTAGCCCTTTCAGAATGCAGTCACACTCACACTACTCTGACACCTATGACTGCCAGGTGTCTGCTGTGTCCTGTAGCTCCTTCAATATATAGTCCTTCCTCCCTTCAGCCATCCAACACTTCCCTGACCAGGTTATTTGTATGATTGCAGGAAAGAAAGTAAAGGTATATCCTCAGGGATTTTATGATCTTTTGCAATATAGAAGCCTCTGTACCATCTTCAAACCTTTATCAGGGAAATTGAAAGTCATAAGATGAAAATATTACCAACATAAGAGAGCTGATGTGAATTCATAAATAAACAAAAGAAGGACATTTTATAATTATAAAAGAATAATTCATCAGGAAGACATAACAATTGTAATTTTTTTTTAAATTTAATATTATTAGAGCTTTTGAAAACAAGTGAAATAGATGGCTATTATTATCTGGATATATAATGAGATTTGGCTTTGGGAAATGCCCTGCTAGTAGCTAACTGAATTCAAACAAAACTTATGTGGATATTATTTGTGTGTGAATGTAGGTGAAGGTTTTCAAAAGAATCACAACTCATAGTAGGAAGAGGAGCTTTGAGGAAGACTGAGACCAAAGAAGCAGAATAAGAACTAGTTGTCTTAGTTTGCCATGTCTGCTATGACAAATACCAGTAACTGGTTGGTATAAAGACAGGAATTCACAGCCTGATGGCATTGGAGGCTGGAAGTCAACCTCAAAGTATTAGCAGGGTTTGTTGTCTCCTGGACTTTGGATCCTTCCAACAACCCTGTCACATGACTCTCTCTCCCTCTTTGAGCCTGGTCTTTTGGCTTCTACTTCCAAGTCCAATATCCTCTGCTTATAAGAACTTCAGCTTTATTGGATTAAGGCCCACCCTGATTCAGTTTGGTCTCATCTAAATATGATCCTCGACGATCCTGTTCACAAATAAGTTCACACCTTAACTAATAAAAACAACTTCAAAGGTCTTATTTACAAATGGGTTTATACCCAGAGGACCAGGGGTTAGGACTTGACTATGTCATTATGGGGGCACATGATTCAATCCATAACAGCAGGGGAAGGTGATTTTAAACAATTCCAGGAAGGATGGATTTTAAGAAGGAATATTTGTTATTTCAAAAGCCTTAAACAGGTGTTAAGGGCTAAGAAAAATCTATATAATTTATACAATTATATAGGTATGATTGTAGTGATTATAACCATTATTAAATACATGAATGCATATAAAGACTATTGGTTCTGTGAGGTTGTAGTACTTTGAAGAGGTTTTTTTAAAAATAGATAAAAGATTAAAAAGAATATTTAAATGATAATGGGAAAATACTAAAGTAGAGGGCCACATTGAAAATAAGAGAATGGCAGCTGATGAAATGACCACCCTGTTACTAGGTAACACAAAAGTGCAAGAAAACGTTCTTATTTGCATTCACATTTAAGTAAAGCTTAGAAGTCCATTTGCCCAGAAGGATTTAGAAGTGATTTACACATCTGGAAGGGATTTAGACTTATTCTCTTTCTGTAAATCTCCTTCCAAACCCAATATTCTATGATTCTCTGGTCACTGAAGTGATCATGTTTTGCTACTTGTCTTGTTGACTGAATAAAGTAACCTGAATGATAAACTGTATATTTTTAAACTTTGAATCAATGACTTCTGGCTTTGACAAGATGGTGGACGAATATAACTTTATCTTTCTCCAGTGCAAGAAACTGGAGATACTGGATAATACTGGATGTGAAAATTGTGATTTTATTCCCTAATGGTGAACCTTCATTATATACATATATGCTTCCATAGCATCTAGTGATACTAGTGAAAGTGTGTACCTTTGAAGGTATATTTGTAGTAATGATACTATGATACCAAATGCATCCAATTTATAAAATGCATGTCATTAATGTGCTCATGGATTAAATTTTCCTATTTAATTTTTACAATAACTGATTTATATCTAATTTATAGTCAATTCCTATAAAATTAACATATCTCATATTTTTTGCATGATAGAGAAAATATATTTCCTCTAAATAAAATATGTTTTTAAACTGTCCCTCTTCATTATTCTCAAGGTTTCATGATTCTATTCATTTACCTATTTTTTTTTACTACTTGTGAACTACTTATATTTTTACTAAATATTTCTAAATATCACAGAATAAATAATCTTAGTATTACCAAATCCAAAGGATGTCTAGCCCTTGGCAAGTAGCAATTTGCAAAGTTCATTTACTATATCTGAGAAATACAGCTGCTGAATAAGAGAATTAAAATTCCAATTTTGCATGCAAACATAGCTTTATTTTCTGACTTGATAAATACAACCAGTTACTGAAGCATTATTACAGTTTAATGACATACAAAGGGAGTACAAAAAAATTAAACCATTCCCCATTTCGTAAAATTGTTTTCCGACTTTTTTCATTGATCTTGATGGTTCATGGTTTCTCTATGTCTATAACCCCTTTCAAATTGTTGGCACTTTATTATTTCTAATGCAAGCATTATAACGCTAATGCCCCCAAATATGGTTCAAACAGCCCAAGACGAAAGCAGCCTGGCTGAGATATTTGTCTTTTCACTCCTAATGACATTTTTATTCATTAATTCCTTCATCACCATTCAGACCTCATTTTGAAAGTTCTAAATGATTGGTAAACTGATAGGGGATCCAACTTCCTGCTCAGAAGGAAAAAATGCTCATGGAGTAACGTATAATATTAAACACATACTCATGCACGCACATGCATGTGCATCAGAGACAAAGTGGGTTGGCTTGAAATTTGGTATGAGAATCAGGAAGGGGTAAAGGACAGGCGCTTGCAGTATATTTCTACAGATAGTTCAAATATTCAGTAATAGTGGAGAAATTGTTTATTCTTGTCTGTTTATCAGAAGAAAATTGATCATCTCAGCTGACTCTCCATAGATTTTATGGAGACAGACAGGGACATATTAAGGAATTTATGCAAAAGTCAAGGTGATCACACTTATTTTTTAAATGTCCAAGTAAGAACACAAATCTTGTGTGCATCACATTTTACATGCCTTATTTAATCAGGAAATCAACAAGTATTTATGAAGCTACGAAGGACCTAGAGGTACCAATGCTGAGAATCCATCTGAAGATTCCTACAGCATGATTCCTCTGCCCTCATATGAGAATTAGATTCCAGAGCGTTTGGGAGAGATGCTCATATACTTCATTCATTTATTGAATATTATTTCAAATACGACTACTCAATGCTGCTATAATTTTTGATAAGAAAAAATGTGAATACCATTGAAAGAGGAAATGAGAACAGGATATGAGACATGGCCTGGGGGAAAATCGGGATTAGAATAACAATGTGCCAACTGCTTTAAAAATATCAAATTTTTCTCCTAACAAGAATTGTAAGATGTGCTTTTATTATTCTCGTATTACAGGTGAAGAAAGTGTCACATGGTTGTTAAGTAGCAAAGTCAAGTTTTGAAATCAGTCTTTCCCATTCTTGATTATGAGATGCTAATAATTTAAAAATTGTCTTATTATTTGCAACTCTATTGTGAATTCTAAATTGCAACTTTATTGTAAATTATAAGTCCAGCATGAGTTGAGAAATTTAGAAGATGCATCACCTCTTAAAAGCAGACAGGGACTGGAAAACTTACATCCTAAATTATCAAACCCTGAACTCTCTAGAATTGGCTTTAAGGGAAGACTGTGGGTGATTGTGCTTTCCAGAGTATTACATCAAAGAGGCTGTGGCAGTTTTGATATAGTTATGAATTCCAAAGATAGATATTGGATTATGCTTGTAAACTGGTCTGTTCTTCTGGGCGTGATTAAGTTATGATTAGGGCTTTGATTGGGCCATGTCAGTAGACGTTGAGTCTCTGCCCCTTGGTGGCCAGGGACTCAGAGATAAAACTATATGGCAGAGCAGAGGAGTTAGTTGGAGTTTTAATGCTGGAGCCCGGGGAAGCAAGCATACAGAGGAGCTTGGTCGTGAGGAAGGAGAGAAGGCCCTAGGAAGAGATGGGCTGTTTGCCTGATAGTCTGCAGCTGGCCTTGTGGAGAGAAGCAAGCCTAAGCCCAGAGAGAGGCAAGCCCCGGGAAGAGAGGAATCCAGGTGGCATGAACCCTGGCAAACATCGGCAGCCATCTTGCTCCAACACGTGGCCATAGACTTCGGTGAGGGAAGTAACTTCCGCTTTATGGCTTGGTATTTGTGGACTTCTACCCCAAATAAATACCCTTTTATAAGCGCCAACAGATTTCTGGCAATTCGCATCAGTACCGCTTTGGTTGACTAACAGAGAGGCACATCCTCAAGACTGGGGAATGAACAATGGACTAAAGTAGACTTATTATTATTCTGCTATCGACTTGCTATTATTCTACCAATGGAAGAACTTTTATCTTTGATATAAAGACAGTGACCACCAGAGATTCTGAGGGGTGGGAGAGGGAAAAATAGGTGTAATAAGGGGGCATTTTTGGGACATTGAATTTGTCCTGCATGACATTACAATGATGGATACAGACCATTGTATATTTTGTCATAACTTACGAAATTGTGCGGGACAAAGTGTAAACTATAATGTAAACTGTAATCCGTGGTTAGGAGCAATGCTTCAACATGTTTATCAATTGTAACAAATGTACCACGCTAACGAAGGATGGTGTTGATGTGGGAAAATGTGGGCAGGAGAGAGAGTGGGGCATATGGGAATCCCTTATATTTTTTGTGTAACATTTATGTAATCTAAAGCTTTCTTAAAAATAAAAAATATTAATTGAAAAAAAAGTAAAGCAAGCTCACAGCTAGCATGATTATTTTCATTACGGAATTCCAAGGCTGCTGTTCTCAATCTCTAAATTTCCTTGGCAACTCCAAGAGCTATTCCCCAGAGGTTCCAAAACTAAATTGAAAAATATTAGAATATAAAATCCACACAGTGGGAGGTGCCCTATCAAACTGTGCTTATTCTTTATAATAATCAGGCATTTAAATATATTTATATTTCTTAATCTAAAATATGTTATTAAAAATTTAAGATGATGGATTTGAAATATTATGATTGTTAAATGGGCTGCTCAAACACTTTTAATTCCCTTAATTCCCTCACCTGTAAAATGGAAATAGCATATCTACTCAGCATGACGGTTTCCAGAAAGGCAGAGGTGATGCCTGTAATTCGACACATGCATAATTCGTATCCAATAACATGGTATTATATAAACTGGGAGCTATTATCATCTATGATATTTTTCTGTCTCTTTTCATCATTCTGTTATGTTGATAAGACCAATGCCAGCCATTTTTCTTATTTTCCTTTTGCCAAATTTAATTGCAAAAACTAGTTTGCAGAGCTGTCAAGCATCCTTGCTCCCCGTCCAATCTTGCCCCACCCCCCAAAAAAAAAAACTTGTCTGAAGAATAAATACAATTGGCATGAACATTTTTGGAGAATAATCTATTTGTCCAGGTTTGCTTGTAACTTCAGACAATTGTTTTCCCCAAAGGCCCTTTTCATTGTTTCTTCTGCTTTAAAGTTTGCCTCTCCTGCCATGTCATCTATGGTTAGAAATATGGGCAAATAGTCTCCTTGGTGTTTCCCACAGTGAGGCTAATCATTCTTTCACTGTTGTTACTTTATAATTACCGGAACACACTAAATATGGTGGGATTGGTCATATCACACAATTCCATCTGTTTCGTGCTCTCTGTTAAAACGTTTTAAAAACTCCTGAAAGTTATACAGCTTATTGTTTGAATCTTAACTCTATCTCCTTTTTTACATTGCCCTAACAGTTATAAAGAAGGATTGCTTATCAATAGCTAACAGCTCAGAAATAACCTTTCAGTATTCTGTAGGGCTTTACCCTGTAAATATGTGTTCACATATACCAATTAATATACATTCTTTACTTGAAATTGTGGTTATAATTTGAATTATTTTCCAGCTCACATCTACCCAGAACATCACAAAATTACAAAATTTCCATAAGTGATTATAGAGTTATATTCTCTACGTCTGTTGATAGGGAGCTGTTAAATGGTGTCACAGAGGTATTGGAAAGTAATGTGACTGCACACTGAGTAATTAATTTTTTATTTAGGTTCCAACCCAGAAAAGAGTCTTCATGCTAAAAGGGCTTTAAAACCTCACGCCTGTCAGCATCCCAGTGTGAGAAATAATTGCTGATTGTTATAGATCAATAACATCCAAATTGGAGAGACTGGAAGCTTTAGAGTTCCATAATCATAATTTTGAAAAGCATTTTTGAGGAAAGCAAATCATTCTGAAGTAATTAATGAATTAAAACTCAAAATAGAAGGAAAGCAGAAAATGCATAAATAATATGGGTCAAAAACTAGAAATAGATATACCTGGCTCATTTTTAAAAAAAGTTCAGGTCTAAGAAGCACCTGAGCTGTGGATGTATGTGTATGGATGTGTGTACTTTCTCATCAGTAATTATATCTAAATAGAAAGCCCAGAAACTATTTAAAGCATAGAAAAAACATATCCAATGAAAATAATTTTCTTAGAAATAGGTCTTATTTTGCCTTCTCCTCAATTCTAACTTGCATTCTATCCATTTTCTGATTGTCTATCATATCTTTAGGCTTAAACATGTGTACTATCTTGTGGGTCACCTGTAAATAACAAGATCTTTCCTCCATGTAGATCCTATTTTCTCTTAATAAGAGGCCACAAAATCTATCTTCATGTCTGCCAATTCTCCAGTTATTATCTTCTCACTGGAAATAGATGATCTTCCCAATCTATACTGAGAAAGTAAGTAAATCATATCCGAGAGGAGGATAAGATTATTTTAGAGGCCTGTAGTCTGTATAATAGAAAAGTAGTACAAATCTTCACAAATTGAAATCAGATATTAAGAGCTGATGAGTGGCAACATGTCAGGTTTGAGATATTAATAACGCTGGAGATACATTATAGGGATATTCACATGCTAGTGACATGTTTAATGACATCATGTTTTAAAATTTCAGCTACATATGGAAAAAGATAATATCAGTTTTCCTATTGTTACAGCACATACCTTTGAATGTAGGCACATCAATTTCTGCTATACATGTTTCCAGTTTTCAAAAATGTATTATATATGTTACTTTAGGATACAATTACATGTCCCTCACTTTCAGTTAATGCATAATAACTAGTGTATGAAATTAATTATTGTGTTAAAAGTATCCTGTTAGAATGCTTCTTCCATAAAAACAAAGAAAATGCAACCACGGAAAACTGAAAGGCAGTGAAGGAGTACGTGGTCTGGTGGATACACTGGTCCATGGGCAGCACCTTACTGATGACATTTCCATACATCTTACCAGGGTGGCTTATTGAGCACAAAAATTACCTTTTCCTGCTATGAAATACCTTTATTTCATAGGTCTTAACTGGGAACTGAGGCCTTTCTCCTCAATGTGTGGTCTGGTTTTGCAGCGTGGATTCCTCAGAGCTTATTAGAAATCAGAATCTCAGGCTCCGTCACCCCCACACCTGCATTTAAAAGATACCCAGGTAATGCTTATGCACACAAAAGTTTGAGAAACAGTGGTCTAGGATGCTGTGTTTGGATTTTTTTTTTCAAAACACCTAAGTGAACCAAGATTTCAGAACCACTGGTCTAATCCCATTGTTCACAGAAGGGTTCTGATCTTCAAAGATGACAGTATCAAATGGCATTGTTTTCCATAGCCCATGGAAATAGAGGAGTAGAGGATTTTTAAGAAGGTAAAAATGAGAGGTGTTTGTTTGTTTGTGTGCTTACTTTCCTCATCAGTGTCCTTTTCTTTAAAACCCTCACCAAATGTTCAGTAGGACCCAAATGTTCCTGAGCAAATGGGCAGCATATCAGCCAACTTTTTCCGAAGGAAAACGATGCAGAAATCAACTTATATTGGTTATAATAAAGTAAACTTTGAGGAAACCACATTCAAGGATGGAATTTAAGATTTTGGGGGAAGAAAAAATGTTCTCCCCATTGAGAATTGAATCATGTCCCCCACAAGACATGTTCAAATCCTAACTGCCAGCCCTGTGGGTGTGGACTCATTTATAAATAGGATGTTGGAAGACACTACCAAGACGGGGCCAATTTGAATGAGGGTGGGACTTAATCCAGTATGACTGAAGTCCCTGTAGGCAGAGGAGGTTCAGGTGCAGTCTGTCAGTACAAGCCAGAGGAGGAGACAAGACAGATGGCCCTGTGATGGAGGTAGAGCTTGAGTTGTGGCTGGCTGGTAAGCCACCATCAGAGAAGTCATGATGCTGCAGGCACCTTGAACTTGGACTTCTGGTCTCCAAAACTGTGCACTAATAAATTCCTGTTGTGTAAGCCAAGCAGTTTGTGATGTTTTTTACAGCAGTGCTGGCAAACTGAGACAATCCCCATGTCACTGGACCTAGGAACACATCAGCTCTGCTCTCAATGTGTTGAGAGTTATTCTGGACAAATAAAATGAATGCAAATAATGCAAGCTCACTGCCATTAAAAATTCACAGTCTCCCAGGAGAATTTGGAAGATGCCATTTGATATCATTTGAGACTGAAGCATGCAGAGGTTACAGTGAGAGTAAAAGAAATGAATTCTTAGGTCTGGGGAGTGATGGGGCGAGTGGAGCAGTTCATTCCACTTCATGTAGGAAATGTACCTGGAATTGACTCTTTGAAGATGAGTAGGTGTTAACCAAGACCACAGAGAGCAGGAGTGGACCAGATAATGGCAGGGGAGAAAATTCCAGAAAGTGGGAGACTAAGAAAACCTAATGCTTTTCTATAAAATGTGCAAGGGATTTGCTTTTTATTTTCATGATAAGGTTTGTGATAACCAAAGACAAGGACTTTTTGTTCTTACAATCTTTTACTGATCATAAATAAATAAATAGGATTTCACAGTTTTGATGTCCATCTCATTGAAGATAAGGCTAGGAGAAAGGTCAACTTGCTAAATAAACAGAAAAACTAGACAAGTCTTTCTGGTTGTAGCTCATTTGGGGCATTATATTTAGGCAAGTTATAGACATAGCCAGCTATTAGTTGGTATCTCTCTGGAAGCTTTGCCCATCGCTCCTGTGTGCTGAAGTTGGTGGTATTAATAGAGAAGTAACTAATATCAGAAAAGCAAGATTAAATGGAAGCCTTCTCAAATGTCGTGCAAACACTTAGAAAGGTCACTTAAGGAAATGCTCACTTTATTTCTTCTAAAATGTGAGCTGGAGTGGAAGCAGGGCTGCTGACTTCCCCTAGAGATCGATCTTTCCAAGTCTGTAGTTCACATGAGTCAATGTGATTATTCCTCCTGTCAAACGTAGTGCCTGCCTGTCCAAAGTCATGCAGGGTAAGTCAGCTGTTCTTTGTGCTGCCAAAGGATTCCAAATTAATGAGGATAATAATCATGTTCTTTTCATTTGGGAAATATTTCTGTCACTCTAAAGGAGAAGAACTGGATCCAGGACTTGAAGTTACAATTTCACTAAAGAAATTTTGGATTTAGCTAGATCAACCTTTCAAATGGTAAAAAGAACCTATAAGATTTTTAAAAAATATAATATTAAATCAAATTGTGTAATATAAATATAGTGTACAAACTATATAAATTTATACACAAATGTAGATAACTATATACACTTACATTAATAAATATATAAAATAGATACATTATTTATATAAAATTAATTTATATAAATAAATTACAAAGCTATAAAAAGATATAGGTTAAACTTTAATAAGATTCTTTAAATGGACCACAGAAGACCATGGTTATAAATTTCAGGGAAGCATTTTTTAATATAAGATCTTTTTGATTGAACAATAAAGTGTATGCCTTTTCCCACCAAAAGTACTGTGACCTGCAGAAATGAGACAAAATACAAGCTTATTCTCCTATTCCTTAAAGATGGATGAGTCTGCAGCCTGTCGCTGGACTGGCAGGAAGGAAGGGTAAATAATTTTGAAATTGCCCTACTCATGGAGATGTTATCAAACCGTGAAAGGAGACCTAGAATACAAGAATGGCAAATGTGCCTTATTCAAAGATTTCTATCTCTTGACACCAGAAAAGTATGTCTCTTGCCACGGTAACACCCAAATTAAGAAATGCTTCCACAAAGCAGGAACATCAATAGGAAAAATGCATCTTTTCCCCTTGACAGCCATTTTTCTCAGTATATTTTTGTTAGGCTGAATAATTTCCTCGGAATAGGTTAATGCAATTGGACTTTATATGCAAAATATGTGTCTTAAGTTTGCAAAGGCTGCAGGCACAAAATACTAGAAGTGAGTTTGCTTTTATAATGGGAATTTTATTAGGTGAAAGCTTACGGTTCCGAGGCTGCAAAAATGTCCAAATGAAGGCATCAATCAGAGGTGCTTTCTCACCAAAGGTCGACTGCTAGCAGATCCTGGAGTCCTGCCCCATGTTGAGGCAATATGGCTGGTCTCCCAGTCTCTCTCTACTTTTTCTTGGAGCTCAGCTGTGGGTGAATAGGCATCTCCCCCTGAGCTTGTCCCTTGAGCCTCTTGAGGCTTCTCTGTCTGTCTGCAGCTGTAGGGGAACCTACACATGGATGGATCACATTTGCCAAGCTCCCCTTCTCTGTGTCTCTCCTTTCTCTCCGTGTCTTCCCAGTTTATAAAAGGTTGAGGGCGGAGACCCAACCTGAGTCGTGCCTTACTGATGTAGTCCAGTCAAAATCCCTAAAGTGATCTAATTGAAAGCAATCTAATCAAAGGGTCCCTTAGCTGTACCTAGTGCAATCAAAGGGCTCTCCACACATGGGAAGCAATTTGTTCAAGAACATAATCTTTTCTGGGATTCACAAAATTCAAACCATCACAATATGTCATAAGTGATTCATATATGTGTTTCTTATTAAAAGCAACATATTTTGAATAGTTCTATTTAAGGTTGAATTGATTCAGGGTAGAAGGGGAAACAAAACTTGACATTTTTATGTTGTAAAAACAGAAGGAGCACTTTCTTTCCTTTCCCAAGGGACAGGCATTATCACTTTACATTTTGTTACTCTATTAATGTGCTTACTGACAAAGATTAGTGAATAGAGCTGTTTAAGGAAATAGGAACTCACTGCTCAGAAAAGGTTGTCAGGGTTTTAACTTGATATCACTCTAAAAGTAGGTATATTTAAGATATTTGTTACAAAGTATGCATTAAGGACTAGCCTGTTATATTACATTATATTATTACTCATTATATTATGAAGGCATATTTATTTTTCTGTCTTTGTCAGCTTTTATTTACTTTTTTTGAAGTGGGTTAGCTGTTTCATCATTGCTAGTTTTAAGATTATTTGAAAATTGCAGACATACACATTTCACTGCTCTACTATTTCAACTTCTGTGTTCAGAAAGAAATCATTGGCAGTAATGGAAAATTATGTTTCATCATACACAAGGCAGAGTGAAACTAAATCTGATTTCTTCTGATCTGAAAAAAAAGTAAATTTCAATTTTTCATGCCACCAAGTTGTCACTACCATTGAAAAGTGCATTTCATTTTCATTATTTATATTGCGGTTGAGTGGAAGGAGCAAGGGCTCTAAACTCACTCCAGCCTGGCTCTGTCTGTGGGAAATAGGCAAGACATTTGTTTAGCATTTCTGTGGTGTGGTCACCACATGGGTCAAATGCATAAATGGATCAGATGATTTTTAAGATCGCTTTACTTTCTAACAGTCTGTGATGCCACCAGCATTAGCATTGCTATCGTGGTCATTTAAAAGCCTTGAGCTCTCTTTCACCAGATATCTGAGAAAGCAAGCCATCCATCATCCTTCAAATCTAGAATACTGCGAATAAGATGTGTGCTAATTCTAAGGATTGGAGAAAAGGAGAGAGACGATTTCTAAAGCATAGCTGTTAGCCTTACAGACAGTTACAAAATTATGACTGAGTTTCCTAAAATAGGGATTAAGATCTTTTCTCACCTCTAAGGCACAGTGATTGATTCAGGCAGGGGCAGATAGCTCAAACTGGAGTAATGGGAATAAAACGTGCAGTAGCTGCAGTAGCAGTGGATGGGAATTATTGATTGCCCGAGACTTTAATTGCAATGTTTTATGGGCTTTAGATATGTGGGGTTTTGTTCACAGAGAGGAAAGCTTTATCTCAAAAAAAAAAAAAAAAAAGAGTGGTGTGAGATTTAGTCTCTAGGAAAGAGTCCTATTTCCAATTACCTTATACGTAAAGGTTAAAGTTACATAGAGAGATCAAATGGCCTGTTTTCCAGAGGAACCACATAATAGTGTTTATCTGCAAAGCTCTTATCAAAGAACTTTTCATCTCTCAATTCATTTAATTTACCTGACTCTTTGAGAGCTAGTGTTAGCCAAAGAGGTTCCAGGATCAAAGGAAGATCAAAAGAAGGATTCATACTCAGGCAGTTTGTGTTTACTCTTAACCCAGATCTCATGCTGTCTTCCAAGGCACAAAAGAAGACTACATTTCCCGTCTTCCCTTGCAGTGAGAGGTTTAGCCGATAGAATGTGAGCTCAAGTGAGGGAAATAGCTTGGAAACCTGGCTCTGAAGATACCCCAACAATGTTCCCTGTTCTCTCCTTTACCCCTTGTCCTGCTGAATACAGAGCAATGGCAGACTCTGCTGAGGCCCAGTAAGGTGGAAGGATCTGGGACCACTGAGTCATTCTGTGAAGAAGTAACTAAACAACTGAATCACCTGTAGCAGGAGTGAGAAATAAAGCTTACTGTATTAAGCTATCGTAATGCTGGGCTTAATTATTACATCAGCTGGCATCAGTTACCCAACCCCCAAATGAAAAAATCATAGACCATGATTACTTGGAAGAAATCTAAAATGACATAGATGAAAGAAGAAATAGCTAAAGTTCAGAGAAGTTAAGTGACTTCTCCAGGTCGGGATGTGTAGGTTATATTCTGATAGATAAAAGAATTAGGATTATGAGAATACTTTTATGTCTCATTTTCTTCCACCTGCAAGATTATTACTAAAGCAAAACCTTCTTTTTTTAACACATAAGAACTTGAGTATATGGCTCTGGGGGCAATAGACACTTTTGACTACTTTGCTTAATAATTTTAAACCTTATATAGTAGTGTTCTCTAGAGAAACAGATCTGACAAGATGTGTATATAGATCTATCTATATCTATCTCTATGTATGTAAATACTAAGAAATTTATTGTAGGAATTGGTTTATGCAACCATGGGGATGGGCAAAGCTGCATTCCTTAAAGCAGGCCACAAGTTAGGAATTCCGATGAGGGTTTGGATGAAGCTGGCTGGCTGAAGTAGAGATATCCTAGATAAATTGAGTTATTTTGAAGCGTGTTAATTTCCATTCATTCAGGGGTTCACCAGCTATCTTTCCATTATTGAATTCTAGTTTAATTCCACTGAGGTCTGAGAAAATACTTGGCAAGATTTCCTCTTTTTTTTTAATTTGTAAAAGTGTTTTCTATGGTCCAGAATGTGGTGTGTCTTGTTCAGTGTTCCATTTGGGCTTGAGAAGAACACGTATTCTGCTGTTTTTGAGTTTTCTATAATGTTACTTCTATAAATGTCAATTGGATCAGCTAAATTGATGATGCTGTGTCTACTGATTTTCTACCTATTTGTTCTATCAGTAACGATAGAGGGATGATGACGCCTCCAACTATGAGTGGATTTGTCACCTTCTCCGTTTGTATTTCCATGAGTTATTGCCATATATTTTTTACATTGTAAATGTTCTCTTTTTATTGCATTTGCTCTTTCCTTTTTTTAGTTGAGCATTTTATATAATTTGATTTTGTCACCTTTCTTGGCATGTCATTTATACTTCTTTTAAAAATACTTTCAAAGGTTTTCCCTAGAGTTTACAATATAAAAGTTCAGTTAATTAAAATTCACCCTGCATTAATACTATACTGCTTTAAATGTAGTACAGGCACCTTGTAATGTTTATTCCCAATTCCTCCCTCTCATCCCTTGTGACATTGCTGCCTTTTAATTCACTTAGCTATATGCTGTATGTCCAGTGCATTTTTACTATATTACTTTAAATAAGTTACTTTCTGGATCAATTAAGAATAAGAAAAATAATATACCCTATTTTACATTTATTTATTTTTTATCCAATGCTCTTCTCATTTTATAATAGATACAAGTTTCTGAATTATACCATTTTTCTTCTGCCTAAAAATCTTCTTCTAACATTTCTTACAGAGCAGGTTTGCTAGTGATGAATTGCCTTAGTTTTTGTTTGTCTGAGAAAGTATTACTCCTTAATTTTTGAAGAATATATTCATTGAATATAGAATTCTAGGTTGGAAATTATTTTTTCTTTCAACCTTTTAAATACTTCAATTCCTTCTCTTGTTAGTTCATTTTGTTTTAAAGAATTTACACTGATTGGTGTTCTTTGAGCTTCTTGAATCTGTTGTTTCATGTCTGCCATTAATTTTGGCAAGTTCTGTCATTCTTACTTAAAATGTTTATTTGGCTCTGTTTTTTCTTCTCCTTCAGGTATCCCAATTACGTGTATTTTAATTTTATAATATTATCCTTCAGTTCTGTTTTTTTTTTTTTTCCCTTTTTTATGCAAAAAAATTTTGGAAAGTTTCTATTGATATATCTTCAAATAGACTCTTTCTTATGCTATATTGAGTTTACTGATGAGCCCATCAAAGACATTCTTTTTAATTTCTAGTCTTTCCTTTTTATTCTTTCTTAGAGTCTCCATTTTTTACTTATATCATCCATCTCTTCTTTTATGTTGCTTACTTTTTCTATTAGACCCCGTAACATTAATTAGAGTTGTTTTACATGACCTATCTGATAATCCCAGATAGGTGTCATACCTTAATCTGACTCTGATGACTGATTTGTTTCTTCCGAGTATGTTTCTTCTTGCCTTTTTTATTTATTTATTTTTTATTAGAGATGTTGTGGGTTAAGAAAAATTATGCATAATATACTGATTCCCATACACTACCCTATGAACACCTTGCATTGGTGTGGCACATTTGTTACAAACTGAAACACATTTTTATAATTGTACTATTAACTATAGTCCTTGGTTTAATTTAGGGTTCACTGTGTTGTGCAATTATATGGAATATTTCTTAAAAATTTTATTCTGTTATCTAACCTACCATTTCCTCTTTTAACCACATTCAGATATATATTTCAGTGCTGTTAAGTATGTTTAAAATTTTGTGCTACTGTTACCACCATCCATTACCAAAATATTTTCATTGTTCCAAATAGGAAACCTGTACATTTTAACATCCAAATCCCTGTTCCCACCCCATTCCCTGTAATCTATGTTCCAGATTCTGACTCTGAGTTTGCTTATTCTAATTGCTTCACGTCAGTGAGATTATGCAATATTTTTCCTTTTGTGCCTGGCTTATTACACTCAACATGATGTCTTCAAGGTTCATCCATGTTGTCGCAGGTATCTGAACTTCATTCCTTTTTACAGCTGACTGATATTTCATTGCAAGTATATGCCACTTTTTGTTTATCCATTCATCTGTTGATGATCTTCTTGGCGTTTGACAAAGAGTTTTTTGTTTAAAGTCAGATATTGCATTGGGTAATGGGAACTGAGTTAAACAGTCCTTTGGTATGAGTGTTTATGCTAATCTGACAAGGAGTTGACCGTTGACCTGTGTTTAGTGATTCTTGTAGCTGTAGGTACCCAAGGCTTCAATTTTCTCCAGTGTTTTTGTTTTTTTCTTTGTTTGTGGCTTTTGGTTCCCCTATTACTTCTCCTCCTCAGTAGTCTGTGTATTGAGTCTCTTACACTGGTAGTCCACCATGTATTATCTTGGAGCCCTGTAGGTGAGACAGTGCTGAGTGGGAGATGCAGAGCACGCTCTCACCTCTAGCCCTACAGGTGAGGTAGTGCTGAGTGGGAGATGGAGAGGATGCTCCCACCTCT